>RJWH01000490.1:79236-182272 GCA_004363575.1 Solenodon paradoxus | reverse complement strand
GAGGCACCATGCAAACACGTTCCAGACAGAAGTAGTAATGTGTGAACATGAGGAGAAATGGACATAAAGAAATATAATTACAATAGTACAGATTACTTCCTCAGTGTTAGTGTGTAACAGATCAGTAATAGTCAATGACCGAAAAAATTAAGGATCGAAGCAATATCGTTCCTAAGGTAAGTACATCAGTCATCGGAACTATGCATCACAGAATGTTATATGTTACTTCAGGGGTTTACTTGGAAGATGTTAAAACTTAGAGGAAAATGAGAGAGGTGGTATTTCTCCACTGTGATGCTTGGTCCGGAGCCAAGGAGTAAATAAAATCAGAGCACAGACATGATGCTGCTTCCTTGGGTGTCAATTTTCTCTGAAAATGTTCATGGAAGTAAAGCACTATTTTTATAACAAAACCAAACTGAATATTTCCGAATCAGAATACAAATGTCTCATTATTTTTCAAAGATGATACTCAAGCCTTTAAAGACCAGTTTCAAAACCTCAGAGAAAAGCATGCTTTCTCCTGGGCCATGAGGAAGCCTTTGGTGAATGTTGAAAAAGCATGAATGCCCAAACTTCTAACTTGTCCAGATTTTATCATTTGGCCCCACTGCACATCTCTATCACCACCACTCCTCTCCACTCGAGGTGGCCTGGGTTCCAGCCTCTGGATTTCTCATCATTTCCCAGATATTCCTGCTATAGGTTTTTATTCCTCCATTTGCCTACAATCATCCTTGAAAATCCAAATCTGGTCTTCACTTCCTTTTTGAAACATTCCTTAGCAGAATAGAGTGGAAAGAATATATCTTTGCAGACTCTGATAAAGTCTCCTAGTATTGTTCTAAATATTTACTGCCCTTCCCGGGAAGAGTCCTTATAACTTGCAGTGACCAGGAAGAAGAAAAGTTGACTTTCCTTCTCCCAATAATATGTGACTTGGGTACATACCTTCTTTTGGTCAATGGACTATGATCAGAAGTGACAAACACCACTCCAAATGAAAAGATATCAGAGACATTGCTAGGTTATGTCACGTCTGTTTCCTTTCTGCCACAATAAAATGTTATGTCCATAGTAGTAACTGCTCTGTCAGACTGGACCCTGGAATGAAGAAGACACAGAGAGAAGAGCTTTTATGTCACGTGATTAAATCAAGACACCACTCTGTTAAGTTACTGATTTTGGCCATGCGATAAGCAACGAGGAACCCCAGAGTTGGTAGGAAGATTGTTTTAAGCTGAAAACATTTGAGATGCAACAGATACAAAACAAACAACAAAAAAGCCTTCTCTGATCTTCGCTTATCTGATGAAAATAGAAACTTCTGGAAAACCAGGTTGCCCTATTTCTGCTGTCTTCCTTCAGGAAAATTATACCCTGAAAAGGGAGAACATGTATAAAACCTACTCTAGGGGACAGTCCAAGAAGTGACCTGGTAGGAGCTGAGTCTCATGTCCTCCCCACAGAACACCTAGGAGTCACTTGTTTTGCAGACGCAAACACTGTGGAAGAGCATGTCCAGAAGATGCAGAGACAGCAGCGGTATTCACCACCAGAAATTTTAGGCAAAACTATCAGTGTTCAGAGCTAAACTGCAGATTTGGGATTCACAGCCTCGTGGAGGGAAAGGGCCGTGGCAAAGGGAATGGAGACTTGGGAAGAATCAGGCCTCCCAGAGTGTCGCTCCCATAACAGAGAACCTGCCTAGTGGGGCCGGGACACAGAGCCAAGGGAGAGGGTGTTGGTGCAGGGTGGAAGGAGGACCAGTGCCCCAGTGGTCTGAGTGAGAGCCCCTAATGGAAGTTTATAGGGGGTGCTGCCATAACAGGAAGGCAGCTAGGGGAATCTCCTACCCCTTACCGCTCCCACAAGATTGTGCTGGAGTCACAGGATCTAACCACCGGAAATCCAGGCTTAAAGATACAGGGAGTCTCCCAGAAGGGAGAAACCTCCAACAGCTGCCCACTAGCACTGGACACTTTGTCCAGTGACTTACTTTCTTCTCAAGTGCACTTGGAACAATCTCAAGGATAGATCACATGTTGGGACACAAAACATGTCTCAATAAATTTACAAAGATTTAAAAAATACCAGGCATCTTCTCTGGCTTAAAAGTTGAAATCAACCACAAAACGAAAGCTAGAATGCCACAAATGAATTGGAAACTAAGCAATATGGTTCTGAACGACTCTTGGGTAAAAGAGGAAATCAAAGAGGTATTTAAAAAAATACTTAGAGACAAATGAGAATGAAGACAAGAGCTGCCAGAATCTATGGCGGACAGCAAAAGTAGTACAGTTGCAAACCAGACCTACTTCAAGAAACAAAAACAATTATAAATAAACAATCTAAACTTGTATTTAGAGCAATTAGAGAAAAGAGAATAATTAAAGTAAAAAATCAGTAGAAAAGGAAACAATAGAAATTTGAGTAGAAATCAATGAAATAGAGAACAAGACAATCCAGAAGTTCAATGAAATCAACCCAAAGTTGGTTCTTTGAAAAAATAATCAAAATTGACAAATCATTAACTAAACTCACATAGAAAAAATAAAACTCTCATAACTGCAATCAAAAATAAAAGGGGGGGGGCGTTACAACAGATACCACAGATTACAAAACATCATAGGAGACTGCTATGAGCAGTTCTGTGCCAATATAAAGTGGGAAATCTCCAGGACATAGATTTTTAGAAATACAGTCTACCAAGACTGAACCTTAAAGGACTGAAAAATCTGACAGAACAATCAGAGGCAAGGAAATTGAAGAGATAATCAAAAGTCTCCCTGAAAATAAAAGCCCAAGTTTTACTGAGTTTTACCAAACTTTCAGAGAAGAATTCTTCTCAAATGTTTCCAAAATAGTAAAGAACAGGATACATTTCCAAACACTTTCTCTGAAGCTGTCATCAAACTGATATCAAAAGCTAATAGAGATGTCACCAAGAAAGAAAATCACAGACAAATATCTCTATTGAACATAGATGCAACAATCCTCAAGAAAATATTAGCAATCTGCATCTAACAATGCATGAAAAGGGTCATCCATCATGACCAAGTGGAATTTATTCCAGGGATACAAATATTGTGGTTCAAAATACATATAAGCCTGTCAATGTCACACACCATATCAACAAGAGCAAGGAGAAAAACCACATGATCATATCAATAGATGTAGAGAAAATTTTTGACAAGAACCATCACCCATTTCTGATGAAAAAAAAAAAAAACGAGGATAGAAGATATATACCTCAACATAATAAACTTCGTATATGATAAACCGACAACCAACATAATCATCAATGGCAAAAATTGAAAGCATTTCCTCTAAGGTCAGGAACAAGGCAAGGCTGTCCACTCTCACCACTGCTATTTAACATCGTACTGGAGGTCCTAGCCAGAGCAATCAGGCAACAAAAGGAAATAAAAGAAATCCCAAAAAAGGAAGGGATGAAGTAAAACTATCACTATTTGCAGACCACATGATTATATATGTTGAAAACCCTAAAAACTGAAAGAAAAAAACCACACTGCTAGCACTAGTCAATCAATACAGTAAAATGGCAGGCTACAAAATCAACGCACAAATAACAATTGCATTTATATATGCAAACAATACACAAGAAGAAAATGAAATCAAGAAACCACACACTGTTTAAACTAGAACAAAAATAATCAAATATATTGGAATATACTTAATAATGGGGGTGAAAGACCTGTACTATGAAAACTACAAATCCTTCTTAAAGAAATAAAGAATGATACAAAAAAGATGGAAAAACATGCCCTGCTCATGGCTCATGATAACATGGTAAAAATGGCCATCTTACCCAAAGCAATACACAGATTTAATGCAATCCCCAGTGAAACCCCAAGGGCTTATTTCCAGGAAATAGAACAAAAAATCTTAAAAATTGTATGGAACAATAAAAATTGTATGTAATAGCCAAAGCAAGTATGAGAAAAAACAACAATCTGGAGGGATTGAATGAATCTGGAGGGCTTATACTCCCAGATATTGAGCTATACTACAAAATAATAGTGATCAAATTGCTATGGTACTAGAATAATAACAGAGGCAGAGATCAGTGGAATAGAACCAAATCACCAAAACTGACTCACTTACATGTAGTCAGTTAATCTACGACAAAGAACCCAAAACCATACAATGGAGAAAGGAAAGTCTCTTCAATAAATGGCGCTGGGATGACCGGACAGCCACAGGTGGAAGAATGAAGCTGGACTACTCTCAAACACCATTCACAAAATTTAACTCAAAATGAACTAGAGACTTGGACATAAGACTGGAAACTAAAAAGTTCTTGGAAAACAACATAGGAAAGACACTCCATGACATTGCTCCATGACATCAGCCATAGAAAGGTCTTTGGGGGCTCAATTCTAGCATCAAGGGAAATAAAAAGAAAAATAAACAACTGGGACTACATCTAATAAGCTTCTTTACAGTAAAAGAGAACATCACTGAAACCAAAAGACAGTGTACTAACTGGGAGAAGATATTTGCGTTCAAGATTTCTGACAAGGGCTTAATATCCAAAATATACAAAGAACTCAGAAAACTCAATAAAAGAAAACAAGCAATCCATCAAAAAATGAGAAGAGGAATTGGAGACATTTTTCCAAGGAGGATATACAAATGGCCAACAGGCACATGAAAAGATGTTCCTACTCGCTGGCTATCAGGGAAATGCCAATCAAAACAACAATGAGACATCACCTTATAACTGAGAGATTGATTATTATCCAAAATCTTGGAAATAACAAATGTGGTGAGGATGTGGAGGAAAGGGAATGCTTTTACACTGTTGGTGGGCGTGCGTATTGGTGGGACAACTATGGAAAACAGTTTGGAGATTCCTCAAAATGTTGACTGTGGAAATCCCGTTCCACTCTGAATATTCGCCCAAAAGATACAAAGACATTCATTCACAGAGATTTATGCACCCCCTAGTTTACTGCAGTCCTGTTCACAATAGCTAAGAAGTGAGAACTACATAAATAATGCGTATTGTTGGGAGGGAAATGCTGAGATTAAACAGCCAGGTGGGAGCATCTCCAGGGACAAGCTCTTCCTGCTCAGTCTCCACGGGCACTCAGAGAGCTGGGTGTAAGCAGCACCCTAGCGATCCAGTGAGGGGAATGGGGAGGGAGGTGGGGAGGCTAATGGATAAGGAGCCGCTGTACAGCTCTTCCCGCTGCTAGACTGATGGCCAGACCCTACCCCCATCCTCTCCTCTAGGAATCTCTAGGCTGCATCCTCATTGTTTATTAACAAGGATAACCCTGGTGACCTAGTAGGTAAGGCCACCATGTATAGTCCACATACATCCCAAGGCCCCAGGTTTGAAATAACAAACCTGGGGCCGGGGGACCCACCAACATGAAGAACCAAATAAAATAAATACATACTAAAAAAAAACAAAAACAATGAAAGTATAAACAAAATGCACCTGATTCTAACAGCCAACCTTACAGAGTCTTTAACGTGTGTGAGGAGTTATAATCAGTCACACCCTTAGACGCACCATGTCATCTGCTCTCTTTCCAGATGGTACTCCATCAAGGCACATCTCAGCTTGCAGGCACCGCAGAGCCAGTCCCTGGCAATGGAAATGCCGCAACACTGATTGGTAACCAGGTGCTGCCCAAGCCCACCAGGTGATGCTGCCCTCCTGCCACTCTGGCCTCAGGTAAAAGTTGTCTCCACACCAGCAACCTGTTGGGGTCCAACTACTCCCACCCCCACTTGCCCAGGACCCCGCAGAATAGTGTGCCTGTCTAAATTCCCCTGCAGTACACTCACTAATCCCTGTCTCCCTCTCTCCCCATCAAGCCCTGGTAGCGAACAGTGATTCTGTAACTTCTAGCCAGGCTCCTTGGAGTCATCTTCTTGGCTAGACCTTAATCTTGATCAACAAAGACTTAAACAAGCACTTACAGATTCTAACAGCTCAAGGCTGCACTCCTAGGGTGAACCTAGCCCGCTTAAAAGTGCCTGCCTAAGAATACTCAAGATTGTGAAAAGAATTAACTGGAACCAGGGAGTCACTTGCAGCCTCTGTGGGAGGGGAGGACCCTAACTTGCTCCACTAGTTAGCAAATGCAGATGGTTTTTTATCACTGTGAGAGGGTGGGATGGGGGACATGGCTGGTCCTTAACTTCCTCTGAGAAAGAATTCCAATGGAGTCGCCAGTTGGCTACACAAGGTAAGTATATTTGCAAGCAAGAGTCAAGCAAGGAAGGAAAGGCATTCTTTAGAGAAAGAGTGGAGAGCAGTCTGTCTAGGAGTTTGCCCTGATTGGGAGAGATTTGTCTTCTTAGACACCATTTGCAGGGCATCTGCTGAAAACATGGAGTTTGTGACACTCAGTGAGTTTGTGACATATAGTGTCCTGCCCAAGGATGTCCCCTGTTCATGCTGTCTTAACTTCTCTGCACAATAGTTATCTATGATTATAGATTTCGTTGATGACATTGCAGGAGAGACCAAAGGAAGAGTCTGCATTTTTTTCATGAATGCAGATGTCTGTAGCTCCTGGTGTCAGATGTCTGGTTCTCTCCTTTTCCTGTTTTCTCTCCCCTAGGCCTTTCCCCTCAGTTTCACAGGCACCAACTCCTTCCTCCTGCTTTTTGTACTTGCTGGCTTCCCTAATTCTTCTCAAGTGCCCCCTCCCTTCCCCCTGACTCCTCCCACACTCCCCCTTTATGCCCCACCAACGTTTCACAGCATCTGGTACCTAAGACTGTGCATGTCAGACAAGTCATATTTCAATACATCCCACACTGCTAAGCTTCCACGCTTGGCCCTGTACCTCACAGTCACATTCTAACTGCTTTTAGAAGCCTTTCTAACATTTTAGTGTCACTGAATTCCTAGATTTCCCATCACCATGGGCCACTTCATCTTCATCATACTTTGTACCCCCGATTACTTTCCACTGCTTGTTTCTCGTGTGACTGAATCAGGTCTCTGCTCCAATTTATGCAGCATCCCCAGAGGAGAGTGATTATTCTGTCTGCTTGGTGTGTCCCATAGCCTCCCAATAAGCGCCCCACTCCATTTGCGTTTTCCAGTAAACAGAATGAAAGCAGGAGGCTCAGGGAGGGATCAGTGTGGGCAACCCTAGGGAAGTCACTCCGAGTTGTCTTGTCCTCTGCATAAGGCTGTCTCTTGAACTCTGCCCACGACCTTACTGAAGGCTCTGGGCCCCTGGTCAGCTTTATTATGCCAAAGCAACTCAGAAGAAACAGCTTCATCTTTGGGCAAATTCCTTTTCTTTATTAGTAAGTAGAACTATACAAAGAACCTGAAAGAATGCATAAATAAGTGCATGGGGGAAGATTTTCTCTAAAAATAGAAGTCCTTGGAATTCTACTTTCTGAGAAACAATGAATATATATATATATATATGTATACATGTAATTTAATAATGTCTTTGACAAATGATATATTCAATTTGAATAAAGGGAAAAATATAATTATATATATAAAAGAGGGTCACATTTATTATTTAATCACTTTTCTATATTAAAACATTTCACATTGTACCCAGAATAAAAATAGCAGTTGAATTAAAGGACATCATCGAAGAGTCTAATTTTCTTATTTAGAAATTCCCAATATATAAAAGTGTGATATATTTAATAACCATGGTATTTTATTTTTAGAGACTTGTTCCCTCCCTGGTAGAACATTCATTCCTGTTACTTCTATGAAATTCTATTGCATTTAGCTTAACATGCTGACTCATTTACATCACCAAATAAATGACTGCAATTTCTAATAAAAGCTCATTATATTGGCCATTCTATTTTCTGCCTTGTTCCCTTTAAACTGGATCATTCTGGATTCTCCAGGGAAAAAAAAGAATCCCTTTATGATGCAAGGAAGGAAGAAGGGAAAGAAAGAAGGGATGAGTAGGGAGGAAGGAAAAGAGGTTTCCTGCTGCCTTTGTATTGTTACCAATCTCTAAACAAGGTTCAGAAGCAAGCTTCTCAAAACACCTAAACTCTTCAGCCTTTTCTTAAGTTTCCTTCTTTAATCCAGTCTCCTCTTTCTTGCAGGAGTCAGCACCTACAATATCTCTTCCATGCTTCTCTAAGCGGACCTCGGGCTGTCCTTGCCCTCAAAGTTGCTCACCAATTCTGGTCACTTTTATTAGGAGGGGCTTCTAAAGCCTTTGCTTGAAAGTCTCCCTGCCTACTGGTCCTGTCCCTCTCCTTCTCAAGCTGTGTGATTGCCTCAAGGTCCCCGCTGTCCATTCACACTAGCTCTATCACCAAGTCCTCTAAAAAGCTTGCCAGATATTTTTGTCACCTCCTCCGCTCTGTTCCTGCCTCCCTTGGCACTTCTTTATGGACTCTGTGACACCGAATTACCATCATTCTTGTGACCCCACGAAGCAGTCAGTCAAAAGCAGTCAGTCGGGTCCTCAAAAACAGGGACCTCTGAAATCCCCCTCAGTGGGGAGTCAGGAAAAGCCCAAGGTACCCTTTCTGGGGACTTTCTACCCAGAAAATTGCTCTCTGCAGCCTCTCAAGCGGACATGCAGATTCAGCGAAGTTCTTTCTCAAAAGACCTCATGCACCCTCAACAGCCTTTTACTTGAAATCTAGACAGTCTGCATTGTGGGCGGTGTAGAACCTGAGTCTCCTACCCGCTGCACAGAGTTTAGCATGCAAACACTTGGCTAAGTATCGATAGATTTAAAGACCCCTACTTTGAATTGTCACTGTTGTACCAGGCTGATGTGCATCCTTCCAGATCATTTTTAAAGCATGTGCATATGTATGTGTGGATAGCTGTGGAAATATACAGAATTTTTGCTTGGGTTGGTTTTTGCAGAACGATTCTTGGAGTATTCTAAACACCTAAAAAATGAGGACACGTCTGTCCAAGCTTTGTGAAATATCTTGCCCTGCGTGACAGTTGCTTTCAAGGCCACCAATTGCTCACCGCCAAACAGCCAAACTGGAGCACAGGACCTGATAACAGATAGGGGCTTTTGAGAAACAGCTTGACTGACAGGGTGACTGATAGGGTGTAGCCAGACACCAAGGTAGATGAGGGGGGCAAACTCAGGAGACCCAAAGCTCTTTGTTTACGTTCTCCCTGGATTTCAGTTCTTTTCTCTAGAGAAAGCCACTACAGGATTTCTCTGAGCACAACTCTGGTTGCTTTCAGAAAGCAAAAGCAAATCGGCTAAATGCCACTTGGATTCCTAGCAGCCTCCTAATTCTTCATACTCGATGAGAATTCAAATCTGTTTATGAGACAAGCTAGAGCTGATGAGGAAGCGAAGCGATGATTTCGCCGATGACGGCAGTGTCTCCATCATCAAACGTAGGCTGCATCTGCATTTCCCCCTTCAAAAGAAATTTTGGCTGCATGTCAGAGTGGAGGAAGTTCTTGGTTAATGGAGGCTAATGGGGACACCAAATGGTGGAGCGGAAGGCCAGGACGCTCTGTGCTGAGCCCGTGGCGAAACACAAGACTTATGGAGAGATAATAGTATTGCCAGTTTCTTTTTAAGTACAAGAAGCATCTTATTCAAAATACACTTTTCCAACAACTCAGCTTCTTTGCCCCCCAAAGACTGAACCAATATGAAATAATGGCAGACATCACTCACATTTTCCTATAACAAGATCTATTTACATATAGATGTATGTATATAATTCCTTACTAATGAAGCATACTATTATTTTCAAAAATGGGAACACTATATAATTAAGAGAGGAAATTACTCCACAGAAATAACCCACTGTATGAATTTTCATGTGTCCTTCCAGTTTTTTTTCTGTTTATATATTTTTTCAGTTTTAAACACTTTTTCCTCTGATGCAATACATGTATAGATTCATTTAACTCTCACCAAAATTAGGACACGAAATAGCTCTATCATCCCCAAATCCCTCTTGTTATCCCTTTGTAGTCATACTTTCCCTCCCCCTTAATCCCTGGCACTTTGTAGACACTTCACTCTCACAGTAGCTTTGGGTTTTTGAAGATGTTCTATGAAACGAGTCATGGAGTCTGTAACCTTTTGAGACTGACTCCTTTCACTCAGTGTGCATGAAATCCATCTACGATGTTGTATGTGTCAATAGTTACACAAATAATAATAGCACAAATACTAAATTATTTTTTATGAGTAGTAGTCCATTGCATGGTTTGTTTAGGCATTTTTGGGTTGAGCAATGTAAGGTTTTTCTGGGCTCCGCGAGGAGAAAAGCTCAATCAGACAAAAAAATGTCGAATAGCCAGGGCTTTATTGGGGTTTGCACACCCGGGCGAAACTCCCAAGTCCGCAGAGGGCCGGGAAGTAGCGGGCTGGGAAGTCGCGCCCAGAACAAAGGGGAACCGGCTCTTTAAGCAGAGGAGTTTCGCGGGCTTCCCATATGGCGATTGGGGATTGGCCCTGTGAATCCAGGTGTGGGGCTTGCATCCCTTATTCTGACGTCATCCACCTTTTTCCCGGGCTTGGCTTTTCCCGGGCATGGCCGCTGCTGCTTTTGTCCCTGGGCCAGCCTAACAAGCAACATTTGTGATGCTTCCAGTCCTGTTGATTACGAATTGAACTGCTATGCACATTTGTGTGTGAACGTTGAAAGGTTTTTCTGGGCTCTGCGAGGAAAGAAAGTCAATTAAACAAAAAGTCAAATAGCCAGGGCTTTATTGGGGTTTGCGCACCCGGGCTAGGTTCCCCAGTCGGCAGAACGAGGGCCGGGGAAGTCGCGCCCGAACAAAGAAAAAACATGCTCTTTAAGCAAAGGAATTTCGCGGACTTCATACGTCGTGGATGGGGATTGGTCCTGTGAATCCAGGTGTGGAGGTTCCATCCCTTAGTCTGATGTCAGCCACCTTTCCCGGGTATGGCCGCTGCTGCTTTTGTCCCTGGGCCAGTCTAACAAAAACGTAAGGTGACATTTCTCTGGGGTTTAAATACCTAGGAGTGGGATAGATGAGTCTTATGGTAAATGCATGTTTATTTTGTAAGAAACTGCCAAATTGTTTTACAGAGTGGAAGAACCACTTTAAATTCCCAACAGGATCATATGAAAGTCAGGGATGCTCTGTGTCCTTGTCAGCACTTGGTATTGTCAGTGTGTTTAATTGTAGCCATTTGAATAGCTACACAGTGGCATTTAATGATGGTTTTCATTTGCATTTTCTTATTAAGTAATGATGTTGAGTATCTGTACTTATTTTCTGTCCATATAGCCTCTTTGGTGAAGTGACTGTTCAAGTCTTCCACCATTTTTAATTTTGGGGTTGTTTGTTTCCTTACTATTGAGTTTTAAGAATCCTTTATATACTGGAATCAAGACCTTTGTTAGCTCAGTGATTTATAAATATTTTCTCCCAGTCTGAAGTTTATCTTTGTATTTTCTTAACAGTTTATATACATTTAAAAAAATAACTAAAATCAGAATATGCATGTAATTTTGTGATGTCCTTTTTTTTCATTTATCTTAAACATCTTTCCATGTTATTAATTCTTCTCAACATAAACTTTATGGTTGCAGAATATTTCATTGCATGGATGTAGCATCATAATTTCTTTAACAAACTCCTCTCTCATACATTTAGATTGTTTTTTTATTTTATACTGTTAAAATATTATACTAATGAATATACTTAGTGTAAGGTTTTTCTGGGCTCCGCGAGGAGAAAAAGTCAATTAGACCAAAAAGTCGAATAGCCAGGGCTTTATTTGGGGTTTTGCACACCCAGGCGAAATTCCCAAGTCCTCAGAGGGACGGGAAGTCGCGGGCTGGAAAGTCGCGCTTGAACAAAGGGGAGCGGGCTCTTTAAGCAGAGGAATTTCGCGGGCTTCCCATATGGCGATTGGGGATTGGCCCTGTGAATCCAGGTGTGGGGGTTGCATCCCTTATTCTGACGTCATCCACCTTTTTCCCCGGGCTTGGCCCCCGGGCATGCCTGCTGAGCATGGCCACTGCTCCTTTTGTCCCTGGGCCAGCCTAACACTTAGAACTAAATCTTTTCACATATTCTAAATATTTTCCTAAGACAGATCCTGAGACTTTTTCTTTCGGATTATATTCATTTTTAAGACTTTCAAAAATGAATAATGCAAAATTATTCACCAGAAATGTACTTAACTGATCATTAGGGTATTAAATAAAATCAAGCAACAGCACTGCTTTCTAACTTTCTTGATAAAAAAGAAAATAACATCTCATTTAGGTTTATTTTAAATGTAACATTTCTTTCATTGCTAGTAAGGTTGAATATTTAAATGTTGTTTTTGCCGTTTGTTTATCTTTGCATGTGACCTGGTTTTCATGTTCTTTGTACATGTATCTTCATTGTTTAGGTCCCTGTGGAATGTCTGAATGTTTATACACAAAAAAATCCATCAATATCACAGTTGCCCATTTAACTAAGAAAAATAAACAATAGTAATTTTTTAATAATTATGTCCCAAATAGAGATGGGGCGTACTTATACTAAAAAATTACTTTCATTTTAAATGTAAATGCCACTGGTCATCCTGTATCCCCCCCACCCCCCCACCACTCTAGCTAGGAGTCACAACTACAGTGGAATATGACCTACTTGAATGTTTGGTTCTCCATGTGGCAAAAATTATGTATAAGATCAAAAGTGTCCTGAAAGTACGTTCAGTTTGCAAGGAGTCCTGCTTCTGCCTTACTTGGCAATCTCTCTGCAAAATGAAGGTAAGACCTTGTCAAGTAAAGTTCTTTGTCATTCAAACCACTTCACTCTCAGCAATTGGGTGATACCTGGGGGAGATGGTGAAATGCCAGATGAAAGGGGAGAAAGAGAAGGGGTCCCCCTTTCTCTGCAGGTCTTTTCTATTTTATATCAGGGTTTTTTTTTAATGTTTAAATAAGTATTTACTGGCAGCTGTGTTGGTTTAACCAGATGCAGTGGTGAAGTTCATCACATAGATATTATGTTCTAAAGATAGCTTTCAAGCAAACCAGGACCGTGTTGCAACTCCAGCGAATTTTGATGGTTTCCCTTCAACCCTGCACCCCAACTCCCTCAGCCCAGTTTTTTTTCAATAAACAATCTACCCCCAGCTTACTCAGTCATTTTTCTCCTGGGGGGACTTGTGTCTTTTGGCTCATTTAGCAGCTACTTAAGAGCAACCACATGGAGTCTGATGCCACTTGATTGCCAGCCTGTCCCACTCCATGTGTCCTTTGTCTGTTTCTTCCAACCGATCTCTTCTAAAACTTGACCCCTCATTTTCTTGAGTGAAATATACCTACAGATACTCAGAAGCTTCAAACTAATCATTAGCCAGGAGTCCAAAGCAAAACGTACAGAATGATGTAGTCATTTCTCTCAAACACAATTCATGAAGATATTAAAACCTCATTTATTTTCAGCATTTTCAAAATCAAATGAAAAATATGTAATCTTTGCCAAAGTTTAACTTTAATCAGATTTGGCCTGTAGTAAAAGACAGTGTCAAACTTTCTGCATTCTCTTCAGTGTATTGATATCTAGTTATAACATGCATGTCATACACATTCAATATATTTCTCTTAAAACATGTCTAAAATATTCACTCAGATGTTCATTTTACATATTAAACATAATTCTTGTTGGTTAATACTATCAAAATATATGGACCTCCTTATATGCTAGTTTCCAAATCCAACATAGTATAAAAGAATCACATATGATTCTAGTCATATCAGTGCGATCTCTAGGAAATCTTGTTTACTTTCAAATAGATCGGCAAATATTTACATATATGTATATGCATTTACATATATCTGCCTACATCTATACATATCCTCACACTTATATACATAAACATTACAGACAAACCAGCACTTTAGTGGCCCCCACCCTAATCATTCTCTCCCGATAGCCCCTCAAGAGTAGCCAGTGTCTTGACTTTTAGTATCATGTGTTAATCACAGCTATTTCTGAACTTTATGAAAATGGATTCATGTAAGTTTTCTTGTCTTTTACTGAATATCATGTCTGTGAGATTAACACATGATGTGTTTAATAGTAACTTGCTGTCTTTGTTGCGCAGTATTCTATACTATTGTTTATGGATTCTTGCTGGTGGGCATTAGAATTTTTTTTGGTGAACACCTCTTTCACTGAATTTACATAGGCATTTAGACTTTAGGAGTGAAATTTCTGGGTTATAGAATAAGTGTGCCAAACATATAATCCACCAATTTCCAACAATTTATACCCCCGCTGGCCATGTATGAGTATTCCAGTTGTTCAACACTTGATACTGTCTTTTTCAGCATTCTGTTGAGCATGTCTTGTTTTGTTGACCACATCTATGCAATGTGTCTGTTCTCTCTAGTCTCTTCTCATTTTTCCACTTATCTAAAAAAAGTGATTTACAAGAGTTCTTGTATACTGGATCAGAAGTTTCTGCTGGTTATATGCACAGAAAATATTGCTGAGCTGCATTTGGATAAGGTACAGGACCATGAAAGAAAGCAAACAAACTACTAAGATGGTTGTCCAGGACTGCACCTATAAAACGAGAAGTGAACCACTGAAAAATCTGTAACAATGATCACAATCTGAGTTTCAGGGGTAGGTTTTACCCAGTGGCACAATATTTCTGCAGAAGTTTCAAGAAAAAAGCAAAAAATATCTCTTGATCCAAAAGACTGAGTGATAGGCTAGTTGCTGAGACAAGTGGAAAGTATCGTCATGGAGAAGTATAAGGCAGTGCTCATGAGAAGTTGGCCTGATACTCACAGCAGACCTCATGCTGAACATACACAATTATATAGAATATAAACATCAGACTAGATCGCTGACCATGATCAAGACAGAACGGGACCCCTCTAATTATGTCTAAACAATAGACAAAAACCTGAACATTGTCCAAACCACGAAATGGCCCAACATCCCCCTACTCTGGCTAAGAATAGTGACTGCTCTTTTTCTATTTTTTAAACCAATTACAACTTTGACCTCAGTCTCGTCTGCTCTCTTTTTTAGATAAAACTTACTAAGATAAAGAGTTTATTTTTTAAAGGAAAGTTTCAGGTATGAATGAAGGTGAGCAGGCAAATTGGGAAGAAGAGAGAGAAGGAAGAAGCATTTTATTTTTATTTTTATTTTGTTGTTCACACTGAATTTCCCCCCCAGACCTGGGGCATAAACCCAGGCCCGCGCTCCTCGGAGGAGACTGATCTAACCACTGCTCTACCAGGACGTATCAAGATATAGTCTTAAGAATTACCTCTGCTTCTTCAATTCCGATCTAGTCCAGAGCAAAGCTCCATTTCTTTAAACATCCTCCCAAATCAAACACAAGTCTGAATCCTATGGAGTCCCTTTCTGATATCCTCTTACTGAAACACCCCTAAATTCTCCATGTATACATCTTCCCTTGTTGTATTAAGTGCTAATCCCGTCTAGTAGCAAACCCAATCACTAGTGTCTTCCTGTCGGTCTTTGCTAAAAGGAATCAACATTGCAAAATCCAGGACAAACCAGTAGCTTGTGAAAACTTACTTGTCGGGACATTAAAAGTAAGCCTACTTCTAGAGTGAATTTACGTTAGCTCCAGGCACAGAATCTGATGGATAAATACAAGCATTAATTAAAAACAAACAAACAAACAAACAAAAAAACCAAAACCCAGGTGAGCCCTCATGGCTTAGTGGGTAAGTCTGCTGCCGCGGTCCACGTACATCCCAAAGACCCCAGTTCTCCACCTGGCGTCAGGGGAACTACTGAGATGAGCAACTACATAAAATAAATCAAATGCTTGTTCCTCCTCTCTCTATCTGCCTGTCTACTCACCTTCATTCCTACCTGTACCGTTACTTAAAAAACAAAAACAAGCAAACAAAAAACCCAAGAGGAGTCAGGAAAGGTAAATGTGTAAATGTCTCCACTATGGAGACACACCTTCACTTGTGCTACAGATGCAATCTACCTGTATGACCACTGTCTTCCTGAGCCCTCTTTGCTGTCCCCACCCCACACCTTGGCTTTCATTTTTTTTCCGGTTCTGCTGACCAATAATACCTTCTCTGCTCACAATTCCTACTTTATTTATAAATAGTCATGTCCTTGGAACCATTCCTTAGGTTACAACTTAAGCTCTCTCTATCACCTCACCTCACACCTATGAGATTGGCTATTAACCAAAGTCTGGATTTAACACATGTTGGTGAGGATGTGGAGAAGAGGGAACACTTTGCATTGCTGGAGGAAGTGCAAACTGATGCAACCATATGAAAGGCAGTAAATTGAGAATGGCTATTCCATATGATTCTATTTTACCATTTCTGGATATTTACCTGAAAAACACACTACTTGAAAGAGATAAATGAACCCCAAGGTTCATTGCAACATTATTTATAATAGGCAAGAGTTGAAAACAACCTAAGTCCTCCTTGACAGATGAGTGGATAAAGATGTAGTATGTGTACACAATGGAATACTAATCAGCTATCAAAAAGGATGAAATCCTGCCACTTGCAACAACATACATAAACCTTGAGGAAATTATTCTTAGTAATATAAATCAGGAGAAAGATATTATTTTTTCATTCATATATGACACAGAAACCAAACAAATGAAATAAATCACAGCTTAGTCTACAAAATCAAATTAGTGGTTTCCAAAAGGGAAAAGGGAAGGGAGTAGGCAAACTGGTAAAAGGGTTAATCGTATGATGAAGGATGCAACTGAATTGTTAGTGTAAATGTAATGTATTATATATAAATGGAGAGTTACAATGATGCAAACCTTAAGCCTGTATATTTAGTTCCTCTAATAAAATAAAATAAAAATTAAGATCTCTAACGTGGCTCTGAACTACCATGAGTTGTGTTAATAGGTTATCGTTTGGGACCCAATGTATTTCCAAATTATAGTATTTAGACTGGGAAAGGGGCCATGAATTTTTTTTGTCCCTTAGAATACCATGAATTTATATCAGAAATTTAAGGACAGTCATGTGATTCTCTTCCAGAAAATCTTAACAGATCATTCATACACAAGTATATTTGTGACACAGATATACCAAAAAAAAATCATTATTTACCTGAAATTAAAGTTTAACTGGGCATCCTGTACTTTTGAGTGTAAATACGTGAAAGTCATGGAAAATGCAGAAAAAAAAACCCAAATTACTTTGGCAGAGAGGAGTGGAAGAAACAAAAGCCAGATTAAGAAGGGGCTTCAATCAATCAGCATATGGTATCTTTAGCAGAAAAAAAGGAGAAAATCAAATCCCTCAAGATTTACAGCTGAGTCAGAAATTTTAGGACTTCGAGAAAGGGGGCTCCACAATGAAGATGGAAGGAACACTTCGTTCCTCCCCGGTTTGGAAAGGGAATCCCCACTCGGCTCTTAGGCAGACCAGCTCCCAGGGCAGACGTGTCCACGAAGCCGCGAGCGACCTCGATAGACCACACCCCGGACACCTAGCGGTCACCTCACCAGGTAACCTAGGGACCTCCGAGCAAGGCCGGATCCGGAAGTAAGGCGTTTGCTCCGCCCCTCTGCGGAGACACGCCCCTGGCCCCACCCATCGGGCCCGGCCGCGCGGGTTGACGTGTCTGAACTGTGTAAGCGGAAACCGAGGGCCGGTCTCCTGGGTCGCAGCTGGCGAGGTGTGGCCGTCGGCCTCGCGCATGCGTAGTCCGCGCTCTGTCCGGCCTGGTTGACGTCCGTAGTGCGGAGCCGTTTTTTTCGGAGGCGACTCCACTTCTCCGGGTTTTTGCTAATGCTGAGGTCGGGGCCTAGGAGAGGCGGCCGGGTTGAGAGCGAAGGTTGGGCGTCCCACTGGGCCCCTAGACCGCCGCGGGCTCAGCCTCTGTGTGTAGCTGAGTGGCGGCGGCCAGTCACGCCTCTTTCCTGGAAACCTCAGGTTTTTTTCGGCACCAAAAGTCTGCTGTGCTAAATCCGGTTCTAGGATTTCTGTGGTTTGGCCAGGACCAGTCCGGTAGCGCTGAATTGCTTCTGGCGAGCCCTTTACGTGCCAGGCGCTGCAGGCACAGGGGATGTGGACACGGGATGCTAGACCCGGACCCTCTTCCCGTGGGGTGTATGTTAAACCGGCCGAGATAGTAAACTCATCGTGTTAATTCCGCAGTGCTAAATCGTGAGGGTTGAGCAGCGGAGCAAATGGACACAGATTTTATAAACTAGATCTTGGCAATAGCGGAAACGGAGCGGTTATTATAGTAACTAAGGGAGCTTAGGTGAAGGGAACTAAAATTTTGACTTGAAAGGAGTGTCGGTAATTCAGCGGTCTAGTGAACAAAACTTGCTGAAGGGCCGTATTGGGGACAAATGTGAGGGAACAAGCCATTTAGGTTATTTCTCAGGCTTGAGAATTGGGGGACAGCGGTGGCATTTTCTGAGCCAGAAAACGGGGGTAGGAAAAGATTGGGGTGAGGTCAGTGACATAATGAAGGTCAATTAGTAGCCCCGGAAAAATAGAAGATAATAAACATTTCAATTTTTCTTCCCCTTTTCAACTGCAGAGGATATGTTTCCTCTTATATTGTAAATTGCCGTGACTTCAAGTACAGAATATAAGTTATTTTTCCCTAGCCAGAGTACATGTTCAACCAATATGTTACATGGTTTACTGGAAGCAGTGTGAGAGGGCAAAGCGACCTAGACATTTCAGTTTAGACCCCTGCCGGGCTGGTTTTTAATCAAAAATGACTGCTATTCCTCTGAGCTAAGCATGTTCTGTGCTTTATGCACTCCCCGCCCCTCCCATTTAATCTTCACAAAAGCTTTAAGAAGGTGGACGTTCTTTTTTCTTTGCATGTTTTTTCTACTACCTGCAACTTGATTAATGAACTTTCCCAAGGTCACAGAATTAGACCATAGTGGGCCAAAGCTGGAGTGCATTACCTTTACAAGGAAGAATTTTATCTTTTACTGTTCTGTTACCCTGCAGACATGCAACAGTGGTTCCTAGCCTTTTTTTTTTTTTTTTTTTTGCATGGTCATAAATTCTTTGAAAACTGAATGAACATTATAAGCTGACCAGGGGGAAAATGTGGAAATGCAGAACTTAGATAAGGGTGCATACTGTACTGAATGGCCCATTCATTAATTCTGAGTGGGAGATACCCCTGGGTTATGATTTCTAGCTCTTTTAGTCTAAGTTGATGCACTCTTCCCAAGTATTCGGCTGAACTGTAAAACTCAGTTGAATTGACTTTGTTACCAAAAGCATCTCCTTGGAAAAACTGAAGAAAAAACCCCACACAAATAAATATATGCACGTAAAGACAGTAGTTACTTTAGTAGGAAAAGTGAGGATAATTACACCAGGGTGCTATTCAGCTAGTTATTTGCCTCACTGAGCTCACAGGTGAGCTCTGTGTCTTTGCATAGAAATGTCTACACTACCTTCTATTCACCGACTCTCATTTTTCTCCCATCTCTTTCAATTCACCCTTAAACAGATTTATTCTGTTCACTGTTCTACACAAGAATGAGCCACTGCCAAAGCTTGGTACCTGTCCCTGCAAACACCTGAGTATCTTATTTGAGGATTTATAGCTATTTCCTCCCATCTGTTTCCTTATCCCACCCCCAGCCTGTGTCCCTGAACTTCTTTGGGCCACCAAGTCCACCTGCATCTGTAAGTACTTTGCTGGATCCCCAAGCCTGGAACCGGTGTTGATGCAGTGTGGCGAAGAAATCGCCTGATTAGGATTACCATAGGTCCCAGTTTTACCAGGATTGTCCCAGTTTAGCAACGTTGTCCTCTCTGAAATTCTGCCCTGGTTTCAATCACTAGGGTTACCATAAATGCTGGTTTCACTGGGCTGTTTCTGGTTTAGCAATCAGGAACCCCACCCCCAACTGGTAATACTACAATTGGTAGCAGTTTCAACTCTAAACTCATGCTAAGTCTAGGCATGAAGCTTTTGGGAATCTGAGACAAATCAGCAAGCCCTGAGAGCCAGAGAAGCGGGAATGCCCTCCAGCGCCCCAGTCCTCTGGATCGGAATTCAGAAAAGGGAGGTGAGCGCTAGAACGCCCTTCCCAGCAACCAACCCCTGCGGGCCAGCTGAAAACCCGGCCAGTGGATCCGTCCACGCTCCCTCCCGGAAACTCGTCTGCGCGCCGGCGGCCGCTCAGACCGAGCATGTGCAGACGGCGTTGCGCACGCTCCGTTGAGGTCCGGCTCGGTTTCTGTGGCAGGACCCGCGGTGTCTCCTAGCGCAACCGGAATTGCCCATCGCGGGGTCGGGCTCCCTTAGCTGCGGCGGCTTGGTGGTGGTCTCCGAGCCTCCCCATCCCGCCTTCCCCTCGACCCCCTCGGCTCGGCTGCGCTCTCCCTGAAACAGCCGTCATGAGCGCGAGGCTGCGGGCGTCACCTCCACCGCGGTGGCCGCGGCTGTGGCTGCTGCTGCTGCTGCTGCTGCTGCTGGGGGCGGCCCCGGGCCCGCGACGCGGCGCCGCTTTCTACCTGCCCGGCCTGGCGCCCGTCAACTTTTGCGACGAAGACAAAAAGAGCGACGAGTGTAAGGTGGGCGAAGCCCGGCGGACCTCCGGGGGCGGTGTCGAAGGGGAAGGCTCCCGGGCCGGGTCGCCGGGTCGGAGGGGAAGGGGGCGTAGCCGGGGTGGCCGGGCCGGGCTGGGCTGTGGGTCGCGGTGGCGGGGCGGATGCTGGACGGCTCCGCGGGGCTTCGGGCTCGCCTCGCAGGCCGGGCCGGGTGGGCCGGGTCGCCCGAGCCCTGGTGGCCCGTTTTCCCCGCTGCGCGCAGCGGCCCAGTGTCGCGCACTCCGAGGAGGCGGGCGGCCCGGCCTTGCTGTAACTCTTCTCCCCTTGGCCTCCTGCTGCATCCGCTCGCCCGCGACGCCTGTTGCGTCTGAGAACCTGTTTGGCGGACTTGAGCGTTTCACCCTCGCGTTCGGCCGTTGGATCCTTCTTCGTGGACAGTCAAGTGAACTGCGTTAATAGTCTGTGATAGCGGAGACACTCATATTTCTGCCTCAGACGTGTAGAGAACTATTTTTGTTGGCAAAAAGTAGATAAGGCCCAGCTATTGAGTTTCTCTGAGATTGTTTTTTTTTTTTTCCCCAAACACTTCAGAGGAACAGATCAGGGGAGAAACTGGCCTTTTCTTCCGAGGACAAGTGTTAAAAATTTCATCTTAAAGCTTAATCTCTTACGACCTTCCTCCTCGGTTTAACTGGCAGCGAAAGATAAAAATGAAGCAATCCACTGTTCGGTTTCTTCGGTATAGGACACGATGGCAGTGTGTCATTCTGCACAGTTTCAAGTTGCTAAAACTGGGGCGTGAGGATGTAATGAGGAAACCATTCATTTTAACAGTTCAAATAATCGTTCAGCAGTCTATAATCGTTCAGGCTATAAATATTCATTTACTAAGTTTTTTTTTTTTTAGCTAGTGTTTATTACTGCTAACTTTACTGTAGCTGTGAGCTTGGAGCTTATTTTAGGACATTAGAAGCAATTAACTTTTTCATAGCATTTTTACAGTTTCTGTTTAAAAGACTTGGAGCTTTGAAAATGTGTGAAGATTTTTAAGGTTTATTCAAGTCAGCAGTACTTGAATATTGCACCTCACATCCTGCAGGGCAAGAAGCTTTCACTCCCAGCCATCTGACTGGAAGAATATAAAACCTTCCACAGGGAAGGGAAGAATACTCTTGAAAGCACACTGTTTTCCATTAAATATTTTATTAACCAGCCATAAATTCAAATTTAAATTTAACAGCAATCGTTATGTTGTGTTCCTAGTGCCTCAGAGACCAAATCAACCACCACCAAAAATCCAAAAGTATCCCTCTCTTATAGGAACCTTAAAGTAAAGGACATGAACTTATGAAATCCAATAAATTATAAGGGGTGTATATCCAAAAACACAAATGATGAAACATCTGTGACTTGGAGTCTTCAGAGAATGCTACAGAGAGGTGACAAGAGATAGATGTCAGGAAATGCATGAGTGAAACTTACAGCTGGTCTGCCAGTTAGATGACCTACTTTTACCTTAAGTAACTACTTTTTCGTTTACTTTTGGTTAAGTTTAGGAAGTCTTTTTGGATTTTTAACTTTAAAAGACAGAGGGAAGACAGAGTAAGGCACATTTTCCTGACGTGTGTGTATCACACCTTTGTTGCCACCTGCTCTCACATCATGATCAATGAAAAAAGCTCTTAGACGCAGAATGATGTTCTGTTTTTTCCTGCAAGTTCACTAGGTAAGGGAACATGAAGTAGATCTTAGTATTTCCTTTCTTAGCTTTTTAAAGTAGAAAAACAGTAAACATTTAAATTTGCATGACTCCAATAAGGGTATTAACAATGATTTTTTTCTCACCTATTCTATATTAAGAACAATCTCTTATATTCCATTCAGAAAAGCTGAAAAAACTTATTTTAAAATTAAAAATGGGAATTGTAAAATGGGAATAATTATTTCTAGAAGATACTGTTAGTGTAGGGAATCAGAAGTTGGAGGAATTGGGCAGATAATTGATACTGCTCCCATCTGGTTTTTTATCCATAAAGTAGTGATAGTCATATTTGCTTATTATTTATTTCCCTTGTAGGGTATTTTGCATTTCTTAGAGGAAAATACGATATTTGTCACTGTGCTATAAGATATTTATGTATGGAGATGAAACAAGTGTATATTCAGCGTAAGTGTAAATTGTAATTTAATTTATAATTTGTTGGTATTACATGTATTGTAAAGTCCTTGTCTTGCATTTAGCTCACTCTGTATTTTGAGAGACAGAAAAACCCTGAGGATTTGGTTATTTTCTTCTCTTAAAATTATTTTATGTTCAATTTACTGTGAGAGAAACATGAATCCAGTGAACATAAAATTCTATTTATATTGCTCTGGCTTCTGATTTCTAATCTTTATTAACCTTCATAAATAGCGTGGATGTGTTCTGTGGCCTAAAAAACTTGCTGTTACATGTAACGGGAATGTCACCATAGTGCATGTTTTAGTGGTTTTTATTGACGGTATAATATTTATTTCTCTTACTGTTCTACAGTTTACTTAACCCTTTCTTGCTTGTGGGGCATTTAAATGGGTTTCAGTTTTTTCTTTATTATAGCTAACTTTGCTAGAATGTCTTTAACAAGAATTACTCACATATTCCCAAATATAAAATTACAGTGTCAAAGGTAAGAGCCATTTTTATGGTTCTTGTTAATATTGCCAGGTTTTTTTCAAGAGAGAGAGGTTTGATTTACAGTGCTATTAACTAAATGATTCCCTGTGTTTCCACAGTATTATATACTTTTTTTTTTTTTTTTAAAGGAAAGATGCTGGCAGGAATGAAGCCTAGAAGGCAGGCAGTCAGGCAGGAAGAGAGGAGGACAAAACATTTATTTAGTTGTTCATCTTGGTTGTTCCCTCCAGCCCCTGGTCTACTCTGGGTTGTGTGTGAACTGTGCCCAGTAGCCCTCTCTGCCAGGCCGCTAGGGCCTGCCAGTATTTTATGCCTTTTATATATCAATTTAATAGCTATGTGATGGTATGTAAAACAGTTTTCAGTGCGGCATTGCTTTTATTGCTGTGAGGTCTTTTGGTCTTATTTTCTTAGTTTTTGGAACTATAATAATAAAGGGTTAAACCATGGTATTCTTTTCCTCTTGAGTCCATTTTACTTTCTTAAATTCAAGGAATAGAAGGTTGATTGCCACAGATAAAGCCCTGATCAAAAGTGAATATATCTTCACAGGGTAAAATGTGCAGTTCTAATCTACTTCGTAAAAATCTTTGATTTCATTTAGCTGCCTAATGCTTTTTGCTTTAGACGGAATCTTCAGTGTGCTGAGTAGCTTGCTGATGGCTAATATCTGAAGATGAGTAAGCAGTCCATCCTTGTTGCTTCTTACTTGCAAGTAATTACTGACTTGTCAACATAAATTCAGACCTAACAACTAAGCCTTCTAGAACATTTCCCACTTTTTACTCTTTGATGTACACATCACATGCTTAGATGAAAGATTAAGATTTTCTTTCCTGTTCAGGAAGAAAAAAAACGACCAAATATACCCCCTGATGTTTTAAGAATGTTTAATCTGCTTAACAAATTTCTGATAAAAAGGAATCGTACTCAGAATCATACTTTTAAAATTCCTTTCTTGGTAGTTATTTTTAGAACGTTTTTATAAATTGTGTTCCTGTTATTTTCAGAGCGGTTGCCTATAAATAAGGAATGTGTTTTCTTTAAGAGAAGAGTCTTAAATGTTGCTGAGTAGACAAAAATTAATGTATGTCTGCCTCTTTTAATTTGACCATAGAAATAATTGGATGACTTTTAAAGTATCTAAGGAAAAAAGATAATTTACTTATCTACTTATTGATGTACTTGATATGTATTGACTGGTTTTCCTCTCCATGGAAAACTTTGTAGGAAATGAAATATTTTTTCTTTGCTCTTATTCTCAAAACTTCTTATTGTCAAACTTATTTATTGCCCTTTGCTAATAATAATGATGATAAAGACTACACTTGGTGTATTGTGTGTGCAGGTATATATTAACCTTAGATGGGGAAACTGCAGCTGGTCTCCCAAGCGTACACAGCTAGTAGGTAGTGTTGCTCTGGAGCATGGGGTTCAGGTCTCCACCCCGCTCCTGTGCTGCTGTGCCTTCCATAGCAGCACTTTCTCCCTCTTCTCCGCCTTGCCGCGGAGATCCCTGGCTTCTCAGGATCTTGGACTTTCCCAGTTAATGCAGTCATCAGCAAAAAGCTCTTTATCTGCACAATCCATTTTTAAGTAATCACACTTTGTAGTCATTCCTTTGATACAATGTAAAATTGAAAATTTATTTATACTGGGAGAGAAGGAACCTTGGTCTCTGGAAGATCAGATTCCAGGTGTTAGTGGTCAGACAGCTCAACGCTCATAAGTGTTGATTTGCAAGTTCCAGGTTTTCTGTTGGGATTTTTTATCATATCTGAGTTAAGACGTCCCTTTAGAATTTTGCCTATTGCGAACTTCTCCAATATTAAGCAGCTGAAACTTCCATGTGTTTCCCTTTTTCATGTCTGTACTTTGATACCTCACACTCTTTTGTAACTGGTCACTTTTTTTGATCATTGTACAAAGTCACATTTCTTCATACTTTGAAAACCTATTGTACTTGTGAGACAGGACTGATGTGGCAGGCAGGTGAGGTAGAATAAAAGCAGAAACAGGAACAAGGAAATGAGAGAATGCAGTCCTGTGGTGTGACCCATGTTCCTTAAGGCATAAATGGACAGGTTACGATGAGAAACAATATTGTATATTTTGGATGAAAAGACTTATCAGGGAGACTGTAACTCTAAATTTTAGAACCTTTTCCATAAACCTTTTCTTATAAAGGTTTTCTTAAAATCTTGCTTTAAAAAAAATTTATTTTTTTTGAGGAAAGTTGCAGGAGGGAATGAAGGCAGTTAGAAAGAGAGAGGCAAAAGAAGCACTTTATGTTTAGTTGTTCATATTGGTTGTTCCCCTGGCCCAGGTCTTGAACCCAGGACTTCGGCACGTGTGTGGCCTGCTCCCATACAGACTGCTGTACTATACCACTAGGCTGCCGGGGTGTGTCCTCTTGCTTTAAAATTTATCTGTAATTTTCTTAAAATGTTTAATGTTGTCGTGATGTTTCATGCTTATCATAACTTTGTTTGGGACAGTTGGAAAGTAAGAATGTAAATTAATTAACCTTTTAGGGCTCTCTCAAGTCATGCCAGTGGTATTTTAGACTTGGCTACGTCTAAGGCAAATAACCAGAAGGAAGTGCACTTCATTAACTGTTAAGTGGGGGAGTAAAGATGGTTAGAATGGAAAATTACCATAAAATTAATCAGACATTGCCCTTTTATAGCACATGGCTATTTTAATTAAAAAAAAAATCCCGTATAGATCAGTAGATAACCCACAACCACATAAATGGCTTTGTCATTTTTCTTTTACTGTCTTCAATGTGTACCTTGCCGTCCCAAGTGGATTATAAATTCTTTGAAGGCAAGTGTTCCTGTATGTGTATTACCATCACTTACCACGTGAAGTACAGAACATTGTGGGCTTTAAATAAGTGTATCAATTGAATTTCTCTTGATTTTTCTTTATTCTTGTGAATTCTTAAGAATGTTCCTCAGTTTTCACATGAATTACAAGTTCTGTTTTTTGCCCTATTTAATACTTCTTTTGCAGTCATCTTTCCTGTTTCTAAAATTTCTTCCCACACTGCATTTTACTCTTTCATCTTTATCTCATTGCTTTGATTTGGCTTCTGTCACTTCATAATAAAACTAAAGTCTACGCTCAGCTTTAAAGTCTTTCCCCCAAAATTTAATTATGCCAGTTGCAAAATTCAAAAAGTTGAAAGAGTAGTACACTGATTGCCTGTATAGATACCTAAACCACAACTACGGCCAGTAGTTGTTTATGTTGGTACCTATTTTTAAAAATCTGGGTGTGTGTCTATTTTTTTAGGGATGAATGTCATGTTGTTTGTAGCATATTACTCTATTTGTGTTGAAGTATCATTTTGAATTTATATTTCTTGGCATGTTTTAAGTGAGATGATAATTCTTAAATTTACATACTCACAATTTAAGAATGAATGAAAGTGCTATGAAAACAGCCAAGATGAACTGAATATCCAAGGTGTGATTAATATGCTGAACAGCAGGAAAAAAAGGCCCATGATGCAGTGGGGTATCTAGTATCTATGCCAGACCAGCTCCTCTGTAAAAGTAGGTGTGGAGAAGTATCATATGAGGCAAAAGGAAGAAAAGTAGGACTGAGAGCAAATGAATTTGAGACGGATGATAGCAGTAGTTGACTTTACTCACTTTCGTTGAGTCATCAGTCCTGCTTTTGAATTTATTTCTTTGTCTTAAAGTAGAGCAGGTAATCCCTAGCTCATAAGGTTATTATGAGAATTGTGCTTGATAATTAACTTCCCCTACCCTAGGCTAATAACCAAGAAGAGAGTAATGAATGGTCATAAACAGTAGGTCAAAGGTTTACTTTAGTGTCCTTTAATGGGAGGGAGAAAGAGGACCCTGTATAGAAACTATGAAGGTTATCTTTATAGTAATAAGTATTCAGATTCAGGAATGTCCAGTTTCTCTTAAGTTAATGGTTATGCTTGGTCATTTAGTTTATTGTTATTGCAGAACAGTCGTGGACCAGTTTCTCTACTGTTTTCTATTTTCTTATTACCTCTCTCATTCCTCACGTTATTATTTGCTTGAGTGCATATATTAGTTACTACAAGTAGACCTAGACCTAAGATTTTAATGAGCCTAGCAGTCTGACACTGTGCTACCTCCAAACTGAAGTCATGTTTCCTCTTTATGTGCTGTGTTAAAATTAATTTAGCTTTTAGGTGAAATGCTTGTGAGAAGAGTTGTGTTTTGGAAATTTTTTATATTGGGAAAAATTGTGGACAGCCCTTGGTAATTGTAGGCATCCTTGTAAATCACAGAACAAAGCTAAAATGATTGCTTGTTTGGTAGGAAGCACCTTTGTTATTAGGAGTTGAATTTGAAGCTTCCTCACCAGAACAGGAAGAGTTGACAAGGTCAATTTAATGGGGATTTGATACTAGGTAAAAGGTCAAGTGTTAGGTAAGTTGAAACTGTATACAAATAAGAAAATAGGGAGGAAAAAGAGTGTTTGGGTCTTTGGGCTGTGAAGGATGTGTGATAAAATAAGTTAAAACGATAGTAAATTATATGGAAACAAGAAGTTCTTCTAACTTCTAGGTTATTCAAAGACAGTATGACTTAGAAGGTGGACGTTAAAGCTTTGACCAGTTTTTTTTTTAAAGGGTAGCTTAAAAGGCAGAGTGATAATAGGGAATAATTTTATGGGAAATGGTAAGAGTGGGGACAGACTTCCAAGATGGGTTGCTTGAAGTTAATTCGAATCTCCAAGTTAGCCAAGAGAGTCACGTCTTCGTGGAGTACCAGTTGGGTCCACTGCCTACCAAGGAGTGCAGGACCCAGGTTCACATACTGGGAACAACCAAGATAACCAAATAAATAAAATTATTTCTTCCTCTTTCTTCCTGCCTCCTTGCCTACTTGCCTTCATTCCTGCCTGTAACTTTCCTTTAAAAAAAAAAAAAAAATTTAGCAAAGAAAATAGATTGAAATGTGTAGTTTGCTGATAGTATTAACACCCATGTAGAGCAGTGTAAAGTGAATGGGAATGTATTTCCCAGAAGCTCCCTTAACATTAGCTGAGAGAGCAAGATGTAGTAAGTTAATTTGTTCATGGACAAGTTAAGAAAGTACATTTGAAGAAAACAGCAATATATATTTGAAATGATGAACTCTAAGCTCTTAATAATAGAACATAGAAAAGAGATGAAGCGTTTCATTGGTGAATTATGCTTATGACCAGAAAGGCTAATGAAAAGTAAAACTGTCTTTCTATGTATATGTGAAACTTTGATGTCTAAGTCTTGAATTCTGCCTATAATTCTTGATGACATACCTTTCAAGAAAGATATGAGAGTAGGCAAAGTCCCGAGAAAAGCAGCTGGCGTGATCAAGGAGATAGATGATTCAAAAGATAAAGATCTTTCCAGTTTGAAAGGTTAAGACTCAAAGGCAAGAAATCAGAAAATGAGAATAGGGTTTCCCCTCAATTTTATAATCCTACAGCCAAATATGTACTATGAAACTTCATAGAGAACATCATAGGCTAAGCAAATTTTTTGTCTTATCCATTAGCAATTGGAAGAAGCTTGTACCCATAATGCATACGCCCTCGATTATTGTCCTAAAATTTTTCACATGGCATTAGATCTTTGAACCCTTGCCTTTGTTGGGGTTCTCTAAGCTGGGAATTTAAGGGATACTGAAAATATCTAGAAAACAGTGCTCAGGGATGCACCCTCTCTCTTCAGCTCACTGCCTGTCTTTTTTACGATGTTCTGGCTAAGAATTGTGTTTACAATTTTGAGTGATTGGAAACAACTCAAAAGATGAATAAATTTTAGTAATGAATAAAAATTAAATGAAAGTCAAACTTCATTTGCCCATAAATAAAACTTTATTGGGTTACAGCTAGGCTCATTTACTTAAGTACTGTCTGTGACTGCTTTTGTTCTATCGTGGCAGAGCCTGTGTCCTGAAAAGCCTAACACGTTTACTTTCTGTCCCTTCAGTAAAAAGTTTGCTAAGCCCTGGAAAGGTAGACTAATAACATTAGAATTGTCTTTCCAGGTAAATAAAAGAGTGTAGTGATTAGAGTAAAAGATACTAAGTATCTGAAGAGGGTATATAAATGGTACTAAGCAGTGTTTTCCATTACTGTGCTGTCCAGTTTAAGAAGCCATTAGCCTCCTGTGACTTTTGACATTTAATTAAAAATAAAAACTATTAATAACTCTTTAATTAATAAAAAATTTAGACTCAATTCTTCAGCCACAGTAACCACATTTGGCTAGAGGATACTTTATTTGACAATGTAAATAAAGAATATTTCCATATTGCTGAAAGTTCTTTTGGACATTGCTGTGTAGTAGTAAATATTTAATACAGTATTTCGTGCCAGGTTTTGTACTACTCTTGACTCTTCTCAAATACTCCTTGAAACAGTGGTTGTTATCATAGCCATTCTACAAATGAGAAAACCAAGGCACAGGGAAGTGAGGAAACTTGACCGAGACCACACAGCAGTAAATGTCATAATTAGAATTTAAAACCGGGTAACTTATCGTCACAGTCCCTGTACTCTGTACCCTCTGCCCTGTGATCACCTTGTACTGAACAAAGTTGAAAATGAAGAGTGTGTTTATAGCACAAGAGATGTAGAGCTTCTGTGGTGAAAATGTAACTACAAATTTTGAAGCTTAAAACATAGAAAATTTTGTTAACTGTAATAGCTACATTCCTTCGAGAGAGAAACCTAGAGTTGTGAACTGGGTCAGCCTTTTAGGACCTTTCAGTTCTCATTAAGATAGATTAAATATATCAATTATTTTATATGCAAAATATACTGAAGATGTATTGAAATCTGATGTATCATCATAGCATTGTAGATCTCTTATAATTAGAGAATATTATTTTGGCAGAGTTAGCCATTAACTAGGGGGACTTTTATCTTTACAGCAGTTAGATATATTTGTGTACTAATTATTCAAGCTTTCTACTGTAATGCTTAATGTCATGTTCATTTATCTTTTTAACTAAAATGACCAATGATAGTCTTAAATATTTTATAGAGGAGAGACATTTGAGATACATTGCTGTTGTCATTTCATTTGAATAAAATTTTGGGGGTTGCATGTGATACTATGTCAGTACTGTATATATACACAGTATACACAGTATATGTACATCTTCATTGTGTATTACGAAGGTTAGATGAGCACCTGAGTGATTGAGCAGTGCCATTTAGACATTCCATTTTGGATACCGTTATTTGGTTTTATTTACTTAAAAAATATATAGCACTGAAGTGTTCGACACTGAAGTCATTTTTAAATGTTATTTACTCATCTAATCTTCATATCCCTGGGAGGTAAATACAGTTAGCCCCATTTTGCAGATAAGAAAACTGAATCATCTGTGAGGAAACTTGCTAAATATACATGACCAGAGTCTTAGATAGGACTGGGATTTGAAACAAACAGATGCCGGTCTGTATTTTTGTCCATCGGGTTTTGCTGCTTTTACAATGGCCGTGCATTATGAGTTTGTTGCATCGCTGACATCTTGTCTTTCCTTTGGGATGTTAGCAAATATAAGAGGACTGCTGAGAGCACTAGTAAATGAAGTACAAATGACAATTACGGCTTCATGCCATTCCAGGGAGCCTCGTGAGCAGCGTCCGGAGGCAGCCATAGCAATCTAAATGTACTCGTCCCAGGTAGACAGTTCCTGTTTAACAAAGTTTTGGTTAGCACCCCAAGTGCTTCAGGCACACATTGTGAGCACACTTCAACTATTTGTCATGAATAGCAATGATCCTCTCAAGAGAATTTTATATTTTAGGTCCTATAGAACTTCAAATATGCTTTGGAGACATTTTGGAGACTTGAGAAAGAAGGTATAGTTTACATTGGCACATATATCCTATAAAATGATATGGCTCCCCCCACCCCCATGTTGAACTTGATCTGGTCTTCGTGAATTTCTTCACTGTCATTACCTTGTAGTTCAGCCTTCTGGAACTGATCAGAGCAGTGCTCCCGAGGTAGACCGCGCTGTCCTTGTCCAGCTCCTGTTCGTGAGCGCGCGTGTACATGGGGCATATTTCTGGGGTAGTTGGCCTAGACGCTTCTTACCTATGGTTGCTTTGAATTTTAAGTTAGAAATAAAGTTTTTGTGTTGCAGAATGAAATAATTTGAAAATTAGTTTTTTTAAAAGACATGCTGTAACGATGATAAATGATTTCATTAAAAGATCATATTTAACTTTTTAGAAACTTTATAACTTAAGCATGTAGAAAATATTGGAGATGTTTACAAGTGGAAAAATTTTGGTGTGGTTTTAAGTGCATAAATTAATCAGTGAATGGATTTATAAGAGAATTGTTTAAAGTAAGTTGAATATTATAAAGCTTCACAGTTCAAATTGGTCAAATTCTTTTTCAGTTCTAAGCACAGCTTACATTTTGATCTTCAGTTGTTTATATTCTAATTCTTTTTTGTCGTTTTCAGGCTGAAATAGAACTCTTTGTGAACAGACTTGACTCAGTGGAATCTGTGCTTCCTTATGAATACACAGTGTAAGTTTTTCAGCTCAGTTTCTATATAAAATTTTATATGACTCATCACAGTTTTTACATTTAGAATTTTAACTTTTTCCACAGTTATGGATACGTTTATATGCATTTTTAAAATGTGCAGACATTCTTAGTGGAAAGGTGGAGGAAGGGGGGATACTCTATTTCAAAGGTAGAGGTAAAATGTGGAATGTGATCTCTTTATGTTGCTTTGCAGTACAGCAGAGCTATGAACTAAACAATAGATTTCTTTTTTTATCTGATTAGACAAAGTCATTTTGTTTTCTTTTAATTTTTTAATTATAGCCCCACCACACATTAAAAAAAAAATCCTTATTTCCCGTATATTGGTTCCCAGAAGTAATTATTTTGATTGTCTATTCCTCCACATTTTTTCTTTTCTTACTCTAATGTGCATAACTACATTTATATATTTTTGTTTTAAACATAAGTAGGTTCATACCATTATATTTGATTTATAACTTGTTTTTTTCACTGAATCTATTGTGGACATCTTTCCATGTTAATAATACAGACAACCTCAGTTTTTTCAGTTTTTACTACCTTTGTTTTTTACTTTTCCTTTGTAGAGATTTTATAGATTTTATGTATGCTATGTTTCACTAATTCTCTACTTCAGAATTTATTCATTTTTCTGATACTAAAAGATCTGCATGGATGTCCTTTATTTGACCACTTACATACCCCCTTGTGTATAAAACATAGTTCCTGAATTTTAGTTGATCTAAATTTCTTTGATAGCTAAGAAATTTGAAAGAAAAAAGCACAAACAAAAATGTAGGACTATCCCATATGCCTAAATTTGTGTAAGAAGAGAGTATACTCTTTGGAGTATATGCAACTTTTGATATATAATAATGCATATCTGAAACAAATTATAATGCAATGTTATTTCAGTAAAAATTATTTAAAGAAGTACAAAATTTGTGACTGAATGGGCCACAGTTATGTAGCTGTTGAAGAAGTGCTTTTGCTAATGGTCAGACGTTTTGTTTTATAAACACACTAACCGCTCTCAAGTGTTTGTGGAGGTTTCTGGGGAAACTTAGTTGATGTCCTACATCCAGTAGACGGAGAGTCATTTGGGGACTTCCCTACCCTTTTTAATCCCCCGAGTTCATCTTCCCTTTAGGAATCAAACTGATCTGAAGTCATCACTGTGTTGGTCTCAAGTCATCCTGTAACATTCCAGGTTGTCTGAATTTTCTGTAGCAAAGCTGAGATAAGGCTGTAATGTTTAAACAAAGCTTTACAAAAGTAATATGAAAGAATTACAGTCCAGAAGTTTACATTTGACTGATGATGGCTTTTCCGTCACTCCCTGTTCTCAGAGGGTCTGTCTAGTCATGTGTCTCACATTGGGATGTGTTGACCAGTGTATTGATATGTAGTAAATTTGACATAGCTTCGAGAAATGTCGTTAAGATTTAGATTTGCAAGTTATAACAAAAGGAGATAAATTATGCACAATTTGATTGAAGAATAGGATTTAACTAATTGTATCATTGGAATAAAAGATAAATTAGAATACCCCAATTTAAAAATCATTTTGCATCTTAAAATAGTATTAGGTAGGAATCAAAGCATTCTCATTTTCAGATATTTTGGTTTTTTGATGATATGTGCTAGGATGTATGAATACATTCATATTTCTTTTTACAGTTACCCAGTCTGCTTTAAAGATTGCCGGGGGCTGATAGCTCGTTATTTCCTTTTATGCTTAAAACTTCCCTTCTTCCCCAGGTTTGATTTTTGCCAAGCATCAGAAGGAAAACGCCCATCTGAAAATCTTGGTCAAGTATTATTTGGGGAAAGAATTGAACCCTCACCATATAAGGTTTGTATTTGGTATTATATTAAAGGGATTTAGTTGCATCTCTTTGTTCTCCTTACAGAAAAGTCTGAGGTAGCTCTCATAAAGGCATAGGTTAGAATGATTCCTTCCCTTCTCAGGATATGTCATAGATAAGTGACTTATAACAGTCATTCATCTGGTATTATAAATGCTAAAGGCGGGTGCTCAGACCCCTGCCCCACCTTGCAGAGGGCCCTGGACCAACCCCCCAGTCATGATAGGTGGTCCCCTCCCCTCCTGTGGGGGCAGATCCATGGGTTTGCTCTGTCAGCAAAGGTAGCTCTGCTTAGGCTCCCATGGGGTCGGAGAAGCCAACTTTTCTATCTTGACCATGGGCATATATTTGGAACACCTTTGATACATCTTTAGGACATTGGTGAAACCAACTAAGCACCATTTGAGATACTCTCTTCAATATGTGCTTCATCATCACCCTGAAATGCTGTGCCTTTTAAAATATGTTATCTTTTAAAGCCTATTTTTTTCTACATCTCCCAGAGCCTTTTTCATTTTATATCTGTTCTCCTGCTGCACAGAGAATAATGGTTGCTCTCTTTTAGACAAATTCAACTAGTTTATAATAACAATATGTTACCATATAAGAAACTAAGTGGTACAGAAGAATAAAAACAAAAAGTTAGTCTCTGTTCTCAGTTCTGCATCACAGTTACTGGTTAATCTTTGCTGAAAATGTCCACGCACCTACAAGCATCTATAAATAAAATTAAATGTATTTACTTATATTTTAATATATTCTACGGTATCTTTTTTTCCTTTAGCACTCTACTTGGGCATCTGTGCTCATGAGCATATTCGTTGTAATGGCTGTAATTTGATCCCAAGTTTTATTCCCCCACCTAACTGCTCCCTGTTTTGCTAGCACATTCTTCTCTTAGTGACTTACACCCCTCCATTAACCACAACCCCCCACTTTCTCATTAAGGACCCTCATCCATCTTCCTTGGCACTTCCTACATTGAGCATCTGTCTGGCACTCCTGAAGCCCTTATCATTCTACTAACAATCTTACCCCCCATTAGCACTGTACTTACACTTGTGAAGCCCTGGAAACATTGTCAGTTTTAATCCACTGCAGGTTTATAGCTTTCAAGTATAAATATGTCTTCTTACTATATTCTCATTAGAAATTTTCTCCACTAAAAATGTCAGTGATGTTTAAATTTTTCATAGTGGTAGATTCCAAGGCCTAGACTTCACTAGGGAGGACCTTGTGTAGCATTGAGCAGGGCAAGCATATTAATTGTGTAATATCTTTCTAGTGTGTTATTATTTCGAAAGATTGTTTTGGAAGTACTGTATTTTTATAGCAGAGAGTGATTTTCCAGTATCTTTATTAAATTGTACAATCAATTTAAAAAACCCTTTTGGTCTCTCAGCCCCATCTGTCTATTTACTTATGCCTCAGCCTTGAGAAGTGATGGAAGGAAGAACATCAGTAACACCCTCAGTGAACTTGAGGACAGCAGGAGTCTAGCAGTAAACAGAAGGAATGGAGACTCTTGTCTTGTCCCTACTAAGATCCTGTTCAGTGTGCGTTGACCTGTGTATGAAGACTATGCCCTGCTTCTTCTGCAAAGAGCCCTTCTTTTAAACCTCATGCTTTGTACATTTAATCCTCTGTCCTAGAAGAACAGGAGGGCTTTAAAATGGAGAAAGATGTGTACCTAACATTTTTCATGAGTTTCCTACAATTTTTAAGGTCAAGATTTGTGCTAAATTGTTTAACCCAAAACTTAAAGAGACAGCAGACATTTCTTAAGAACAAGGCAAAGGTAAACAGAAACATGGGGCTAAGAGATCAGATTTTTCCCAAGTCAACCATAAAATGCTTTGACCCATAGTTTTCACTACTGATTGTTATCCTATATTTTTAAGGAATTGTACCTTGTTTCAGATCTGCAGTAAAAAGCAATGATATCAATTAGATTCAAAACAAAAGCCCAAATGTGCTTTACACTCTTTCATCTGTGACTTTTTAAAAATCTGTGATTTCTGGGAAACAACTGTGCCAGAACATTGTATGTGTTCTGTGAGCCTGGATTCACATTGCACATCATCATAAAGCTCTTATCACAGATGTAACCACTCACATTCATTCATTTACTCAGTTAATACATTTGTTGAATTTATTTGCCAGACACTGTAGTAGGTATAAGATTCAGCAGTGAACAAGACAAAAATCTCATCTTTTGTGGGTCTTGTATTCTGATGGAGTGAAGGAAACAAAAAGAGTCACTGAAATATATAGTGTGTCAGTTTCCGATTAAAGAAGTATCAAAAATAAATGGGTGTACCCTGGTGGCTCAGGCAACTGAGGTGCAAACCATGTAAAGCCCAAGGACCCAGCTTCAAATAGGGGTGTAGAGGAGTGGGCAAGCGAACAAAAAAGCTAAATAAACCAACGGGGGACGGTAGTTGAAGAGTTTGCAGTTTAAAATAGACCAGAGAAAGTCTCTCTGAGGACTCAGCATTTGATAAAGACCTGAAGCAAGTAAGGGGAGTGATCTTTGTGACATTGTGGGGGAAGATGTTCTTGCAGGGAGCGCAACAAATACAGAGTTCCTGAGGTGTGGCTTGTTGGCTGTGTTCAAGGTACAGAAAAGAGAAAGTGTACCTTTTCATTTTCGACCAGGTGAGCCAGATGGAGTAGAGCGGTAGTATAGAATCTAGTAGCAGAGAGCACAGGGATGCAGAGCACCGTCAGAGAGCAGGTAGCATCGAGCACAGTCAGCACAGTAGCAGAGAGCACAGTATGAAATGAAGTCAAGGTAATTCCAGGACCACAACAAATAGTGACTCACAGTCTACTGTGAAGACTTCAGCCTGCACACCCAACTTGAGATGGTTTTGGAGAATTTTGAGTAGGGTTGGATTTCCCAGGGTCACCTGTTGGGTTGCAGTCACAGAGCTGTGTTGAGAGTGAACCATAGCAGAGTGGGGACAGCAGCTGGAGCCAGTTAAGAGCTATGGACCAACAGATAGTGGCTCAGACTGCAGATGAAGCTTGGGCAGTGTGACATGGTCAGAATCTCAGAAATTGACCATATTTTGAAAGTGGGGCCAACAATTTGCTGAGGAATTAGAAATGAAATGTAACATTTCTATTTTTTAAGATGGGGAATAATGGAGTTCATTTTGGAGTTGGTTAAGTCTGAGGTGTGGATTAGACATCCAAGTCGAAATGTTCAGTAAATGTTGAGTATGTATCTGTGATTTGGAGGCGGAATTCTAAATGTATGTATTTGAGAATCATCAGTGTGTAAATGGCATTTAAAGCCAGGGACTGTCCCTCGGGCCGCCCGGTGTTAATAGGTCAGTAAGATGAGGCGGGTCTAGGAAGTCCTGTCAAGGGTGGTTGGGAGATGACAGGAGGCCTTGAAGGCTTGTTAGCAGAATTATACGTCATCGTTAGTTTCGCTGTTTTCCTTCACAGTTGAGCAGTTGACTTGCTTAAACCCAGTGTGCGTTGGATCGACATGTAAAATTGACCCCCTTTTTATGTAACTAATAGTGCCTGTCTCCACTTAATCAAAGGTTGACACCTGTCCCTCTAATTCTTTACTACAGATGACGTTGGTTTTCCCTTGTCTATTCTTTAGAAAAACAGCACCAACACGCAGCTTGTGTGGCCCTGACGGAGCAGCAGTCAGGTGGTGCTCCTGGGTCGAGTCCTGGGCGGAGGGGAAACAGCCAGTGTGAACAACCAGAGAGGAATTAGAAGGATTCTCCCTCCTTTCCCTTAACAAAAGGAGCAGTGGTGCATCCGTGGCTCATGCCCTGAGCTGGCCCCTGGGGCTGCACCATGTAAAACCCAAGGACCTGGCTTCTCCACCTGGGGCCCAGGGGAACCACCAAACACAAACAAACAAGTGAAAGTACTTCCTTCTCCTCTTCCTCCCTTTTTTCTTTAAAAATGTTTCTTCCTGTGCCTTCCATTCTGAACAAAAACAGAACAACAATCCCCTGTAAGGCTCATATAAAGTTAAAAAATATTAAATAATTGCACGAGTGTTGCAGTGTTTACAGAGTAACAGTGTGGCTGAAATTAAACTACAGGCTGGTGGGTGGCAGCAGTGGGCTGTGCTTGAAAAAGACTCCTTCGCCAGCCAATACGGAGAACTGGTTTAGAGAGTTTAACAGATTATGTACAAAACGATGTCCTGCTTAAAAGCGAAACATTTGCAGTTTTTGTTTTGTTTTAACTATAGGCAGTAGTTTAAAGAGATGTACAGTGATGGTCTGTATATAGTTGACTTATTAGTAAATTAGACAACAAGGATATATATTTAAAAATTAAGATATAGATAGGTCCTGATAAAACAAACCTGTGTTTTACATGTTTGGGAATGTCATTTTTGCATCCGTGAAATAATTCTTCCCAAATTGAAAGAATCCTTAGTTTTTAAACTTTGCTTTAAAAAATTACCAATATTTGTTTCAATTTTGCTACTTATTTCCACTTTCCTACTAATTAGGGCCTGGAAAATTGAGTCTTTTTAAATATGAGTAAAAGAAACCCCATTTGCCCTGACTTTAGAGGTAGATTCGACATTTTCTCGTACTGTCAGAGCCCCTTTGATCACAGATGACACCATCGTCTGGCATACAGTGGACCCTTGTACTGTAGCTCTCAAATGAGCATTGGAACAAAGTTTTTAGGCAGTCAGCCCCATAACTTCCAAAACATGATCCCAGGATGTTACTCTTTGTGTTACATGTAGGCTCTTCTAGGATTCATTGACATTTGAAAGGTAGGTAGATTGAAATGATGAAAAATCAAAATAGAAAATATTATTTAAAAAAAAAAATTGATGACTTTTTTAGAGAGACAGACTAAGGTTCTGATTGAGCAGTGAGGAATTTTTTTAATGTTTATTATTAATGTTAATGCACTTAAAAATTAAATGATATCAGTACTTTTATACTAATCTTGAATAGATGAGGAAGACTTGGATATCTTTTCTTAATTTGCTTTCCACTTTATTTTAATACAGTTTACATTTAATAAGGAGGAGACTTGTAAGCTTGTCTGTACAAAAACATACCATACAGAGAAGGCTGAAGACAAACAAAAATTAGAATTCTTGAAAAAAAGCATGTTACTGAATTATCAACATCACTGGTAAGATGTGGAGATTTGGGGCTTGGGGCCTTTTCCTTTTGAAGATGAAACCTTTCATTTCACATGTTACCTCATTGACTATGATATATAGCAAATTAATTGATTTCCTTTTTTTGTTACTAGTAATATGAAAAAGGCACTCACTTTCCAGAGGACTGCTAAGGTTGATAGTTTAAAGTGTCATCCTTTAACTGTGCTTAGCTGGTCAGAGTACCTGGTATGTCTTCAGCACCTATTGTACTTTTATTTACATGTAGTTGATGTTTTACAGAAGGACCTGGACCAATCTGCTAGAAAAATGATGTTATTTTATACTTAGTAGCCATGAAAAAGACCATGTGGAAACAAAATTTAATTTCGCTTTATATTTGAAAAATAACATCTACTTCCAATATAACACTTGTATTTTGCATATCCTCTTTTTTATTTTAGAAACATAATGTAACATTAACAAGGTTTTAGAAGACCTTGTTTTACTTTTGCTTCCAAAATAGTATTTATTATACAATATCAAAATATAGGTTATTAAAGTAATACTATTGTTTCAAGTAATACTATTGTTATTCTTGCAAATAATTTTCTGAGAAGTGCCTATATTCTATGTGGAGTCATAGTTTATGTTTGCCTCTTGTAAAAAATATAAGGTGCTGGGCACGCCCTGGTGGCCTAGCAGTCTAATTCATCTGGAAGCTGTCCCACTTCCATCTCAAGGTCCCGGGTTTAAGACCCAGGGTCAGGGGGAACAACCAATGCGAACAACAAAATAAAGTGCTTCCTCCTTTCTCTTCCTACCTACCTGCCTGCCTCTGCTCACCTTCATTCTTGTTTACACCTTTCCTTAAAATACATGTATATGGTGCTGGTGGTGGAGAACAGGAAATCTTTCTTGAGGTATTTTCTCTTGAATGTGTGTTCTGTCAGTATCTCATATTGACTCTTTTCTCTTCTGCTCATAATTAGGGAGGGTAGGAACCACTGGACGTAATCAGACTCTGGCTCCAGTGCTCATTCTTTTCTGTTCCTTCGTTCCGCGCCCTCCCCTCCATACGCGTAGAGCACAGAAGTCATAGAGAGGGGCAGCCTTGGATCGTGAGCTCATCCATGGTCGGTCTATGATTGGCGGAGTCACTGACTGACCAGGCCTGGGCAGCACACACCAGAACAACATAGAAATGAGTTTCCCACAGCAGGGTTTGCGAGAAGGAAGAAACTTGCCTTTACACTTGGCCAGTTTCTTTTTCATTTGACCTTCAGTGAAAGCAGGAACTTGAAAGTCTCCATCTCCTCATTTCTTTGGTTTCTGGTAAAGTAAGAGCCTTTTTCCCCTCTAAGCTACTATGAGTATACTATTTACTGAATCAGTGCAAATTTTGCTGATTCATAAGTAATTCAAATTTCCCTTGGTATTTGCATTATCACTCAAATTGTTCTTTACACCTTTCGCAATCTTATTTAAGGCTCAGTTCTTTCCTTTCATGTTAGCCCTGTCGATGTGTATTTACTCTACTCATTTGTTAACCGAGTAAAAGAATGACTCTGCAGGCCCTGTGGGTGAGGCCAACAGGTGATTTTTAGCCACATCGGCTACCCTCTGTTCTTAGAATACTGCTGAAGTCTTGCTCCTAAAGGTAATGGAAATAACTGTTCTTCAGTAGCTCCCTCACAGTCAAGTACATGGAAATCATTTTAAGTTCATGATGTAATTTAAGTTCATGATGTAATTAACGCGGGTCCAGTTTTGATGCCACGATGCTTGACAGGAATGTATACTTTCAAATAGTTTATAAATAGAAAGCATTTGACTGTAAAATTTAGTGAACAGTTTATGATCGGTCTATCTTAAACTGTTGTGCCTATAATAATAAATTGGAAACGTACTGGTGAATAATGATTGAATCAGATAAGTTTATGGTTTGTTCTGAATCCATTAACAAAAAGTAAGTTTTATAAAAAATACAGAACCTGGAAATTCTAGGCAATATTGGCTTTAGTTCTTGAAGTTCATTATGCATTTGGAGCCGTTAATTCACATTGACACCTCATGAAGCTATTAGCAGAAAATTTTGACTAATGTTTAAGGATAGGTAACAGTGACAGTTAAATTAGCTTGAACCTTTAGAAATCTGAAAGATGTCTACAAAGTTCAGTGTCCCGTCATGAAATTTATTGTGAACGTAGCACATCTTATTAGCACTTTCACTTAAACATTTCGGGGGCAGCACATCACTTTCCAAATTACAAAGCCATACATACCTGTGAACAAACACAAACAGTGCAAGGAAATATTGAGTCTTCCACCAGCTGCTTCAGTGCTGTTCCCCAGAGACAGTACCCCTGAAATATTAGTGTTCGCATTTTTCTGGAACTTACTCATTTCACTTAAGAAAGCATGAGCATTTTTCTATGTAGAAACACATCATCAGATCCCTATCTACCTCAGTTTTTAACATCGTTACTAAATATGATTCCTTTGCATGAATGAGCTAAAATTTCCCCTCTAACATTTTAATATAACTAGAAAAATAGTTAATTTACCAGCTCACTATAGGGAAGTTAGTTAATTTTCTTACTTAAAATTGATAAATACTTTCATTCTTATTTGGAACGTTAGAACGTAATTTGGCTTACTCTGTCAGTAACTCAACTACTTCTTGGTTCTTGAAACTAATTGTATGGATACCAGCACTAGACATTTGAATTCCCCTCAACTGTATTCATGATTATACTTGACAGTTTCCAAATCTTTATGACATTTTCTTTATAAAGATATAATTATTTAACTAGGTATCAGAGTACTTAAAATTTCTTAGTATCATTGAACCACTGGACTGTAGCTTTTTGGACAAAAAGGAATCTTTGAAGATAGTTTAGTCTAATGAATTCCAATTCCAGATTCCCCTAAGTTGACATAGGGGAATGGTGTGCTATTAAAAATTAAAAATCCTTGTGGGTAGTATACATTTACTCATGTTAAAACTATAGAATAGCTTAAAAGCCAAATTTCACTGCTTTTGACTGTAATTTTCTGTAATTGTGCTGATGGGTTATTATATTTTGATTTTAAAAATCGGGGAATTTAATTTACTAGGAAAATGAGTTATTAATAAATGAAGCTTGATTCTTAGAACCTGTTTCAAAGGGAGTACATGAGGATAGGGAATAAATGGAAATGAATTCTTTGGCAACTTTCGGTACTAGCCATTCAACTTTTATCCTTTTGAGTTGTCTTCTTATACTCTTTTCTGTATCAACTTGAAAATGATTTTCAATTTGGGGGGTTTTATAAGTTCAAATAAATACTGCTCCCTAACTTAGCATGGCAGAATAAAATTGAGAATTTTATTCTTTGTCTTACATTTCCAAGAGTTTTTTTGTTTTTCTTAATGCTTTTTCTATTACCAGGAAAAGGTTATTCTATCGAGGCATTATATAAATGATCAATTTCAGGTATTTGCTTTTTAAGACCCTAAATTACCCCTAAATTCCTCATTTTGTGACTAGTACTATAATTTTCATATAATACTTTCTTGGATATGATAGTATATAGATACAGTATTTAATGTATTGCTAGTATATATTCATGCGTTGACCTTCATTCTGTAGCTAAAAAATAAATTAACTGATTTTTTAACCCTCCAGAAAAGTCTGCTTTATATAACTTTTGCTTTTGTGCTTCTAATACTTCATAGTCTCTTCATGGGAACTATTAACCTGCCGGTTATAATAATAAGCAACTTAATAGTGTAGGTGATTCTAAAATTTGATACATTGGCTGCTATTCAATAGCATTTAAATGTGATGAGATATATTTATTAGATATTAATGTACACCTTGAGTGAATGTGGAATCATAATTTTACTTCCTAAGGCATACATTAATTAACACATAAAACACGCCCTAGAGTGCTGTCTTATCACTAATACAGGTAGTATATTTTTAGTGATGTTTTTATTTGTATCCCGCAGTATGCTCTGGGCATAGGGACCACATACTCAGACTTCAATGTAGTTACATGATGCTACAGAATTTTATTCTTTACTTTTTTCCCTTCTTTGTTTACCTTTTTTTCCTCACTGTAGAACTTGAAAAGACTTGCTTCTCTAGCTTTATAGCACCATTTCTTTAGACATAAGTTGGTCTTGTATAGTTTTAGTAGATAATATAATTTTCTATTTATTTACCTGGACCTTAAGTTGAATATTTTCCCATATCTTGCAGTTGTATTCTCCTCTTTATTGGATTACCTGAGTAATAAAAACGTTCGTTTCTATAAACTGTTCCCAGGGAACCATGAACAATGCTGCAAACCTCTTTAGAGCTTTGAATACTTTACTAAAGATAAATTATACTTCAGTATCTAGATAATGATGTTGTCAAAGTAGCTATTGCGGCATGCCCTGGTGGAATAGCAAGTGGTTGGGTCAGTCGCCTCCAAAAATGTGCAGGCCTTATACTCCTGGGTTTGAGTGCCATGTCTGGGGAAAACAACATGTGTGAACAACTGAATAAAAATAAAATGCCTCCTCCACATGTGTGTTCCTGCCTGCCTACTCACCTTCATTCTTCCCTGCACCTTTCCTTTAAAAAAAAAAGCAATTGCAATAAATTAATTTATAAAATTCCCTTTCCTATATACCTTTATAGTCTCAAAAAAGCTGTAGTTTTTTTCATGGCAATATATCAGAAATTGGCATGTTATGAAATGCTACATTTCTTTGTAGTTTCGGCTTCTTAAGGCATTTGTCGATATTTAATTTTACAAATGAAGACATAGATTTGGGTAGTAATTCATAGTCTAACTTGACTCTTTCTTTCTGTGCATAGGATTGTGGATAATATGCCTGTAACATGGTGTTACGATGTTGAAGATGGTCAAAGGTTCTGTAATCCCGGATTTCCTATTGGCTGTTACATCACAGATAAAGGCCATGCAAAAGATGCCTGTGTCATTAATGTGAGTTCTTGAGCAACTCTGTGCCACTTTTTAAAATAATGGTTTTTGTTAGTGTGAATTAAGTGATACTGGAAACTGACCTTTTACATTCATTTGTTTTAAGTTCAAAAGTCTTCAGAGTAACAGTGTATAAACAGCTAATTCATACAGTATTTTAGTATCATTTATAAATTACTCTTGAATCTTTTGGCTTAAAGAGAGAAAATGTCACATGAAATCTGCTTTGGCTGTAATTAAGTTGGCATATGTGTTTGAATTGATATCTGGAATTCTGAACTCTCAAGGATATTTTTAAATGATGCTGGTGGCTTTTCATTGCTTCTAAGTCACAGAGTAAGACCTAGATACTTTGTCATTTAGGAAATTAATTAAATATTGTTATTATCTCTACCAATTAACTGAAGTTAACTCTGTGACTTGAAAGGCATGGAGGTCTAGAAAATGAAAGAGGGGACGTGAAACTATGAAATGAATGCCAATTCAATTAAAAAAAATTTATATGAAAAATAGCTTTTGGTAGAAGGATTCTGTCTTTACATTTTTTATAATCTTCAAATTAGTACAATTCAGATATTCTTAAGTACAATAACTTAGAACTTAAATTTAAGTTGGATTAACAATATATAAATGTAATTCTAAAAGTAAAATAGTTTTAATTCAGTTTTACATTTACCGAGCATGTCTGTTAAATGTTAATGTACTACGCTAAAGGCTAGAACTTTATATTTTCTGACTCTTAAAAGTTAGATTCATAAATCTTATATGTAAGAAAACATAGCGAAATATCAAAAAAGACTTCATTGTAAGTCCATCAAGTATTATATTGTGAAAGTTTGATATTTTACCTTTTTTTAAAAGGTTCCAGTGATTGAGGCTATTCTTTTATATTTAAAAATGATGAAGTGAAGATATATAAAGTAATTAAAATTATTGGTGCTATATATTAAATTTTATTTTTTGTAATCCATTCAACCTGATTTAGTCAGTCTTTTAATGAGTAAGATCTGGTTAGAAGTTAGCATGACTTTGATCATGAAACTGATTATATCAGCTAATGCATTTTTGGGAGTTGATCCAGAGTTACTGGAAATAGGTATAAAGTTTATGTAAGAATTAAAACATTAAAGAAGCATAATTTGTACATTTACCAATTTTTTGTCTTATAAAGAGTTTAAGGTTAAAACTTGAACATTTTTATGGGGAAGAATTAAAATTCTGCTCAACCTTAAACTTTCCCTCTTGTGCCTCATTTTAAAGTTTTGTATTTTAACCCTTGTACAGCCAGTTTTCTACCTTTAACTTCAAGTTCTGTTCCACAGTCAGAATTTCATGAAAGAGATACATTTTACATCTTTAATCATGTTGACATCAAAATACACTACCACGTTGTTGAAACTGGATCCATGGGAGCAAGATTAGTGGCTGCTAAACTGGAACCCAAAAGGTAACTACTATACAATAGATTAAAAAAATAATTTTAAGTGAAATTTAGGCCCAAAGAGTAAATACTTAGTGCCCAATTAGTTTTTTCCTTAATCAGTATTCTGGCATTTCAGGATTGATTTTACAAAATTCCCTTTGGCATATTTGTTTTTTTGAGTGTAGGTTGTCCAGAGAAATACAAATATTTATTTTCCTATCAGTATACGTGGTTAAGCCAAAGAGCCTGTTTGTTTTATTTTTCAATCCAGAAGTTTTGACAGCTTTTCCATGTCATCTCGAATGGATCCATGGTGTGTGGTTGGGGCAGTGATCCCTTTGCTGGTGGAAAAGCATTGCCTCAGAGCTTTGCAGCTTGACCTCTTGCCAGAGTCCCAAGTGAACTGATGAGTGCTATAATTTTCAGAGTGTCCTGAAGTGCTAGATGCCACTGTGTGACAAATCATTAAAAGTGCATCTCTTCAAATTGTCCATTTTTTAACTGTGAAAGTGCCTACCTGTTATTTGTGACTGAGTATTCCATTTCTCCCACGATTAGCAGCCCCATAAAATTAGCCCCACTGGCGGTAAAGAAAGGCATGCTGTGATAAGATGGCAGTTAAGTTAAACTCCCTCACTGTCTTTTTTTTCCAAGATTATTGAATGCTCTTTAATTACAGTGTTCTCACAAGTTTGTTTCTAATTTTGATAATAGATAATTTTGTGCACATACTTTTAACTAAGCCCATTTATATGAAAGACATATTTTTCACTATTAAATATAACAAATAATTTCACCTTTTAACTATTTGCAGCATTGTGAAATATATACAAAATTTTAGCCTTTACTTTACCCTGTTTTTTTAAAATTGTACTTTATCATCATCTTTCCAAAATGTTTCTTCCCACAGCTTCAAACATACCCATATAGATAAGCCGGACTGCTCTGGACCACCCATGGATATAAGTAACAAAGCTTCTGGGGAAATCAAAATTGCCTATACTTATTCTATTAGCTTCCATGTGAGTTTGTTTTCATTTTTAGTTTAACTCAGAAATTGATTTCAAATTCCTACATTTTAAACTAATTAAAATATTTGTGATTAAGAAAGGTAAGTTTTTAATGAGCTGATATTTTAGGATAGTTTTAGTACACCAGGCAGCATAATCATTTAAAATTAAGTCTTCTTTTTTCTTTTTGTTTTAAAGGAAAGGTGCAGGCAAGAATAAAGGCAAGTAGACAGGCAGGCAGGGAGAGAGAGGAGGAAGAAGCATTTTTATTTAGTTGTTCACACTGGTTGTTTCCTCCCGGACCTGGGACTTGAAACCAGGAGTGTGTGGCCTGTTACTCCTTCAGAGGCAGTTGACCTAACTGATACTCCACCAGGGCATGCCACTAAGTCTTCATATAAATGTGAAGTATGGCAAATTGGAGGATCAAACCTAGTTGTTAAGCAAAAGAGATATATGCAAAAGAAAAGGTAGAAAATAGACATAAAAGACAGTATGAACATGTCAGCAATGTAAGAAACAAACATTGGGGAAACACCAGTTCTTAACTCAGGATTTGACTATTAAATGGAGAGTTTCCTGTTGGTGTATATAGATTCTCAGGAAATTCGAGGAAGGGTTGTCATTAATGGAGACATTTCTTAGGAGGAAAGAAAAGAGTTCCTTTTATGAGACTCTTATGCATTATTTCACTTCTGTTTTAATGAACTACCCTGGCAGTCCAATATAGTTGTAACTTTGCTGTCCCCATGTAGTGCGGGCCTTTGCGAGCCCAGTGTAGCCCAGTGTGTTACTTCCTAGGTAGTGAGAGAGAGCTCAGTGTGGGTGACAGTTCCAGGTGCCCAGTCTACAGGTTACGGGTTGAATTGACTAGGTGTTGACATTGGTATGTGTCATCAAAGAGAACAGAGAATAATTCATTCCACTCATTCTTTTCCTAAAAAGTGAAATCTGGTTCTAAATTCTGACAACTAAAATCTTTCCCAGTTATTATTTAAAACAAGACTTTTAAAAAAAAGGTACTTTTAGGAACTCTTGTTATTTTTCATTTACTGTTTAATTTCATCTTATTCTCCTTAGATTTAAGTAATTCTAAGCTCCCTGAGTCTCACAACTAACCAGACTTGTGATAACTAAAATGCATTTGTTGACTAAGTAGAAGGTTAAGCTATGAATGGAAATTTTTAGATTCTTGATATGCTTTGTCAGCAAATGCTTATATAAAGCTTTTTTTGTTTAACCCTTTTAGGAAGATAAAAATATCAGATGGGCATCTCGATGGGACTACATTCTGGAATCTATGCCTCATACCCACATTCAGTGGTTCAGGTAAGAGTGCAGAGTTAACCTGCTTTCTACTCTGCTTACTCGACTCCTAGTGCATTTGAGCATCTCCTTTACTCTCTAACCCTCTCCAGTTTTTCAGAAGTCTAGGCTTTTAAATCAGATAGATTTAGGTTCAATCCTGGCTTGAAGTCGCTGGTGTGAGTCAGACCAGCTCTCTCTATTTTTCAGAGTCCATTTCTTTATCTAGAAATGCTGCCTCATGGGACTGTTTAATGGACTAAAGGAGATAATGAAAGAACATTTGGACACCTTACCAAAATGGAAGGTGCATAATGAACAGCCAGAGCGCAGCTCAGAACTTTTGACTCGAAGCTGCTCATAGTGCTGCTACTCTCGTTTTCCTACTGACTTACTAATCCGTTTGACACTCAAATTTACTGAGAAATTGGTTCTTGGGAAATTTCTTAAGGGTACAGAGTAGACCTTTGATCCTTGAAACTTGTGTTGCACTACTTTGGGGTGTGGAAGCTATTTGATAATGTTGACCATGGACAAAAAAATTGTACTCAGCACACCATAGAACTATGCAATAATATATGAAATCATGTATCCACTAGAAGGGGACATGGCAGAACACAGGTCATTGCATTGCATTGTTGGTCAAGTTTTGATTTTTTGTTAATGCTGCTTTAGTGTTATTCGCTGAAGAGTTTAAGCTCCAGATTGATTCTGACATGCTTATTTCTGCAGCATCATGAATTCCCTGGTCATTGTCCTCTTCTTGTCTGGAATGGTGGCTATGATTATGCTACGGACACTGCATAAAGATATTGCCAGATATAATCAGATGGATTCCACAGTGAGTGTGACATCTGAACTATCCTTTGGTCAGCCAGTGAGCGTGTTTATTTTTTTCTTTGCAAAAAGTTAAAATAAATTGCTTTAGTCAGAATCTATTTTTAAAATGTTCCTAAGAGTTATTTTGAATTCAAAATTTCAAATAAGAAGATGATCCTTAGGGATCGACATTCTCTAGGAAGTTCGTTGGCACAGCATTCAGAGCTGAGCCCTTGGGTCATCTGTGTCCGCAGTCCGCGCACGTGGGCGTGAGGACACAGCTCCTGCTCCCCTGCTCACTTCCATGCTGTCACTTCTGTCAGCGTCCTCATTCAGGCACACATCCAGCTCGTGACCAGCAAAATAGTGTCCCAGCCGCATTCATTCTCACACCTTGTAAGTTGTGTGGCCTCTGCTCTTCCGTTTTAGACTTTTTTGTTTAACAGCTGCACTCTCACAAGTTTTCCAGTTGTTTTCTTTTTTTACCCTCTGTTTCGCAGTGAGACAAGAACTCTTTGGGAGAGGGGTTTTCTAGTGACTCACTGTAGCAGCTCTCTGGGGTCTTGTTTTGTTTTGTTGATTCTGTTGGAAACTTAGTTTTTACTTACTCAGATGGAGTGTTGTAGAATTCAATAAAAAAGTAATCAGAAGTGGTCCCTTTCTGTGTAGCACTGCTCCACCTAAAAGAAGTGCATTATTTCTCCTTCCCCTTTTAAAGTAGATATTTACAGAAGCAAAGAGATGAGTACATCCAGCAGCTAGCAACTCACGCTCAGATTATCTGTCGATTCCTACCTGTTCCCCTGCCCGGTGATTTTGAGGCCAATTCTACATATAACTTTTTTTAATTACTTAAATCCCATGTCTTTTTGGTACTTTATTATTTTGTACATGCCTCATAAATGACCAACTATGGAAATATTTTGTACCAAGAAAGAAAATATTTTGATTTTTTTACTGTTGTCTTAATAGTCATTGTTAGAGCAGGATTAGTATTTAAATTTTCTGTGTTTCAATTTCATTTGATTTATTTTTATTAAAAATATGTAGATGTACTGTATTAGTAATAGCTTTGTCTCCTACTTGCAAAGTTAAATGTTTGGGAGTTGTGGGGTGCATAGAGTTGTACCATGGAGGAGGTTTAGAAGCGAGCAGCTGAAGAAGTAGCAGTGGCCAGGTCCTAAAGGACTTGTAAACCGTACTGACTGAAGGGCATTGAAAAGCTGCCGAATACTGGTAAACAGCAGGGACCTGACCAGATGTATATTTGAGGAAATTCATTTTAAATGTTATGTGAAGAATTGTGCTGAGCAGGGCAATATTAGAGGCACAGAGATACCGATCTGGAGGCTGTCACAGAACTCTCAGGCCAAGAGGAGAGATAGTGGCAGGGAAGCAGGCAGATCAATACAGAGGGTGCTTAGAAGGAAGGAGGGAATGCCAGTTGAGGCTGAGAAGAGGTTGGGCAAAGGAGAAAAGTCATTGAATACGACTCATGTTTCTGGTCCAAATCAGCCAGTTGGTTGAAAGGACCTTTTTGCTGCTGTGTTTGTAATCAACTGAATGGGGACACGTCAGAAACAGGGACCAGTTTAGCATAAGTTGTAGTATGAGGGTGAGAGGTTATGACTTCAATCAAGGGCTAGTAATGGGTCGTGTGAGTATATGTTGGAGGTAAAACTATAGGATGTGTTAAAGAATTATACTCAAGGGGACAAAAAATGGGGAAGAATCAAGGGTGATTCCCAGTTTTGGGGACTAAACAACGTACATAAAGGAGAGTTTTTATGTACAGTGGGAGACTGCAGGGAGAGAAAGTATAAGTGAGAAGACTCAGTTCACTTACAGAAAATTCTCTTCAAGATGTCAGTTACCGAACTGAGTAGAACCATTGACTAGAGCTGTATGAGTCTGGAGCTCAGGGGATAGTGACACAAACTTACTAATATGTTCACAGCCAAGACTGCTGTACCAGTAGTGTAGCTCTAGGACCTAATACCATTTGCTTATTTTGGGAGATTAGTAAATGTAGGTGGAAAGAGTAAAAGTATGATTGAATAATCGAGTCATATCATAAAGCTTGACTTAGACTAAGAACTAGGTGGATATTACATTCTTTGTATTTCTTTTTAAAGTTTCCGAATAACTGTCAGATTACACACAACATTCCTTTAAAAGCAATTCGAGAAGCCTATATAAAGCTGTATCAGTCTATGTGGAAATAAAGAAACAAAGCAAAGGAACAGACTAAATAAAAAACCAACCCTTAGACATCGACAATAGAACTGAGGCTGCCAGAGGGGAAGAGGGTGGGGTGCAGGAGCAAGTGGTGGTGGGGTTCAGTGGACAGTCTTGAAGGACTTTTGGTAATTTGGTGGAGGGCAGAGTGTGTGGTCGTGTGTTTCAGGGATGGTGAACCTGTACATAGGGGTTTATACTTAGTAAGTGTTAATTAAAAACATTTTAAAATTAAAGCTATGAGTCAGGCTTTATACTTCAAGATTGAAATGAAAGTTAGCATCTGTAAGTTTAGATGTTTTCTATATCAGCATATTTAGCAATGAACAAACTGTTCAATTTTGTCGATACCACATAACAAATAATTTCTTTTCCTTTTTAGGAGGATGCCCAGGAGGAATTTGGCTGGAAACTAGTTCATGGTGATATCTTCCGTCCTCCAAGAAAAGGGATGCTGCTCTCAGTCTTCCTAGGATCGGGGACACAAATTTTAATTATGACTTTTGTGACTCTATGTAAGTCTTAAGTGAAGACTAAAAGTAGAAAATACTTTTTCTGAATTATTGTTTGAAAGACAGTTTTCCTAAAACTGCTAGGAGCTAGACTACATTGTTTTTTAAGAGTCTTTTTGAATAAAAAAACTTTGTGCTTTGGCTCTAAGTGATGTGGGGTTGGGTCAGCTGTACCTGAAAGCTGGCTGTTGTATTTCCCTTCACCCCTGTAAAGACCAGGTCTTTGAAGATGGCCAGGTCCTTGAAGGCATGCCGGTCTGGACACCCTGGAACCAGCAGCACAGACCAGCCTCTCCCACCCAACCTGGGCAGCATGATAAGGATTCCAAGACCTCCTTGTTTTCCCGGTAGGCTAGGAGGAGAATGGAACAACTGTTTTTTTTTTTTTAAGACCTCCTTTTAGGTCAGCCATAGGGGTAATTCTGAAACTACTATCTGGGGATACATTAATTCCATGGTCTTCCGGTTTTCCCAATTGTGAGGGAAAATGTTTGTGAATAGAATTTCCTGAATTTTGCAACTATCCCCTCTGTGTTTCCTTTATCGATGCCTGCCATTGATGAGCAGTAAAATCTGAATAGTACTGAAAGAAGTCAGAAGCCACTAGTCAGTTTTTTTTTTGTTTTTTTTTAAAGGACAGTTCTGGCAGGAATGAAGGTAAGTAGGTAGTGTGGCAGGTAGAGAGAGGAGGATGCATTTTTATTTATCTTAGTTGTTTATCTTGATTGTTTCCTGCTGGCCCCGGGACACAAACCTGGGTCCTTGAGATATATGTGGACTGCACTCAGCCAGAGGCAATGGACCTAACCACTACACCACCAGGTCACACCAAGCAACTGATCTTTTAATAATTTTTTTAGGAAGCATTGTTCTTATGTTTCATTGCATATTAAGTATATAATATAGTCATTTTGTTAATGAAATTGTTCCCAGTTTTTCTGATGACGTTAACTGTATACATGCTTTGCAAAGGGAATCATCACTTTCTAATATCTGGCACCTACATTAGTTTGGGAACCACTGATTTATACCTTCAGGCTGTTTAACGACCATCTAGAGCATTTTTATCTACCAGCAGCTTAGATAAGGTGGCGCAGCTCTGGTGGTCAGGGTTAGGATCGGTCCATATGCAACACCGAAGCCAGTGGGTCAGAAGAAGGTCATGGAAGGGAGTTGGATACAGCCAGAAGATCTATGAAAGGATGAGATTCTGGAGAACCAAGGTGGAGGTAGAGCTGAATGAATGCTTGAGGATAAATTCTGCTTTAAATTTTTATGGGGAGCTGCCTTTTACCACCAACTGGTCTTTGTTGGGGGTCGGTGAACTTGCGAGGAAGGGAAATTTGAGATCTTGAAATAGGAAATTACAGGAATCGTTTTCCTTAAATACTCAAATATGAATTTTCTGCTTCAGAACAACTCATTTCTCAGACCTAGTGATGCTGGGGGAGATACTTGGTAACTGATATTCTGACATTACCCTAATGGATTTCCCACTGCTGATGAGTTTCTCCCCTGGCCCTCAGCAGCTGATGATCAAAAGTGCATGAATGCTAGGTTATGTCCGCCTTCGGGAACGCTGGGCTTCTGCGCTCCTGGGATGAGAATGCGCTTGTATTTGCTCTTGGATTTCTCTCTGAGCAAATTGTAATTTCTGAGTGCTAGCTTAAAGCAAGGAAGCTCTGTAAATATAAGATAATGTTTTGATTCTCAGTAGGGAGGGCTCTATAGGAAACAACAAATAAAACTAACCAACCAAATAAGGATAGAAGCCAGAATTTCCCCGAGTCATTGACTAACTGAATTAATTTGTGTTCAGAAAAACTAATGGTGCTATGAAATCTTTTTCCACTATTTAATTCTTTGATTAGTCTATCTTGGTTCTTGTGTTTGAATAAGATTTTTTTTTTTACCCTTAGAAGACCCAGTATTGTTTCTAAAAGGAGCAAAGAGTGAAACTGTTCCGTAGTGGGAATATTTCTATTCATGTTAATTTTAAAAGCTGTCCTTGCGTCTCAGAAGAGTTGGAATCACTTAGGACACCTGGACAGCCTCCCTGGTGATGGGAAAGGCAGAGTCTAGGGATCCGACAGGGAACCTCCAGATTGGAGTTTGCCTTATTTACGACTCTCACTCAGACGCCGTGTGGCTGCGTGGTGCGATATATTTTCACGGGATTTATTTGGCTTCTTGTGTAACAATGAGGGAAGCCTTTACAACAAAAGAAACAGTAATAGCATTTATAACTTAAAACCTCTTATTTTTTCAGTCTTCGCTTGCCTGGGATTTTTGTCACCTGCCAACAGAGGAGCTCTGATGACGTGTGCTGTGGTCTTATGGGTGCTGCTGGGCACTCCCGCAGGCTATGTTGCTGCCAGGTTCTATAAATGTGAGTAAGTCCCCTCGCTGGTATCAGGCCGGATCTGCTCTGCGCTGCTCTGCCAGTGTGTCTGAGCCGTCCTGTCCTACGGTTGCTGCTCTAACAATATGTGGCCATATGCTTCTGAGCGGGGTCTGCGACCTGGATGAGCGTCTCTGGATTTATTTGCTCAAAACGTTTCAAGAAAAGCATATTTAAGTGCTGCTTATCCATCATCCCCTCTTTTTTTTAAGTGGACTTCAGAGGTTTGCAAACAACTTAGATTTGCTGCCTACATAGAAACATAGAGACAATAAAGGAAGAAAGTATACAAATGAGACTCACTGATTTAGTAACTAGAATAAGTGTAGTAAAGGTATAGGAATACCTTTTCTTAGATTACGCTTAAAAACTCTCAATCGTGTGTGTTCTGCATGCATATGGAATTTCTATGAATTTTGTCAAGTTCTTTTGTTTCTTTTCTCTTTTACTAAAGGACATTAGGGTGATCACACGTGTTTTAATGTCCATGAGATGTCGTCATCTCCCTGCCTGCCCCCGGCACACACCCCTTTCTCACTGTTTTGGCTCCGCTGGCTTTCTCTCAGTTCCTGCATCAGCTGTACGCCTTTATACCTGCCCGAGGACCTTTCTGCATGCTGCTCTCTCTGCAGTTTGAGCCCTATTCCCTTCCTCTCAGACTGCTCCGCCCTGTCTCTCCTCTTCACCCTTCAGATCTCCCAGCGGCAGACTAAGTAGCTTGTTAATCAGCGAATGTTTGGCTAGGTGCTGTCGCGATGCCAGTCACAGACGTTTCATTTTATGGAGTCATTCCTGATGTTTCAAAACTATTATTTGAATTTTGATTGAAATTATATTAAACCAGAATTAATCATTTTGCAATTATCTCTATCAGTAATGTGAATTCAAATTGTATATCTAATCTATCATTTTCTTTCAAGTCAAGTGCTACTTAAACTTGCTTATAATCTATGTTAAAACTTTTACTTTTTTCAATTCTAGCTTTTAGCTTTTCTTACATCTCAGCTAGTTCATCTCCAACTTTTAAACAGGGGCAGAGCAGTACTTTAAATTTTTATTCTACGTTCTTAAGCTTTTTTTTTTTCTTTTAAATGGGGAAAGGAAATGGAGAAGGGGGACAAATGAGAGTAAAAAGTTCATAAGCAAATTTGTTCTGTCTAGTGGCAGTAACCCTACTGCTCTTCTTAGTCACTTGATGTGACACACTGATCTCCCCACAAATCCCTTGCCAGTAGCTACAGTACTAGGAGAATCTGTAGATTCAGGCCTACTGTGGAAATTCAAATATGCTTCATGTCAGGCTTGGGAGTCCTGGCTTTTTGTAAGCTCTGAAGCTGGCTGATCTCCCTCCCTTGACACAGTCCCACTGAGTGAAACTGACTCAAGAGTTTAAGGGTTTGTTTTATTTTGAAGTAAAAGAAATAGAAAAGAAAAACAGGTCTGGATGACTTCCCTTTGATATTAAATATATTTTGTACTGGAGAAAAAGTACTTAGGGCAAGACTTAACCAAGGCAGTGCTGTGATGTGATCACTCAGTTAGGGAATCTTTGTCAGTGTCATTTTCTAGGAATGGGTATCCACTGCTGTTTGAGAGTTTATCCATTGCCAGACTTAGAGTATGAAGATTTGGGTTACTTTGAAGGAAAGACTATATGTTATACCACTTTTGTTTTCTTTTACAGCCTTTGGAGGTGAGAAGTGGAAAACGAATGTTTTATTGACATCATTTCTTTGTCCTGGGTAAGTGAAATTTCAATAACTTTCTCACATAGTCATATTTTAGATCCTAAATTTCAGTCTCTCAAGGCTTTAATCTTTGTCTCTAGCTACTACATGCCGTATCTGAAGAGAAAGAAAAGAACCTTTAGCCATGACAAAAGCTTCATATTCCTTTTTCTTAAAAGTCTGTAGAAGTTAGTCTGGCAGGTTGTGTAAGACATTCAGAGCTTTTAACCTAATCACAGAAAAGAATCCTCACTTGAAGATACTTTAGGCAAGCCTACATTTTCAGATTTTTATGTTTGGGAAAAATATTCTCGAGTTCCCACCTCCATTGAAGATTCCCATATCTCTCACCTAGTTTTCTTTTCTCAAGCCATATCCTTTGTCATTTTTCCCTCTACTGTCAACTCAAGACATGTCCCTCCTCACCAAGACCCTCAACTGATGTTTCAGAATTGTGTCTTTCAAGCACCCCCCTTAATCTCTGACATCTTCATTTCTCCCTTTCTATGTACTCTGTTTCATGTGTTTCCTTCCTTGTGCCTTCAAATCCACATAGGTTCCCTAAATCCAAAAATAGGGTTCCCATAAACATCTTCCTCTTTACTACCTGATTTCTTTTCCCAACAAAATGACTTGAAAAAAATTCTTCACTCCTTTACTTTCATTTTCTCAGCATACATTTTCAGTGTAAACCACATAATATGTCCCCCCCACCACCACTTTAATGAACTGTTTTTCTTCTTTTTTTTTTTAAATAAAAGAAGGATGCAGGCAGGAATGAAGGTGTGCAGAGGCAGACAGGCAGAAAGAAAGAGAAGGAAGAAGCACTTTATTTTATTTAATTGTTCATCTTGATTGTCCCTGCCCCTTCCCCAGACACAAACTGGGATGCATGTGCACTGCCCTGGTCAGAGGCAGCCGACCAAACCAGTATTCACCAGAGTGCGCCTCTAAGTTTTTACAATGTTCTCGTTTTCAAATCTAGAAGCCATCTTCTCTCTGTTTAATTTGCCTGTCTACGTTGGGTAACATTGAGATATTTTCTTGAAACTTCTTTCTTTTTTGGCTTCATAGAAATTATGCCATGTTCGTCCTTTGACTTCTCTGATCAGCCCTTAATTTATCTTACATCCCACTGTTAAAAGTAGGTGTTCCTGGCACTCCCCAAGTGAGTAGCGGTTGGGTCAGTTACTTCCAAATGAACAGGCCCCATACTCCTGGGTTTGAACCCCAGTCTGCGGGGAATCAACCAGTTGAACAACTGAGTAACAATAAAATAAGTGCTGCTTCCTCCTCTCTCTTCCTGCCTGCCTACTTGTATTCATTCCTGTCTGTACCTTTCCATAAAAAAAAAATGAAAAAAGTGTTCACCAGTGACATGATGACTCAGTAGAGAAGGAGGGTAGAGTGCCCACAGTTATCAGATTTCTCCCTTTGAATGGGACCTCAGTCTCCACAGGAAAGAATTCAAGTGGGACACAGGTGTGATCCTGCAGCAAAGAAGTTTATTTATCAAGGTGAAAGTATAGCCTCAGACTCCTAATAAGGGAGTTAACCCTGAGAGTGAGCTATTGACCTATTTTATTCACTGTCTGAGATTGGGTCGTGCCTTGATCTTGCCTGTGGGAAGAGATTACCGGGAAAGGGGTAGCATTTCTAGGAATGAGTGGAGTACAGTGCTCATGCTCAGTACCCAGAATTCTCCCTGTTTGCCTAGGGAAGGTGGGGGGCGGGCAGTCAAAAATGCAATGCTAATTTTATTAGCATTTTTTGTTAGCGGTATAATGAGGAAAGTCATCTAAGAACAGGGTTTTACTCTCTCTCTGCTTGTGTCTCCATCCAGTTCTTACTGGATTGACTGGATGGGCTCAACCAGACAGCCCTTCCTGGCCAGGCACCAGGGCATTCTCCGAGGTGGAAGTGGGAAAGTCTGACTACTGTGTCTCCCCTGCTAGATTTATGATCCTTGTAGTTAATCAAGAGTCTCCCCTGCTAGATTTATGATCCTTGTAGTTAATCAAGAGCTAGTCCCCCCATCTTTGGTTCCCCATCTTGCTCATGTCTGACTGCTACCTAACAGCAAGGATCCAAGTTTTCTAGAGGCAAGAGGACCTGATAGCCACTTAGGGAGGAAGGGTCGTTTAGTAAGATAAAATTGAGTCATACAATTTTACATGAATTACCTATATTCAACTTTTTCAGTTGACACAACAAAATAGTACTTGATGACATTAATCATTGTTTCTAGATTTAAAAATAAATCATTGGAAAGAGAAATACTTCTATTAATAAAATTCTCAATTCAAAACCAACATTTAATGATGAAACCACAGACATTTTCATGAGATCACTTTTTGGTTTTACTTAAGCTTTAGTCACAGTTAACATGAAACAAAGGAATATATTTCAAAAAGGTAGAGATTTTATTAATACTTATTGGTGACACAGTTTGCATACAAAGAACAAAAACATTTCAGCTATAAAACTTGTAAAATTAGTAGAAGTTTTTGGCTAACTTTATACCAACTAATATTCAAATCTCGAATACCAAGAATAGTAGCAAGTTAAATGCTAGTGATCATGTGGGGAGCAGATATTCTCAGGAGCCTCAGCAGCACAAACCTTCACACTACCCAGAGCCCCTTCTGAACAGATGCGTGATCCGGTGGCCATTCTGCAAACTAGTAGGCAGTGCAAATTCTTGGTTGCTTGGTGAGAGGGTTGAGTGTTGTGAAGGGGTTTGGAAACATGCTACGTAGGGCATCACCAGCTAGAGGGACTATTAAACGATGTCTGTATGAAAGGAGGGAAATTCTCTTAGCTCATACACACAGAGTCAGTTCCAGGTAGGCTAAAGCCTAAATATAACAGGCACGACATTGGAAAAAAATGTGAAAGATTGTCTCCATTACCCCAGGTTGGAAAACGCTTTCTTCTGTCAAGCAAGTTAGAGGATAAAGGAAGAAATCGGTATCTTTGATAATATTGAAAAGGGGAATAGGAGGAAGGAAGGTGTTTATATGAGTACCTATGATGTGATTACAGTAATTTCTTTTTAAAAGGAAAAGTGCAGGCAGGAAGAAAAGAGAAGCATCTTACTTATTTTATTTAATTGTCCACATTGGTTGTTACTCCTGACCCAGGATGTGAATCTGGGGTCCTTGGCTGTATGTGGACTGTGCTCCTTTGGAGGGTGCTGACCTAACCACTGCTCCACCAGGTTGTGCCTACAGTAATTTTTTTTAAAATAAAATACACTTACAGAAGAAAGACTAAAGAAATTGGCTACACACTTTTACATATCTGGGTTCATAAAAAGCCACAAACTAGGAGAACAAGATCTTTAACAAGGTCTAAATTGCTGGTGTCTGTCAGTACCTCACATATATGACTTTTCAAACACAGAGCCCAAATGAAAAGTGAACAGTGACTATAGCCAGCAAGTCACCGAAGGTAAAACCTAAAAGCCAACAAATACAGGCTGCTCACCTACAGTTGTCAATAAAAACTGAAAGCATGATAAAATATCCAAAGAGGTAATTTTCATAAACTAACTGAGGGGAGTTTAAGTGAGGCAAAAACCATTGTAAGGAAGAGCAGCTTGGCAATTTCGTACCTCAAAACTCAGTAGCTCAGCTTCCTTTGTATGTAATATGGAAATTGTTTTGTTTATGTAATGATTGCCGCTATATTATTTTGCTTCTTAATCAAATTTTACCCAAGCCTGTCATGTCTTTCAGAATTGTGTTTGCCGACTTCTTTATAATGAATCTGATTCTCTGGGGAGAAGGCTCCTCAGCGGCCATCCCTTTCGGAACGCTGGTTGCCATCTTGGCTCTTTGGTTCTGCATCTCCGTGCCTCTGACTTTCATTGGTGCATACTTTGGTTTTAAGAAGAATGTAAGTTTATAAGAGTTAACTTCCTTGGGTTAGTTTCATCTCAGCTGCAGTAGTTAGCATGTGCAATTTTAAAAGGTATAAAAATCTCTAAAAGATACAACGTTGTCCTGTGGGATCTGTTTTCATAGAAAATTGGTGATTTCTTAGTTTGATGGCAGTCATTTCTAAAATAGATTTTAAAAGGAGAACCTGGTTGAAAGTTTGCAAATGTAAACTCAAATTCCAAAATTTTGTAAGTAAATGGAAACTAATGCAGATGAGTGGGAAGTGACATGCTATTTTAAACCAATAGTTTTATTAATTTTTGAATCTACAAATTAGTTTTTTCCCTTAGGAATAGAAGTGTTTCTGCTCTACATTACTTAAGTAAACCAAGAAGATGTGTTAGGAAGTGAAGTTTATAAGAAAAGTGACTATGAAGTAATGGCAATATTTTTTAATATGTAGTTTGGGGATAAATTTTATATGCCTGCCTACTAATGTCTGATTTTAAGGAAGATTATACTTAAGACTCAGTACAGTTCCTTCCTCCGTCCCTCCTTGCCCTCCCTCCAGTCTTCCTCTGCTGCCCACTTTTCCCCTTGGGCGAAGAGAAAACCGGGAATTTATTCTTCTTTGTCCTACTCTAACTTCACATCAGCACCCTTGCTCTTCCCCGAGAGTAACCATCCACAGGCTGAGAGAAATGTCGTGCACGCCGCACTTTCTGAAGGGCCCAGAGGTGCCACGGAGGCTGCTGGTGCTTTTGTGTCTCCGCTGTGCCTGTCATGCCAGGCCGCTGAGAGCTTTTCCAGTTCTTTGGCATTTTGTTTATGATTTTAAATATAAATAGCATAAATAGGAAACTGACAGAGCTTTTTCTAAGTACATCGATTAACTAAGTACTTACAGTTCCAAAAATATGCCAATTAAAAATGTCAATTTTGAAAATCAGTATAATGGTTCTCTGCCTATGTACATATATATCTACATGTAAAATAATCTGGTCGATAAAGGTATACTCTCAATAAAAGAACACCAAATTTTAAATTTTGATGTATCACAAGAAGTATAGGTTTTTGAACTCTTTTGCAAGAAAATGATTTCATTTGTGCTTATTTTTTCCCCATTGTGTAGCTATGTTTGGATACTTTAGGTCCAGTTGTTTTTATTCTACCATTTAGTTTATTATGAAAGGAAAAGTAATTGAGAACACCACCAACACCTTATGGTCATAAACTTTATGTAGACAGTCATGGTCCTCTTCTTGTTCTTAATTCCTACTAAACCTGAGCAGTTTTAATAAAGATGACATTGCCCATCTGCAAATAAAAATCCATTGAAGGGAGTTTCAGAACCAGTTGATTCTTACAATAAGTATATAATTAAAAGGAAAAACCTGCCTCTACCTGTTAATAGCGACTATTTTCCAAGTACTATATCACCTCTTCTTTGTCTCCCTTCCTTGTCTAAAGCCATTAGTCCCTTGATAATGGTGCAGTAGATAAGCATTGGCTTGCCCAGCAGGTGGGCTCAGTGTACCTGTCAATGTCTAATTTGTTGCTGCTAAATACAAATTTCAGTTTGATGACGTTAAGTGGGCTCTTTATTACCATTAGTGTCAGCATGGAGGCTGAGGACAATCATTTAGTATAGAGAAGAATTTAAAAATATATTTGTAATTATGAATCTTCTTTTTCTTAATTTCTTAATTGAAGGCCATTGAACACCCAGTTCGAACCAATCAGATTCCACGTCAGATTCCTGAGCAATCCTTCTACACAAAGCCCTTGCCTGGGATTATCATGGGAGGCATTTTGCCCTTTGGGTGCATCTTTATCCAGCTTTTCTTCATTCTGAATAGTATTTGGTAAGCTAAGGACAAAGTGCTCTTATGTATCATATGCGATACTAGCTTATTTTTGTTTATATGGTTTTCTGTTTATGTCTTATAAATGTAAGCTGTTTGCCAATAATAAGAAATTAAAGAGCCAAAGTGTTATTTTATCTTTTCCATGTGGGAGAAAGAATAATAGCAATAACTTATTTTGAGTACTTACCACTTCTTACTCTTAAAAGACCTCTAAGATAGGGCTTATCCCTGTTTTACAGAGGTGAAGATGAAGCTTTGGAGGTTAAGTAATTGCCTCTCACACAGCTGCCGTGTGACAGAAATTTAACCCAAGTCTCTTAAATCTTTGTTCGCAAATAAGTAATCTGTGCTGCTTCAGAGAATATACTCTGAGCTCTTGATAGAGGGGATTAGAACAAGCATTACAGGAGGAAGGCTGAACTGGAAGACCTTCGAAGTCTTTTCTAATCCCAAGATTTCTTCATCCTCTGATTTCTTGTTTGCATGGAAAAGCTCATCGTGGTTATTTTGAGCCACTCTATTAAGGTTCTTACGTGACTGTATATTATGATTGTTATTTGATCACATTGTTGTTATGTTACAGAAAGTACCAAGGTTCAAGGTAGCATGAAGTCGAAAACACGTTCGAACTTTTTAGTGATTAGAACAATTTTCTTTCTCGATTGTGGTAGTATTTTCCAAATTCAGCTGATTTTTTATCATATATGATAAGCAACAATATGGCTCTGACTTTCTATTGATTTTTTATTAAGTTTGTCTGACTTGTCTGTTGAAAAAATGAGAATTTCAGGTTCTACCAGAGCAGGAAGGCAAAGTCCAGTAACATTACGGTATTCCTCCTCTGCCCATCACCATCTGAACCAACAAGAATGTGTCATCTTCAGTTGGGGAAAAAGCTAAATTCTTAGTTCAAAAGTGAACGATTGTATCATTAATTGTGTCAAAGAAAATATTTATAGTTTTATCTTGATCTGATTATAGGTCACACCAAATGTATTACATGTTTGGCTTCCTATTTCTGGTGTTTATCATCTTGGTTATTACATGTTCTGAGGCAACTATACTTCTTTGCTATTTCCACCTGTGTGCAGAGGTATGTATTAGCAATATTCACTTAGGTTAATTTGTAGACAGTATCATTTTGGTGTAAGCCAGCTTTGGTTGTAATTAATTAAAATAATTTCTGTAGGTACTGTTAAGATAAAAATTAATCTGTACTAAATCAGATGTAGCCTTTTAGCTTGAATTAAGGTGGTATCCAATTTAATTATATTTATTTAGAACTTAAAACTTGAAAATGTTAAATTTTCTGAGAATAATAGTACATTATGCTAAAATTTCATCATTGACTTTTTAAGTATCTAACTTAAAATTATTATTTATGTAATACAGATATTTCTGGACTGAAACTTTAGGATAGGTTAACATTTTTTGTGGGAAAATCATTAAAACATTCCAGCGATTGCATTGTAATGAGTTATATCTTACCAGCATGGCAAAATGGTGACATCATCTGTGATAGATAGAATTGACTTAAAGATTTAAGTTGTGTTTGCCATTCTTTATAGTTGTTTTCTATGCTGGAGATAAAATCTGTTAAAACTGAGATTGATTTTTTTTTTTTAATAAGGATTAAACTCACATAGCAAAAAAAATTATTTTAAAATAAACTGTTACTTAGTAACTATTTGCTGTGTTGTGCAGCTGTCTCCTCTAACTCTTCAGTATTTTCATCAATCCTAAATGAAACCTGATACTCAGTAAGCATTTACTCCCTGTTTCCTCTACCCCAGATCCCCTGCAGCCACCAATCTGCTTCCTTTCTACAGATTTGCCTCTTCTGGACATTTCATGTAATTGTAGTCATGTAGTCACAACATGCAGCCTATTGAGTCTGGCTTCTTTCACTTAGAGGAATGTTTTCAAGGTCCATCACATTGTAACATACAGCAGTGCTTCCTTCCTTTTCATGACTAAATAATATTCCATTGTACAGATAAAGCCATCTGTTTATCTAGTCATCCCTGGAATATAAGGTTTATTTCTATATTTTGGCTGTTGTGAATAGTGCTCCTGTGAATATTCATGTACAAATATTTGAGTATGCGTTTTTATTTCTTCCGGGTATATATGTAGGAATGAAATTACAGTTATATGGTAATTCTTGGATTAGCTTTTTTAGAAATTGCCAAGTGTTTCCAACAGCACCTGTACTATTTCACCTTCCCACCAGCAAAGCACAGGGGTTCCAATTTCTCCATCTTTGCCAGTACCTGCTATTTTCCTTTTTTTTTCAATACTGCATAATCATCCTAGTGATTATAAAGTGAAATCTCATTATAATTTTGATTTTCACTTCCTCAGTGACTGACAATACTCACTTTCTTTCCATGTGTTTGTTGATCATGTTCCTCTCTTGTTTGGAGAAAATTTAAATCTCTTGCCCATTTATAAGTTGGGTTGTTTATCTTTTTGTTGAGTTATAAGCATTCTTTATATGTTCTGCATGCTGTATCAGATAATTTGCAAATATTTCTGCCATCCTTAGGTTATCTTTTCACTTTCTTGATAATGTTCTCTGCACACACATCAAAATGTTACACTGTTGATAACCCAGTTTACCTATTTTTTTCATTTGTTGCCATATCTAATAACTCGTTCCAAAGTCATGAAGGTTTACGAATTCCTTTGTTTTTTTCTAAGAGTATAGGTTTATCTCACATATTTTGGTCATTGATCATTTTGAGTTAATTTCTATCTATGACATTAATTATGGGTCCAGTGTCATTCTTTGGTATGTGGATATCCAATTTTCCCAACACCATTTGTTTTCTCATTGAATAGTCTTAGCAGTCTTGTCAAAAATTCACTGGCCATGCATGTATGGACTTATTTCAGATTCTTAATTCTCTTCCTGTGGCTTGTATGTCCATTCTTAAGCCAGTGCCACATAGTTTTGAATTAGATAACTTTGTAGTAAGTTTTGAAATCTCAAAGGGTGAATTATCTAAGACTGGTGTTTTGAAGATTATTTTCTCCATTGAGGCCCCTTGCAATTCCATATGAATTTGAAAATCAGTTTTTTCAATTCTGAAAAAATATCATTGGAATTTTGATAGGGATTACAATGACTGTAGATCATTTTAAAAGAGTATTGCCATCTTAATGTTAAGTCTTCAGTACATGAACACAGATGTCTTTCCATTTATCTGTCTTCTTTAATTTACTCTTTTGTAGTTTTCAGTGTACAGGTCTTTTACCTCCTTGTCAAATTTATTCCTCTGGATATCGTGTTTTTGGACGCCACATGTAAATGGAATAATTTTTTTTTTTTACTTTATTTTTGGATTGTTCATTGTGAGTGTATGAAGACACAATGAATTTTTTTGTTAATTTTTTTTTTAAATGATAGGTGCAGGCAGAAATGAAGGCAAGTAGGCTGGCAGGCAAGAAAAGAGAGGAGAAAGAAACATTTTATTGTATTTATTTTTATTTAGTTTACACTGTTTCCCCTGGACCCGGCACTCAAATCCGGGGGGTATGTGGCCTATACTCTCCTTCAGAGGTGAGTGACCCAACCACTACTCCACCAGGGCATGCCTCTTGTTGATCTTGTACCCTACAATTTTGCTGAATTCTTTTAATCTTGGAATACTTTTTAAATATATTCATTTTTCACATATTCCATGGGATAGGAAAGATAGTGAACTATTTTCCTTTCATATATCACCTGCTAAATTATAAGCCACTTTAAAGTAAGAAAAGCTGTTTTAAAAATGTAATAACCTTGTTTAAATTTTGTTAATAATGGAAAATGAATTTCCACCCGACCTTAGTAGAATAATCTTCCTAGTAGAGAGTTGATTAGACTTTCAGATAAGTGTTATCATTATTGAACTATCTAAATTCTTTATTTTATCTTTATAGATCTTTTCTTTGGGGATCATCTATTTTAAAATACAGTGTAATGCTTCATTATCCAGAAACTCTTCAAGATTTTTTCACACATTTTTAGTCAGTTTAAAGAAGCTCCACCAAGGGGAGAGAGGGCTTCCTAGGACGTTTAGCGATGGAGCAGAAAGGAGAAAGCATCTGGAACCCTGTAGCAAAAATGAACTTTTTTCACTTAGCTATTTGTTTTGTAATTTTAATCTGGTAACATGCTATCTTAATTGGAAAGTAATTCTTGTCTTTAATTTTTAATTTTCTACCTAGGACTATCATTGGCAGTGGCGGTCATTCCTTACCAGTGGCTTTACCGCTGTTTATTTCTTAATATATGCAATACACTACTTCTTTTCAAAACTGCAAATCACAGGGACAGCAAGTACAATTCTGTACTTTGGTTATACCATGATAATGGTTTTGATCTTCTTTCTTTTTACAGGTAAGAACTAAAAACAATAAGCTTTTAGGCAAAGATTTTATAAATATTTTTATTTTATAAAATCTATGAAAATTTCTACTACTCGGTGCTCCTTTATTTAGTCCTCAACTTAATTAAGCTCAGTTTGATCTGCTCCCTGTGAATTGAATACCAGTAAACCGAAAGTAAGGAGCAGACCTTAAGGGTTCTATTGTGCTAAAAGCACAGGGGGCCCCTGGACCAGCAGCTCAAGTTCTTCCTTTGTTAGATTATGTATTTAGGCACCCCCGGTGGGGTGGGGTTGGGCGCAGTCCGCTTTCCTCCCAAGGTCCGGGCTCTTGTCTGGGTGGGGTGGGGGGGGCTGGCAGGAACAAGCAAGGTGAACAGCTCAGTTAAGTGTCTCTTCCTCTGCCTGCCTGCACCTTTTCTTAAAAAAAGAAAGGCAGACAGACTGTGTACTTAATGGGACAGTCTTTCTTTTATGCATTTCAGAAATAAGGTGGAGCAGCACTAGCCACACCTGTGTTTATGAGTAAGTAGAGACTGGGGAGATGAACTCAAAATGAGTGTGAGAATCAGTGATGTCAAGAAAACATAACCATAGGACATTCCTTCTTAGAGAAGTTTTAAACTAAAATTTTGTTTTATTTTGATTTCTCCACCCCCAACCCCCGCCCCAGGTCACAAACCCAGGTCCATGGGTTTTACATACCCCAAACCCCAGTATCTCAGCTGCCTAAGCCACAAGGGTGCACCCACCCCTTTTTATGCGTTTATGTTTAAATCCGTGAGTGTGTGTGTGCGCACGCTCGCACGTATAATTTATCTTCTTCAACTAGATAAACCTTCTGTATCTCAGAGCCTTGTAGATTTTTTGTAAACATTGTAGAATGACTGAACTAAAAAAAGAAAGCTGGGACCTTTCTTTGTCACAAAAATATCCATCTAAGAATCTTAGTTCGGAAGATTGTGTTACATGCTTTGTGAGGAAATAATAGGAGCCAAAAAAGAAAAAGGAAAAAATGTAAATTAAGTAGAACCGCTCTGTTGGCCCGTTGTTAACATGGAAGAGAATATGGCAGGTTTGTGAGCTGCTCTGTCAGTCACAGTGAGCTTCACGCGCTTACATCAGGTCTGTGTCCCAGGCAGGTGATGGTGCTTCGGGTAGGTGGTGGTGGCTGCTGTCTTCTGGCACCATGTGTCTTGGTGCTAGAGGACAGATTTAGAATCACAGCCATTATCTTGGTAGATAGTTTCTTAAACAACAGTAGCCTATGAAACAAGAATTGCCATTTTTGTGCATCTGTATCTGTGAGCCTATGAATTCATACACAGGATATTCCTTCCTACATAAAAATATCAGTGAATGTCTCTTTTTTTCTCCAGACATATGATTTGAAGATAGTTTAACCATCACCAAAACTAGTATTGTGCTTGATTTTTAAAGTGTCATATTTTCACTTTTTCAAAGTAAAGCAAATTTTGTGACCTGTAATCTTAAGTTACATTGAATCAGCCAGTTAAATAAGTAAATTTTAGTGTATTTCACTTTGTGGACAAAGTTCTCTACATGGGATCGGTGAGGCTTCCGTGTCTTGCCTTTTTCTAAGTTGGGGTATACCAGTATTTGCTGCAGGACAAGCTGGCACTATTTTATTTAAGTCAACCTAGTTTGCAAAACAACGTAATTTTTCTGTCATCGTGGAAAGGTGCCACTTCTATTTATGTATTTTATTCATCCCATATTAGAACAAAACAAAACACTGTGGAACTATTTTGTTAAAAACAAAATTGACATTCTTAGGGTTTTGTTGCCAAGGTGGTGTTAAAATGATTTTTCTCTTAAAATATCTTCTCTTGTTATCTTGAAGTTCTTGCTAAGCATCTCATTGTTTAAATACATGTCTGCTTTCACCATTACTTTTCTGAAATTAACCCCAGCCTCATCCCAAGTCTTAATAATGACCCATTGAATGTCTGCTCAGACATCCCCCAAAGCAGTGACTTGTGAGGCTGCTTGGTGTGTGTGTAGGGTGACAGCGGTAGAGCAGCAGTTAGAGCTTCTGCATAGCCTCTGGACCCAGAAAATTTCCTGAACACTTTCTCTGTTACACTTCAGACAGTGGTGAGCGCCATGGGCACTTTAAATGTGGAACTTAGACACACAATGTGTGTGTCCCCTTCTGTGTTCTTCTAAGTCCCGCTCTTGGCTGGTCCTTGGCGTAATCCCGCGAGAAGTGGTATGCCTCTGCTCTTCAAATACGATAGGAGTTTCACAGTTTAGTGTAGATGCTTTCACACAGCAGTCTCTGGTTTTGTTTAGTAAATCTAAGCGTGGAACAGTTTAAAAGAGACTGGAAGTCAGAACAAGTCAACCTGCATTCTGGCCTTAATGACCAGTCACGTGGGCATGAACTAACTCTTTTGAGCCTTATTTTTGTCACCTGTCTGGCTTTCAACATTTTTGGAATCTAGACTGACGAAGGTACCTGCAAATCACAGCAAGTATATATTCTCTCATGAATCATTTATTCTATATAATAGTCTTAGGAGCTGCCCTCGTGGCTCAGGTGGCTGAGACAGCTGGGGTGTGGACCATGGACCCTGTTTGGAGACTGGGGGGAGCATGGGAGAAGGCCAAAATAAGCAGCTAGATGAGTGAAAATGCTCCTTCTCCTCTCCCTAACCTCCTTTAAAAAAAAAAAAGGCAATGTATGGAGCAGGTAAGACAGATAACTTCTCTTTTTAGTGATAGAAGTGGGCTCAAAGATGTCAGTTGTGTCCCTGTGAGGGAGCCGTCTGTCCTCTGGTACCAGGCCACCTGTCCTCTTCAGTGAGGATGCATCTTTGTTGTTACACCCTCGTTATATCGCTTTCAGCATTTTAGAAACACTTTGAATTATTTTATTTCAGTATAGTTTTTTGGAAACTGATCATCCTCATTATCTGTTATTTAGAATACATCCCCATTTATTAGTCCATGAATCTGATATTCTGTTAGGTTATTCATATCATACCTTAAAAAAATTTAATAGCAGTTTTCCATTTTGTAATGAGAAATCTTAAATTTCATATAATAAGGAAAATAATGAGTATTATAGAAAGCAGAGGTAATCTTATAGTATAAAACATTCTTAATACCAATTTTTGTAAGAAATTCGATTTGAAGTGGTTGGGGCTTTTATTTTTTTTTCTCCAAAGGAAAGATGCAGGCAGGGATGAAGGTGAGCAGGCAGGCAGGCAGAAAGAGAGGAGGAAGAAGCACTTTATTTTACTTAGTTTTTCGTCTTGATGGTTCCTGCCGGACCCAGGAAGCAAACCCAGAACCTTGAGATGTATGTGGATTGTGCCCAACCGCTACTTCATCGGGGAAAAAAGCTCTTGGTTCAATATATTCCTGGTAGATAATTGTTGTGTGATTTTTTTTCTTAAAGGACTTAATCATTTTAGTCTTTTTGTGTAAATTATGAAATTTTCTATGAAAAGGGGTTTATTTTTGTTCTGTTTTTCTTTTTTTAGGAACAATTGGCTTCTTTGCATGCTTTTGGTTTGTCACCAAAATATACAGTGTGGTGAAGGTTGACTGAAGAAGCCCGGTGTGTCCAGTTAAAACAGAAATAAATTAAATTCTTCATCAACAAAGACCTGTTTTTGTGATTGCCTTGAGTTTTATCAGACTTATTGGCCTAGTAATCCTTAAGAAACAGCGTAATTCTAAATACAGCTTCCCATACACCTGACCCCACAAAACGTGTTTTCAACACTAAAACATTTGTATTGTGATCTGATTAAGTATATATCCAGTTGTTCTCAGTGAAGAGCAAATTTAAATATTATGTGCATTTGTAAATACAATAGCTATACAATTTTCAATCCTTCTAACTGCAGATAAAGGAGGCCGTGTTAAATAATGCTGGTGAAATGCAGGACAGTTCATTGTAAATAGGATTTTCTAGGCTCGGTAGGCAGAAAGAATTATTTTTCTTTGAAAGAAATAACTTTCTATCATGGTAATTTTGAAGGATGATTCATATGATATGTTTATTGGGGGGCTGTGGCTTTTAAAAAAAAAAATCTTGTACTGGTTGTAACTGTTCATATCTTTTTTGTGTTGACCTCATTATTCCCATGGTATAGGCCTTTTAAACTATGTGCCTCTGAGTCTTTCGATTTATAAATTTGTTATCTTAATAAATATTGTAAAAATGTCTTCATTGCATCATTACCTATTGTATATTCAAGGAAATTCTGTAAAATACAAATCTATTTATGAATGGTATTTTTAAGTGACATACTATTTTATGAGATTTTATTGATTTTATTAATGTAGCACTGAGTTTTGATCTAAAGGAAATTCCACTTTCTTGACATTTGTGACAAATCTAAAATTTTCACTGGTGAATAGTAATAGAAATTTTAGTCGTGTCTATCTAGTCAGATAAATAATTTGAGTTTAACAATAATGGGCTTTACCGCATTGTCATTAAGGATTTTATGATTTTTACGTGTTTTCACAACACAGTTATTTTGCTTTTCAAAAGTCAGTTTTATGATCAGAACATTAGCAATGACTAGCCTATCTTCCTCCGATTACATGACCTTAATTTGAATTTCACAGTTTTTCTTTCTTTTATAGGAAAGGTGCAGGAATGAAGAGAAGTAGGCAGACAGGCAGGAAGAGAGAGGAGGAAGAAGCATTTATTTCCATTTACTTGCTCACACTGGTTGTTTCCCCCACACACACTCAGGACTCCAGTCCAGGGGTGTGTGGCCTGCGCCCTTTGCAGGCAGTTGACCTAATGTCTGCTCCACCAGGGTGCACCACAGTCGTACTTTCTTGTAGTTAACGAAATACCTATTTCTCTCATATTCTTCCTGCTGATTGAAATCCGTTTGTGTGGAATATAGACATTTGGGATGATTTCAGGGAAAATGCAGCATCTACTTGGGTCATTTCTAGGGTTTCCGTTTGGTAGACCAAGCACTATTTTAAAGCATCCTTTTATCCTCAGTCTGTTTTTCCCCAAATCGTCAGGAAGGTAGCCCGGGCTCCATGTAGGACCCTGGGTCCCCAGGATCCTGGCAACCTTACTCCTCACCGGTCTTCAGTTTCCCCTTCTCTGTGTTCAGGGCCTTCCTCTGCTCCCTGCTTTCCAAGCTGCCCGACTTCCTCTCTTAAGAGCGACTTGGCCGGCTGTGTCCCCTCTCTCCCCTTACTCAGCCCTGCCTGTCTGCCATCAGAGTCTCACTTCTGATGTTCCACTGAGAGCCTTGCCGAGGTCTCCCAGATCACCTGGTCACTGCGTCCAGTGGGTGCTTTTCCCCACTCATCTACTTTGTTGACAACTCAAGTCTCTCCCAGGAACCTTATCCATAAAGCAGAGCTTCTCAGTGTCTGGGCTGTCACCCACATGTGGAGAGTCCCAAAGAGGCTGCTGCAGACCGGCCCTGGCCCTGCTGGGCTGTGTCCTGGAGAAGTGCATAGAAATAGGAGACACTGCTTTGCCTGTTCTTTTTGTCCTGACTGTCATCTGTCTCCTTAGCCATCTCCTCTTCTGCCAACTTATAGTTCCATTCGGCTCTCTTCCATTTGGCCTACTTGTTACTGTCCAATTTCAGTGCGTTCGTACAACCGCCACCCACGTCCCCAGCGCTAGCTGTTCTGTGCTGGCCATCCAAGTGTCCCGGAGCCTGAGGCTTGTCTGTAATGCATAGACCTCCCACGCCCAAACCTGCTGCTGGATTCTCTGTCTCTGCTGGAGCTGTGATCACCTGAGCTAAAAGCACTGGTCATCTGGCCACCTCTTCAGTTGGTCACCAAGTTTTTTACCTCAAAGTCCTCACAGGTGGGTCCCTCTCTCTGCCCCCTCACCTCCACAGGTGCAATGAACTCGGCCCCGCTGCTGGCGTGCTGGTGCTCAGGGCTGCTGGAGCCCCCTATGTGGTAGGTCTAACACTGCCATTCACCCCATTCAGTGGCATCAATCCCAGCCTTTCAGACTGATTGCTTACATGGCCGCTCTAGTTTAGGAATTAGAAGAAGCCCTCCCTGGATGATCAGAAATTGGTGATTGGCATAGTATATTGTCTTACTTGATGAACCGTGAGCCTGCACATCTAAACTTACTTTGTGTACGTTAGTTACCACAATAAAAATAGAGAAAATGCCCTCCCAAAGAAGTAACAGAACAGCAGAGACTTCCGTGGTTAAAGCATGTAGAGGTACTCAAGGCTTCATTAAAATGTTTCAGACACTGATCATTTAAATTGGTTTGACAAAATCACTTTTGAGTTTACAGCAGATTTTGGTGGTGAGAGAAGAAAGAAAACCTTAAAAGTATTTCAAATGCAATTGCGTCAAGAGTTATGTATGATATAGAATTGCAAGTTACCAAAAGCTTTGTTTCAAACCTGATAAAAATCAAAAAGTTACATTTTATTTTGATAAGGTCTGTTTCATTTTACTTTACTTTGTGAGTTTGCTAGGGCTGCCATAAGAAAATGCCATCGATGTTGTGGCTTCAACATCGGGAATCTTGTTTCCTCACAGTTCTAGAAACTGGAAGTCATCCTTGGTTCACTGACAACGGCCTTTTTGTTATGTCTTTAGTCTTTGCATGTGTTCAAGTCCCTGTTGTGTCTGTGTCCAAATTTCCTCTTAAAGACACCCATCAGGTTTGCAGTAGGGCCTACTTACTATGACCTCATTTAATTACTGCCTTAAAAACTCATTCAAATACAGTCACATTTTGTGGTGGTGGGGTTAGGACTTCAACATACGAATCTGGGGAGCACACGGCTCAGCCAATAATACACCTAATGGTGCAGTACTTAGTAAAAAAGAACAGTACATTTTCTTTTTTATTCCTTTAGCACTAAGGTCAAAACCATCCACTGAACTAGATGTCACAGGGGGGTTCATTGTTAGGCTGGAAGAAACTCCTTTGTTGTCTGGAGGGACATTCCTCCAGCAGGCTCCAGGGCACTGACAAGACAGCTCAGTGACCAAAGCGGGGCTAAGCCCATGACGGGGCAGTGAGGGAGGATCAGAGCCCACACGATAAAGGGCCTTTTCTGAGCTCCTTGGTAAAAGTCCTGCTTCTGAAAGAACCAAAAACAACTCCGAAAAATCAGTGAACTTCAGCAGTTTGGAAAGGTTCTATAGCTTCATTAATGAAGGCATTTCCTTATCATGAGGCTGTCTTCCCCGCTCCAGTGCCAGTGAAGTTGGGGACAGGCCCTTGTCTTTCTCATCTTGGATGCGTGGGGCCATGAACACAGGGCAGTCAATGTTTTCTGAATTAAGACAAATACTTGGGAGCCTTTTTTCCTTTCTCTGTGACTTCAGAATTTACCTAGTTATGTTCATTTTCTCAGTTCCCAACTCTTGGCTAACTTGATAACCTAAGCTGTCTAAAGTCTTACTGGTATTTAATGTTTGCATTTCACGTTTTGTGGCATTGGATCGGTGCATTAATTGACGGGAGTGACCCTAAAGGACAATGGGACAGCTTGGGGAAGCAGGCAAACCTAGACCTTTCTGAGTCCCTGTCACCATGTAAGAACAAAGCTTGTTTATCCATTGCCCAGAAGTTGCTACGTGATCATAGCTGGGTATCTGGTTACTTTGTTTTAGTTGATATTTGACTTGAAAATTAACCAGTACCTTAAATTTCTTCTGCCAGTACACTTCATGCTTTTACATATACTAGTTAAGATTATGTAAGGCCATGAGTCACATAATGCTTTAAAAGCTATAAAGCGTACAGGTTTGAAAGGTTTTTTTGGTTTTTTTTTTCATGAACATTAGAAGGCTTTATTAAGTCCTGTGTTTGGTCTTTAATAAACACAATAACCTATGTTAATGATGAATTTTTCACCCACCTGTGGATAGCAGAACATTCTGGTCCTTAATATGTTAATGCATGTCATTAAAATATTTTCCTTATTTATATTTTGTTTCTCCTATAGCCCAACTGGATGGTGGCTAAAACATCTTGACCTACTTTGAGATGACCCATATGTAGAAAACAATGCTGCTTTTTCTCAGGTATTTTTACTTTGATAAAACGAACTTCTTTCCTTCTACTGAACTGTTCTCTTTTTAGCCATGTAATTTGAGGTCTAAACACTAAAAATATTGGTTCTGCACATTTCTCTAGTTTTAAAAATTCCATTGGACTTATTCAGCCTGCTTGAATTTCATGTCTGCATTTTCACATTTTTTTCCTTTCATTCTTTGACTCACTCACATATTTGACTAATATTTTATAAAGAAGAAAACACTCCTAAAAGTCCTGTCTATAAAAGGTGTTGATATTTTTAGCCAAAAGTAGTCTAAGCCATAGTCGTCGTCTCACTGTGATAAGTAAATAGCACAATAATAGGTTATTAATTTCTTCAGAAAATATAATAGGTAAGTGAAAATGATAGATTAAAGGGTGAACGTACACTTCTTAAAAGCTGACTTTTACAATCAATGTTGTTTAAATAGAACTCAAATCTGCTCTCCTGTGTATGAGGTAAGTGTGCTTTGGTTATGATTATTACCAAAGGAAGTCATAGGCAGCCGGGTCAGAGGGAGCAGGCTCTGCTGGCTGAGCAGACGCGGTGAATAAGGGGAGGGGGCAGAGGCTGGCTGCACTATGGCGTCCCGTGCCGCAGGGCTGGCCTGGAAGGGCCTGGAGGCTCACAGCCAGCTCATGCCGCCCAGGACTCAGGACACCTGCCAGACGTCGGCCCCTCTGCCCTGATGAACTTGGAAGAACTTTGCCAACTCCTTGAGGAGAGGGGACATGATGAGAAACTGAGGGACCGCAGAACTGAGGAGGCAGAATCATTTTCAGGACATCCACACCCACATGGTAAGGACGGGGAAGCCCAAGTGTGGTGGATTGTCTTTACCCACAGGGAAAATGGACGTTCATGTTAGTGGGGTTGGCCAAACGAGCTGCCATCAAAACTGATCCTCCATGCATATGGCTGCCGTGAGACCCGGGACATGAATCTGTCAAAGAAATGGGCAATCATCCTGTGCCAGAAAGGGGCCTTGGGAATCTGATGCCTTTGACAAATGCTCCCTAGGGAAGCAGTGACCGCTAGAGCCAAGGTTCAGCCTGCTTCCCCAGAGACATGGGGGCTTGGGACCGTCACCAATGCAGGGTGCTGCTTTCGGTTCCTCTACCTCTTCAGGATGCTAAACACCCACCTGTGAAACCTGCATCCTAGTGTGTGCATGTGTGTGTAAGGTCAGTCTTTACTGTCCAGTGGGCTATGTTCCAGTCTTGCTATATCACTGGTAAACGCTTTGACCTAAGGACTCATTTCCATCTTCTGAACTCATGATACTTCATTGCATACTGATATTTGGCAGCTTACCTATTGTCTTAAATATTATTCAAACTGTGGGTGCGCCCTGGTGGAGTAGGGGTTGGGCACTGTCCCCACACATTCGAAGATCCCGGGTGATAAGGGGGAGGGGGAGTGAGACATCCTGATGAGACTGGGTCCTTCTAGAAAGAATTCGTGGAGTGAGCTGTTTGGTCAGGAACACACAGCATGTTTGGTGAAAGCAGACACAGCGAGTTGAAGCTTCCTGTGGGCCGGGAAAGTTACTTCAAGGGCACACACACGTGTGTACGAACTATGCTGCCTCCGCTCACTCAGGCAAGGATTCTTGACTGTATGAGGGCTGGGGGTTTCTCCAGTCATGGGTGTGTCCAGGTTCAAGTTGCTAAGATTTGGGTTGCTAAGGGGTCCTTGCTCTTTGGGGGTCTTTGCTCTTAGAAGTCGAAGGTTTTACCTATTAGTTTTCTACCCATACATCTGCGTACTGCCCTATAGATTTTAGCTATGCTGTCCCTGCATCACTGGGTTCATATCCCTGGTGTTAGGCTGGCCCAGGGACAAAAGCAGCAGCGGCCATGCCCGGGAAAGGCCAAGCCCGGGAAAAAGGTGGATGACGTCAGAATAAGGGATGCAACCCCCACACCTGGATTCACAGGGCCAATCCCAATCGCCATATAGGAAGCCCGCGAAATTCCTCTGCTTAAAGAGCCGGTTCCCTTTTGTTCTGGGCGAGACTTCCAAGCCCGTGACTTCCCGGCCCTCTGCGGACTTGGGAGTTTCGCCCGGGTGTGCAAACCCCAATAAAGCCCTGGCTATTCGACATTTTTTGTCTGATTGAGCTTTTCTCCTCGCGGAGCCCAGAAAAACCTTACACCTGGGTCAATAGGAACGTCCAGGATGATCAACTAAATAAAAGAGCGTGCTCCTTCCTGCTCTCTCTTCCTGCTTGCCTGCCTTTGCTCACCTTCAATCCTGACTGCACCTTTCCTTAAAAAGGAGAGTTCAGAGTGTTGTTTAGACGTTACAGGCCGGTCCTGCCAGAGATCACAGACCAAGCACGAGAACCGCGGCTCATATCGCTGTTTCACGCCCAGAGCCTAGCAGCACCTTACATAAGGGAGGCATCTATTTGTTGATTGAAACTAGAATTTAGATGATAAGTGATACTCGTTTAAAATACTTAATTTGGTTTGCTAGGAAGACTTAAAGATGCCATTTTGATATTTTGTTTAGCTTTTAGATTCCAGAACAGGCTGTTTTGGTTCCATAAAGTTATGCATTTTAATGTGTATCCTGCAATAATTGTCTTCTACACTTGTCTGTTCACTGGCAGTTTGGTCAAACAAATCAGCTCTGGCAGAGCTTGGCCAGCTCCTCTCTACACTTAGTCTGAACTGTTACCCACAGAACCAGCTCAAACAAAAAGCTACAAAGAGACTAATTGAAATCAGAATGCTGGGTCATTTCTCATTCAAACCAAACAGATGGGCCTCCTTGCCACACTCTGTCAAACTGAGAGGTGGGGGTGGGTGGGTTGATTAAAAAGTTTAACTCCCACGCATGCTTCCTGGGCTGCTTAAGGAATTATGCACAGTTATTAAAATGCAGGGGCGGGGGAGGGAGGGCTTTTTAAATAACGTTTTTATTGTGAAGCGCTAAGAAAAATCACTTTCACGGGGATCTTCAACAGTCACAGCTTCAACTTAGAATCTGAATTTTTTGCGGGGGGGCGGGTATAACACAACACTATAGATTTTAGATGTGCAGGTTCACTTGTTCAGATCTCTAGCACCACGCCCACCACCTGAATGTGTTCATTTCCATTTATTTTAGTTCCCACGTTCCTTTGGAATAGGTATTCCATGCTCCTGGCCCACAATTCAAAATGCAGGGAAGCACAAGTCTCTCTTTATCCTCCGATGGAGGAATTCTCACCCTTGGAGACAGCCACTGTTAATGGTTTCCTATGTGTTGTTCTGAAAATGGAAACTTCATCTCGAATTTGCAGACTTGCAACCTCTTATCTGGATAACTAGGAACAATGGCCCATATTGAGAGCATTTGGTTCCAAGATGTGCATTTGAAAAGTGGAGATGCTGTTTTTGTTGTGCAAGGTGTGTGCATTGTTGAAAGCGGAGTTGTTAAACGATGCCTCTTTGATGTTTAATAAGTATGTGAAGTGCTATAAGCCATCGTAGGACCAATTTGGGGGAAGAAGTTTGATGAGAAATGAGTTGCTTCACTACCCAGAGCGGGTACAGACCACAAACTCCAGCGAAAGCCTCTCTGCAGCTGACCCTTTCTGACCCACTTTTGAAGCCCACCTGATGGCCAGCTAAAGTGTGCACTTGACAGTGTCTTTTTTTCAAATGAGTTGTATTTATGCATGCGTGTTATTGTTGTATTAGAAAGGAGGGAAGGAAGGCAGAGGAGGAAGAAACAGCTTTATTTATTTCGTGGTTCATTTTGGTTTCTGACTCCGGCCCCCAGATCTCAAGCCCAGGTCCTCAGGCTGCATGTGGTCTGCACACCAGAGTCTCAGCCACCTGAGCCACAAGGCGCCTTGACAGTCTGTCTTCATTCCTCTGTGTTTGCCTCAGGCGCCCGGCTTTCTCTGCTCCCATCGCACCCAGCCTCATCACAGCCTCACTTCCAGAGACGTCACAGCACGGTTGCTTCCACGTCAGGTGTGAATTGCGACGCCCCCTGTGCTCTTCAGCTAAGGTGCCAGCCCTGTCACACTCAAGGACCGGTTCGACCCGCGGCCAGGGATCAGGGAAAAATCCTCTGTCAGGGTGGTTGCGTCTAACCACTCGAGTAACTGGAATGAGCTGTGTCTCCCAGGAGGAAAGCTCCTCCCCACCCGGGACGTTGTTGTCCGTGGAGGTGACTGCCTGGGTGAGCAGCTGGGGCTGACCACACTGGGACAGCCTGGCAGGCGAGCGTGTCTGCCACCTTCCCGGTCCGCAGGGCTGAGCCTCCACGTCCCAGCAAGTTCCCAAACACACCCACCTCGCCCTGGCCACCCAGGGTGGTTCCAGGAGGCCGTGGCGGAGGGCTCCCAGAGAAAGAGGGCAGTTCTCCCGTGTCCACTTTCAGTGCTGTGAAAAATCGGTAAAATCTCATTTATGCTCAAATATTTCATCTCTAGATTGCTCTGTCATTACGAGCGAGTGAACATGGGTGACATTCTGTCAGCAATTAACAGTCTTAACGGGGAGCTGGGTAAAGCTGTCACTTTATATTAAGTCCCAGCTAACCGTGATCCTCCCAGCGTGCCAGGTGCAACGTTTATCCTCATTTTACCAGGTTTTCTAGAAAGTTGAGATTCTGTTGTCAATGTGTGGGTTACATGAGTAGCATGTGTCTCTTTATTCTCTCACATCCACGTGGGACCCCACAGGCAGGACAGGAACTTGCCGGGACACGTAGTCCAGACCCCAAGTCTGCTGGCAGCCACGCAGTGGCTCCTGTGGCTCTGTGGACGGCTCGGGACGGTGCGAGGCAGCCCGAGGCCCCTCCCTGCCGGGCCAGGGACGGGGTGCGCGGCGGGACCGGAAAGCCGCTGAAGTCGCGGGGCGGCGTCCATGCACTGCCATCTGCTGGTGGCTGAGCAGGAAACGCGGATCCAGCGTAGGCTGGATGTGGCCGCTGAACGTCAGCTGTGGCTGAGCCAGAATGTGGAGAGGAAAGCGAAGGACAATGAGCCAACTGGCCTCCGTTTATGGAGACTGGCCGGCAGACCCCTGGCGCTAGGGAGAGGCAAGGAAGGAGACTCCGCTCCAGGGTGGGAGGAACCAGGGCCCTGCCTCCGTCTTGACTGCAGACCCCATGGTCCGACCATCTTTCAAAAGGGGACAAAAGGGACGGGGTTCTTGGGCCCCCTCAACAGACTGGGCCTGGAGCAACTCAGTTGTCCGTTACCCTTGTTTATTAAAAACGAGACCAAATGGGCGCTCAGGAAAAATATGAAAAACGGAGCTGTGCAGTTAAAACAGGACTGTGGTCAGCCTGGACTTCCAACCCCTGACGCTGCCAGAGAAGATGTCTGGTGTTCTGAGCCACCTGGTTTATGGCCACGCGTTGCCATGAAGCTGGAAACTCATGCAGAAGGCAACTAATAATGTCTCGCGTCCAGTACGACACGTGCTCTGAGGCCAGGCCAGGGCTGGGTTAAGTCACCCGTCTGCCGCAGCGCTAGATCTCTGCGTGCGCCGTCCAGCTCTGCCTCTTGCTGGGACAGGCGAATAGCAGCTGCTTTCCGGAGGCAGTTCTCTTCACCCCCGTTTGAAGTGATTTTGAGGCTTTTCAGTTCCTGCTCTACTGAAACTCACATCCTGACCACAAACGCCTTGACCTAAGCTGGGCTGTGACGGAAAGCAGGCGCAGGAATCCCGGGTAAACTGCTGTGACGGAGCTGGGGTCTAGGGTCCTGCAATGACAGCTTTAGCGCATAGGCCTCACCCAGTACCTGCAACTGCTGGCAATGGGACAGGGATTTGGGGGAGGTATTTTTTTTAGGGACAGGAAGCAGCAAAATCTGCTGTCTTCTGCAAGTTGCTATCTGAACTGACGCCATAGAAATGTTCTCAGTCTGCTTATACCTCATGCCCTGCCTCTGAGGTGTTTGGTTTTTCTTAGTCACCCACTCCTTGAAATGCAGGCGCCTCTCAGGGTACTTCCCAGGCCAGCAGAGCCAGCATTAGCTGAGAGCTTCTTGAACATGCGCAGGATTCATCTCACTCTCCTGTATTCCTGCATTTGCACATTCATGCGTGTGTTCAAGCAGTCACCCTGCAGATATCCCAGAGATGGCGTCCAATAGTCAGGTCGCTGGATGCATCTAGATGGGTCTGAAGTTCTGATGGAATGTTGCGCCTTCAGATTGTAAGGAGCAGAGTTTTTCAGGTGACAGCATTCTAAAACACTAAGAATGAGCATCTCACTACAATCAGGGGCAAAAATATATATATAAAACAATTTATTTCTATGAGAGGGAGAAAATGAGAGAAGTGATGATAAAGAAGATAAAAAAATCCTATCAGCCTTAGGTTCTGTGAGGTCTTCCAATGCTCTGCATCACAAGCGATGAGTTCCAGGACTCCAGCCTCCGCCGTCCTGATGGTGACATCCAGGTGTCCTTTGCTAGTGTCTGGGACTCCCACTGACAAAGAGTTTTGATGCATCTCTGCTTCTTCCACCACTAGTTCTGCTTCTCCTGACTCCACTGCTTGCTCCCAGGTGTGACTGCCACGGGGAATCTGTGTGTGAGCTTTGCTTACAGTTTTCAGTTCTGGCTGCCAATCACCTTGTTCCTCTAGGTCTCTCGGAAGGAGCCCACAGAGGTGCGAGGGGCCCCGTGTCACTTGTCAGGCTAGAGCTCCCCCTGCTGGTCAAGCCTTGCCATGGACGTTGTAGAGGCTAGAGGTATCCTTCCAACGTGGAATTGCAAGGGGTTTCTGGGTGAGGTGGGCACTCAGACAACCTCAGACCCTCTGAGTTAGAGGAGAGGATCAGGAGGGAGACAGAGATCTGAACATGATGACTGTATGAGTAAATGGTAGGTAGAGTCCTAGGAAGGTCATAGAAAGAGAAAGGGGGTCCCAGGGTCACCAACAGCTACTCAGGGACAGGTGGAGGCCATTAGAATAAAGGAATCAACATTTGTTAAGTGCCTTCTGTTTTCCAGGCTCCACGCTTTCATTCTTTGCAAAGATATTAGTTATTCTTTAAAAACAGCACCATGATCTGGGTATTATTATTCTCCCAAATTTATAGGTGAGGAGATTCACCGAGGCTCACAAAAATGAGGGTCACGTGGCTTGTCCACGGCAGAGCTGGGACCCCAGTGCAGCTTGGCCCAGTCCCAGCATTCTCTCTCTTGTGAATGAACCACATTGGCTTCAGAGGCAGGAGCTGGAACGTGGAAAAGCCATCAGAGAGAATGTTTTCAAGAGCAAGGATTCTGAGAAGAACTCTGAGAGACACCTCTCTGAGCAATGAGGCATTTATCAGAGACGTTTCTGCTGTGAGTGGGGAGTCTGACGTGAATGAATCAAGAAGACAGGCAAGGGCGACAGTGTCAGCTGTGAGGTAAGAGGTGAGGAAAGGCTGGAGTTGTGTGTTTGCTGTTTTATGGTTCAGATGTTCCACTCAGGAGTCCGACACCACTGCAGTCATTGACACAGGGAAAACTTAATAAAAAAGAATTAGTAAATAGACGAAAGGGAGCTAACCAAAAAGAGTAGAGAGAACTCTCAAGATACAGGAATAGCAGATGCAAGGAGAAATCGACAGAGGCAAAATATCCAAGAAGACTGACCTGGCGAGGCCTCATGGGAGAGGGTGGGCTGTGCTGCTGGGCGGGGCAAGGGTGGCTGAGATGCTGGAGGACTCGCTGGCTAGCGGACCTACCTGCAATAGCGCCGCCACCTCTGGGAGTGACCGTGAGCCCCAGAGGCTGTTTCCACGGCCTCTCCCTCCAGCTCCAGCAGCTTCTATGTTGGCGGAACAAAAAGAGACGCTGGAGTCGGGGAGAGCAGCCCCTTGCCCCGCAGTGTCTCTCAGTGCTGCTAGTGGTCACGCTGGACCTGATACAGTCCATGGCCAAGCTCAAAGTCCAGGGACAAGGAGACACTCTACCCTCACAAGGCCCATGGCGAGGGTGTGGATCCAGAGAGAGGGGAAGATTGGAGGCATCTATACAATCTGCCGCAGAGTCAAGTTCAAATTCCATGGCCTGTAGACTCAGAGACCGGCATCGGAAGAAACATCTGCGCTCCTGTGTTCACAGCAGCACACTCACAATAGCCAGGATGTGGACACAACCTAAATGCCCATCAACAGATGATGGAGAAAAAAGCTGTGGTGCATGCATGTGCATATAGAGAGAGAGAGAGACATAGATATCTGTCTGTATACATATTGATATACACGCACATATATTCCATGGAATTCTATGCAGCCATTGAAAAAGATGAAATTGTGCCTTTTGTAACAACCGCCATGGAACCGAAGGTGATTATGCTAAGTGGAATATGCCAGAGAGCAGAAGAGAAGTACAGGATGGCTTCACTCAACAGCGGAATATGAGGACGTAAGCTAATAGACACATGTCAACAAAATTCACAGGAGACGAGACGCTGGTTAGCAGAGAGGTGGGGTGGGGAACACGGGGCAGGAAGGAGTCAGTACAGGGAGGTGACGACACTGGAACTCTGGTGGCCGTGTGCTGTGCTGTGCACACAGATCGGGGCCCACATTCAGTATCCTGAGGACCACACAGCGAGGTAAACAACGGAAATAGCAAGTGCATCCTGATGGCTCAGGTGTAGTTGGTGTAAGCCATGCAAAGCCAAAGAACCTGAGTTTGGCACCGGGAGCCCGGTGTGGGGGGAGGGCGCCAGGGGCTGGGGGCACCGGAGGGCACAACCGGAATGAACAACTAAATTAGTGCTTCTTCCTCCTCGGTCTTCCTGCCTTCCTGCCTGCCTGCTTCCTTCCTTCCTGCCTGCCTGCTTCCTTCCTCTAAAAGAAAAATAATAAGCTAAATTTTTTAAAAAGAAAGGTTATCTATTAAACAAACAAACAAAAAACCAAGAACTCCATTGCCTGGATTTCAGTCTCCCGTGTGCCGGTCTCAGTCTTCCTCCACCCAGGCCCCTTACCTCGGACCATTGGTGGAGGACACGGTTACTGGACTTTGGGAATGTTAGAGAAGCCGGACGAGACCGGGCAGTTCCGGACAGCAAACTGGATTCCGACGACAAGTTAAGCTTAGCCTGCACCCCGCTTTCCCACCCCACAGAAAAGGAGGAAGAATTTTGTGGGCCCTCTTGTTACTGGTAGTTTTTACAAGATAAACAAATGTTCAACAATTTTTCCTCTAGAAATAAAGTCAGATATTATTTATCCTCTTTTTATTTTTAGTTTTTTAGTTCTTTTGGGCTAAAAAAAATTCTCCAGGGATAACTTTCTCCATAAACAATGACAACAGTTTATTTCTGTTGGATTGACTAGGACCCTCCCCACTTTCTTTTTTTGGAATGAGAGGTTGACTGCAAAAATGACAAAGCGATCAGTTTTTGTTCTTTTTGTCTGTGTGTGGTTTCTCTGGCCAGAAAATAAAAGCTCTGTATTCTTTCTGTATTCAGTACACTTCAAAGTTATAAAAATGTAGATCAAGTACATCGGGGGTATGGTTGTTCTAGATTTCAGTCTATTTATAACTTCCTCATATTTCACATTTGTTTGACCTCAGGTTAAAGCAATGCTTTTGAAGAGTATAATGATTTGATCCTAGCAATGGATGTAGCAAAAATACTGGGGTCAATAAGTTAAATTAAAAGGCTTGCAATAAAATAAAAAGAAAAGGAAGAAGTAAAAACTAGATTTTGCAAACTTTAAGCTCAGGACTGCATAATAGGAGAATATTCCAGCTGCATTCGTATAAAAGATTTATGGTATGAAAAAGAGTTTTCGAAGTTTATCAGAGAAAAGAAGTTTGAATTAAAAGAAACAAATTTCCTAAAACTCTGGGCTCAGTTTCACTGCTTGTAGCAGTTCTTGGCATTTGTCTTTAGTATTTTTACATATATGTTTTGTGTCTTTCCTTTTCACAAGTCTGACCATCTCCCTGTGTGTTGGAGTTTTACAATATTGCTGAAAATATATGCTTTGATGATTTATGGGGAGAAAAGCAAAATTTAAAACTATATGCATATATAATGCTCTTGTAGTTAAGATGTTTTTGTTAGGTCATGTTTGTTATTTTGTTTTATATGAATGAGTGAATGAGTGTATCTTTATATGAATGAGTGTATTTTATGTGCAGCTTTCATCTACCTACCATCTTACCTACCTGCCTATGGAAAGAGAAAGAAATGCTTAAGAAAAATGCATGAAAATATGTCTTTAAGGAAGACATGTAAATATTAATTACCTTGGACGTTAATGTTCTCCCTATGCCCCTAGTTATTTATTTTCGTATGTTTCAATTCGTCTATAATTAACATATTATTACCTATATATTACTAAAAGATTTTTTTTTAAAAGGGAAGGTGCAGGCAGGAATGAAGGCGAGCAGGCAGGCAGGCAGAAAGAGGAGGAGGAAACACTTTATTCTACTTAGTTGTTCATCTTGGTTTTTCCCTGGCCCTGGGTTGCAAACCTGGTCCCAAATCTGGGTCCTTGGGACAATTATGTTTGTGACCTTATCCACTAGGCCACCAGGAAGTGCCTACTAAGTGATATGAAAAAAAAAAAAAAAAAAGAAAGAAAAAGAATAGATATTGACTATTGAGTCTTTTCATCTGAAGAACACTAGAACTTCTCAAATTTTAAGGAAACTATGGAAAAAAAACCTTGTTTGAATGCTGGAAACTCTACGGCCAGCTGCATCACTTCATTAGGTAGGACGTTAGAATGAAGACAGTGATGGAAAAAGATGAGCTTGAATCATAACAATTGCCTTCTTCCCCAAGCTGATCCCAAGAGTAGCAAGAAAGATGCAGAAATGACGGCGCCCAGAGTTCTTTCAGTGTGGGCTTGTGTATTGGAATTTCATCTGCAACTTATATAGAGAAGGGTCATAAAGTCAAAAGTCAGGCAGATCTATGCTTGGACATTCTTTTCTTGTGCATCAACGGTTTATAAAATAATCACATTCATTGCAACATTATGGATAAAATCAGATACCAACAATATTTAGCATTTGGCAGATGGCATTTTCTTATAAATCAAAAGGATTTTGCTGATGTAATTTAAAGTAATCTCTGTGTTTCCAAGTGTAGTCTGCTAAAATGTAGAACATTGCAGGGGAGAAATGATCATCTTTTGTAAACAAGGGACCCCACAATTGGTAGGAGACCCTCCAGTACCTTAGCTCCTACACTTGCCAAGAATTCAGAGATGAATGAAGGAATGGAATTTACATATATCATAGCAACAAGTTCAAGATCTGCTTTGTCCTTTTATTTTAAATAATTCTTAGGATAACAAATACAAGCGAGGAAGAGTGATTGGCGAATCTCGGCCACATGAACCATGGTGAGGCTCTTTTATTAGCTGGATCAAGGCCACTGGGGCTGCCGTGGGCAGGGGATGCAAAGGGTTAGCAAATGGGGATTAAGGGACACCTCTGGGCAATTAGATGACATAAAGTCCCCAGTCTCCCGCTTATCAGGATGAATCCAAGTTTGGCTCCTGTTGCTAAAAGGAAAAATAAAAAGTGATGCCCCTGTTAGTTACAAGCAAACCTGAGGGCATGTCATCTGTTATCAGCAACACACAGATTTGATTCTTTTGTAAACAAGATTGGCAGGCCCAGGGGATTTGTCGCCCCAGGATAATCATCAAAGCATCTGCCTGCCCTGCCATGGTAATAGGACAGCGTCAGTAATAAGGCTGGTTAGCAGTCTTCTTGTTCTGCATTCAAGATGACGCCAGAAACCCAGAGGGTCTCACCTGACCGTCTTCATGATATGGTGCAACATTACACATCTTCTTGTGATTTATTACATTTTTTTTAAGGAAAGAAAAAGAATAAAATAACAAATAACCCTCCTCTTCCACATGGCCCCACCTATCTCTCTCTGATAACCTCAGTTCTGCTGTCAAGCTGCAAAGGTTTATTCTAATTTTATGTTATCAGTTCATTTGCATTGTTTCTCCATTTTCCAGATATCAGTACAGTTATCCAGGATTTGTCTTTCTCCTGACTTATTTTACTTGGAAAAATACCCTCGTGTTCCTTTCAGTTTGTCACGAATGGCAAGAGATCACCTTTTTCTAGTTGTAATGTTTCATGAAGCTTACACCAGATTCTTTCCCATTTATCCATCAACAGGCACTTAGGTTGATTCCATATCTTTTTGTTTGTTTGTTTGTTTGTTTAAGGAAAGATGAAGGCAGGAATGAAGGCAAGTAGGCAGGCAGGAAGGAAGAGAGAGCAAGAAGAAGCTCTTTATTTTATTTTGTTTAGTTGTTCACACTGGTTGCTTCCCCCTGGACCCAGGACTGGAACTCAGGGAGATGTGGCCTGTGCTCCTTTGGAGGTGATTAACCTAACCACTATTCCACTAGGGAGCACAGATTCCATATTTTAGCTACTGTAAATAGAATTGTGATATGCATTGGGGTGTACACATCTCCTGAGTTAATATTATTTTCAGATAGATACCTAGAATTTGTTGGACTGTACAAAAGTTATATTTTTGATTTTTTGATTTCCATATTGTCTTTCAAAGTGGCTGTCCCAACCTGCACTCCAACCCACAGTATCTGATGATTTCCATCTCTCCATATCCTCACAAACACTCCTTTCTTTCTTTTTTTTTTTTAAAGGAAAGTTTCGGGTAGGGGTGAAGGCGAGCAGAGGCAGGCAGGCAAGCAGAGAGAGGAGGAAGAAGCACTCATTTATTCATTTTATTATTTTATTTTAGTTTTTCATCTTGGTTGTTCCCACCGGTGCCAGGATTCGAACCCAGGACATTGGGATGTATGTGGACTGTGGCCAACCCCTACTCTACCAGGATGTGCCAATTTCCTGTCTTTTTGATACAGGCCGTTCTGAATGATGTTAGGTGATATCTCAATGTGGATTCGATTTGCATGTCTCTAATAGTAAGTGATGAGGACTTTTCAATAATCTGTTGGCCATTTGTAGATCCTTCTTAGTCAGTATCTTTTCAGGTTCTCTGCCCATTTATTTCATTTTTTTTAAAAGAAAAGTCATGAATGAAGGGAGGCAGGCAGGCAGGCAGAGAGAGGAGGAAGAAACATTGGTTCAGTTGGTAGTTCCCCCAGCCCTGGGTCTTGAACCTGGGTCCCTAGGATATATGTGCTGCGTCCCCTGGCTTTATCCACTAGGCCACCCGGGCACACCCCTCTGCCCATTTTTGATTACTTTTGTTGTTGTTGATTTGTACAAGTTTTTTAATAAAGCTTGAATATTAAATCCTTGCCAGGCATATGATGTGCAAATATCTTCTCCCATTTCAGCAGGGTGTCTTCTTCTTCTCATGAGTTTCCTTTGCTGTACAAAACCAGTTTAGTTTGATATCATCCCATTTGTTTATTTTTTCTTTTGTTTCCCTTACCACTGCAGTTGGGTCCCCAAAGAGAATGCTAAGGATGAGATCATGAAATGTTTTCTTTTATATTTCTTATGGTTTTTGGTGTTATGTGCATCACACATTGTATCAGTGTAACATCTGCAGAGGCTGTGGAACTGTCCCCTGTGTGAGTCACGGGTCCTCACTCCTCACCAGCGCAGCTTCAGGAAGGTGAGACTGTTACCAAATTATTGGTCACCAAAATATCAACTGTTACCAAATTATTGGTCATCAAAATATCAAGGTACTTTTTCCCACTGGCTGTTAAGCAAAACCAAATCACAACTGAGAGCAACGAGCCAAGCATTATGCTGTTGCCCAAGGAAGGAGGTGACAGCTGGTGCTCTGCGGCCATCTGGAGGGAAAAGGGTTGGGGCAGGTGTTTTTAAAACTATGGTGGTGGGGGAAGGTCCTCCAGGATGGGGCTAGGGCAGAGAACCGATCTCTGACGAGGTCAGAATTCTCAGAAATGGATGGAGACTTTGGGGATGAGAGATTGGCACCATTTTCTCCCCTTACATGGTTTGTGCAGGGGTGTCCTGGGGGAGGGGGGGGATTTTTGCAATGTTATTTAGGACATTGGTTAAGGACATGAAAGAGTAATATGCTCAGCTCCGGGAAAGTCCTTTGTGGTTCATCTCTCTCTTGTGGTTAAGTTATCTAGTTGTCTTAATTCTCACCCCATCAGATGCTCAGTTGGGCTGCAGTGTGGTCTCTGCACCTGGAAGCAAACAAAGCAGGTGTTTATCAGAGAAGATGGCTGCGGTAAGGACAGGGGTTAGCTGGTGCACTCAGGTGACAAGACTGCTATTTTTCTTCTCTTCATTTTATTGTTCATATAATTTAAATTGAGCATTTTGTTTAATGTATGTATGAGATTCAAAAATGTCTTAATTGCAAAAGGGAGATAATGAACATCGTTTTCCCTTTCCTTCCCTCACCTGCTCTGTCCCTCCCTGTGATGGTAGCCTGCCTACAAGACAATATAAAAGACAATTGTTTATTTAGTCTTTCATTCAGGCAAAAGAGGGGATATAATATGATTGATCTGCGCTTTACCTTTTAACCCTAGCAATGTATCTTCAATTACATATGAAAATATCTCCTATGTGAGAAAAGTCTTTTTTCTATCAACGGTTGCATATTTTTCTCTTCTAATGCACCGTGCACTTGAAGATCGGTGCCCTGCAGATAGGCATTTAGATTTTTTCTGAATATTTGTGGTAACAAACACAGGAGCAGTGGACAACTTAGCGCAGAGATTACCTTCAAGGTTATGGTGGTTTACTTTTCATGGGGCTGCTTTGTGCTGACCAGAATAGACGCCTCCTCCTCCAGCTCTGTAAGAGCTTTATCTCACCTGATGAAACGATGTGTCTGAAGATGAGTCCTTATCTAAGCATCTTCGTAAGGGGAACAACTTCTCTCCAGACTGGCAGGGCCTCCGTGAACCTTTCTCCTCCCACATCATGGTGCTGGGTACTGGAAAAGCCTGCTCTGGACATCTTAGAAAAGGCCTATCCGAATATCGTGAGGAGACTGGTTCTATGTAGGCAAACATCTGCTTCTATTTCCCCAGTTCTTGAACTGTGAGGGAATGGCCTGGAGAATTTCTTCTGTGTCTGCCTAACCAGACCCTCACCTGAATCTTTCTTTTTCTATTTTTTTCAAGAAGAAGGGAATAGGCAAGAATAAAAGCAAGTAGGCAGGCAGGAAGGGTGAGAGAGGAGGAAGAATCATTTGTCTGTTTAGTTGTCCATTTGGTTGTCCCCTCAGCCCCAGGTAGCAAACCTGTTTCACTGGGCTTTGTGTGGATCACGCTGGAGTTGCAGACTTAACACCTGAGCCACCAGGGTGCCCCCCCCCCCCCATGAATCTTTCTTACTTATTTCCTGTCACAACCTGTAACAACCTGAGACTGCTTGCTTTTTAAACCTCATGTGAGAGAGTAGGACAGATGGGACAAACATTGTTGAGTGATTTCTTGCACCTTCTCAACAAGTCCCTCCTTCCACAGTTATCGAGCATCTGCTGGTTTCAGGCCTCATATTTGACTTGGAAAATATAGTACCAAGCCAGTTAAACTCAGTTCCCCTCCTTGGGGGTGGGGGGTGCACTTACATTCTGATGGAAAGCAGCGCTGTAAACCATCAAAATGACAATCAGGAAGCAGAGTATGATGTACTTTTAGATAGTAATAAGTACTCTGTGTCTCCAGTTAATCAGAGCCAACAGTCCTTTCAAAACACAGAGAGAGAGGATCCAGTTTGGCCTTGGAAACTTCTCTTCACTTTCCTACTCAAGGAGGCTTGTCCATGCTGTCTGATCCTGAGAGAGATTCTGCAGTGACTGGAACTTGGAATGACCTTGGGAGTTCTCTTTAGGAACCAGCTTATATGTAGTGGTGCTCTTAAAAGAGTCTTCTTTTATTAGGGATATTCCTTTCGTATGGCTGCTGTAACCAATTTGTAATAAATTCCCACAACCTTGGTAACTTAAAACAATGTAACTTAATTACATTAGAGTTTTGGAGGCCAGAATCTGAGACAGGTCTCACAGGGATAAAATCACTGTATGAGCAAGGCTGCTTGCCTTCTGGAAGCTTTGCGGAGGAGCTGGTCCCTGACCTTTGCATCTTCTAGCAGCTGCCTGCATTCCTGGCTCCTGAGCCCCTGGCACTAACCTGGATTCCAGGTCTCATCTCTTTCTGACTCTGAAGCTCTTGCTTCCCTCAGGACCCTGGCCTAGCACCCACCCAGACAACCCAAGATCATCTCCCCCATGCATGCAAAGTGGACTGAAAATTATTTGCCTCAAAAGTCAACATGTTGGTTCAACAAATGTATTTTGAGCATTTGCCCTGTGCTAGGCATTGTTCTGGGTGTTTAGGATACGGGGAATAAGACAAGCAACAATCCCTGCCCTCTTGGGGTTTACACTCCACAGTATTTTAGGAGCTAAGCAGCGTTTAGGGAGAATCCAGGGAGGGGTGGGCAGAGCGGAGAGCGACGTGCGGACACCAGGGGGCGCTGCGGCACCGTTTAAGGGGCTGGGATTAGAAAGGGTCTGCGTTAACGATCAGCCTCGGGAGCCAGAAGGAATTTTAGAGGTCGCTTCTCTAGGTTCCTCAGAGGTCTTCGATGTTGCTAGTTATTCTGCATTTGGCCTAAATTTGAGAAACAGTCTCCTCCTCTCTTGCCAAGAAGGCCAGACGCAGCGATCAGGTTATCAAAGGCAGCGCCCGCTGGGAGGTAAGGCTGGGAGACTTTTGTATCAGAGCCGCGGGAGGGATGGATGATCCCAGAGTGTAGCTCGCTCTATGCCACTGCGGAAAAATCACTCCACAGAACTTTTAATGTGCCTCTTTCTAAGTGCGGCATTCTGAAGTCTGAAATCAGTGACACCGGCCCTTCGGCCTTTGAGAGTCAACTTTGGTGAAAATAGCTTGCATTGGCCAGACACCGAAAGGAAGGGAAAAATAGATTGTGAGAAAGTGCTTTGGTACTTCCGACAAAAGAATAATGCAACTTCATTTTCTTCATCATTACTGCTTTAAATGTTTTTAACGTTCACATTATTTGAGCATCAGATTATTTAAGGTTGAAATGGTTATAGTAAGCCACGGGTTGATTAGATTTTTATTTTACTTTAATTTATTGGAGGAACATTGCATCGTAACATTAGGGAGGCTTAAGGTGTGTGTCGTTATAAATCAACGTCCATATGTAATGCATCAACCCCCTCCAGTGGGGTTCTTCCTTCACCACACCACTGATCCCCTCTACCCAGTTTGCCCATGACCCCTACCCCTTTCCCTTCTTGTAATCATTAATTGGATTGTATTGAGTACAAGTCTGTTTTGTTTGATTTACTTCATTTGTTTGTTTTCTCTATATATCACATATGAGTGAAATCATATGTCTTCCTCCAACTTATCTCAGTAAACCTGATTTCCTCCAGTTCCATCCACGTTGCTGCAAATGATAGGATTTCATCTTTTTGATCGTTGAGTAGTATTCCATTGTGTATACAGACCACATCTTCTTTATCCACTCATCTGAAATAAGTGGATAGGTTGTTTCCAATTCTTGGCTACTGTAAATAATGCTGTGATGGACATGGAGGGTTTATATCTCTGTGAATTGGCATTGTGTTTTTAAGGTAAATACCCAGAAGTGGGATGATTAGATATTTTATCCAGTGACTGTGCGTCAGAGGTGTAGATGACTTAAAACAAAAGCCCTGGCACACCCCTGTGGCTCAGGCAGCTGCGGTGCAGACCATTTAGAGCCCACAGACCTGGGCCGCGGGTACAAAAACAAACAAACCCCCCAGTATTTCTAAACTTAACAGTGAGAGTTATTTGAGTGGCAACAGTGTAGTTTGTTTCCATTCAGATCTGGTCTTAGGGCAACACTGGCTGAGACTTGAGCCTTCGGGTGGCTGGCATCCTGGTGGCCACTGTTCTTCCTGCTGTTTTACATTTCCCACAGCACTCAGGCTCATCCCCCACAGCCCAGGGGCGACCCAATCCCCAGCCCCTCTCACGTGAAAGAACTGCAGCCTCCCTTCCACTTCCGTTATCTGTAGCTCCTCTCCCCGCATCCCCAGCACACCTCATTTTACCTGCCTGCCTCTTTCTCTAACCCGATTGTTCCTTTTGAAACTCTTTTTTTCTTATTGTGGTAAAAATAGACATAACATTTACCATTGTAACCATTTTCAGTTCAAAGAGTTCAGCACAGTCAAAAAGATTAACTACATTCACATTGTTGTGAAAGCCTCACCACCACCTCTTTTTCCATAATGTGATTTGTAAGAAATATATATTTGGGTGCGCCCTGGTGGAGCAGCGGTTAGGTCAGTTGCCTCCAAAGGAGCACAGGCCACATACCTCTGGGTTCAAGTCCTGCACCCTGGGAGAGACAACCAGTGTGACCAATTAAATAAAAATAAAATGAAGATGTTTCTTCCTCCTCTCTCTTCCTGCTGCACCTTTCACATATATATGTATATATGTACATATATATAATCACATGTATATTATCATTCAGAGGACCAAAATACAAACTATATTTCTCATACTTATCAGATTTTTATCCACAGCTCTGACTCACAGCTCTCAGATCCTAAGTGTTGAGAGTGATAAAGGCGTCTCTTTATGTTTCAGGAAGCATCTTAGGATGGGGGCTGGTTGCTAGGGTAACCAACACAGCATGGAAGGTTGGCGCTTCCACCCCACCCCCGACCTTTGGGGAGGAGAGAGAGGATGGAGTTTGACTCTGCCAATGGCCATTGAGTCAACCTTTATGGAAAGCAGGATGAGACTCAGAAAATTGAGACTGGAAACCTATGATCCTATCTTCCCACTTCTAGTTATTTACCCCCTGAAACACAAAAACACTAATTTTCAGAGATATATACACTTCCATGTTTACTGCAGCATCATTTACAATAAGCAAGAATTGGAAATTACTTAGTGCCGGTTATCAGACGAATAGAGAAAGAAGTTGTGATCTGTACACACTATGGAATGTTACATAGTCCTACAAAGAAGAAATCCTGTCATTTGCAACGTTACATGGATGGAACTAGAGGGGATGATGCTCAGTGAAGTAAGTCAGGAGAGAAACAAATACCAAATGATCCCACTCATATATGGAATGTAAAGAAACAAAGCAAACACACAGAGAAAACAAATACCAACCCTTGTGACTTGACTGTAGAATTGAGGTTACCAACAGGGAGAGGGGAGTGGTGGGGAGTATGTGGTGGGGTCCAAGGGACAATGGTGAGGAACTTTGGTTATTTGGTGGTGGGCATGTTTTTGCATATAGTTGACTGCTGGTAAACCTAAACATACGGGCTTATATTATTTTTTAAATCCAAGTTACCTCAAGCATTAAACAAATCCCAGAAACATGGACCTTTTCTGACTGGGCAAATGTCTGGTCGCTCAGCGATTCCCTTAAAAAATACCCTGAAGCACAGAGAGAGTTTGATTCAGTCATCAGGACAAAATGCTCCGGAAGGAGCCATGCATTCGGAGTCTCGATTCTGTGTGCATGACAACGTGGAAGAAAGTTCTGAAAGCCAAGCGCCAGAACCGGTTTGGGAGGGAGGGCGTGGCTTGAGACCGCTGGGCGTGGCGATGCGGTTGGAGGGCGAGGCCTTGCGACAGGGGCGTGGCGATGCGGCGGGGGGCGTGGCTTGAGGGCGCTGGGCGTGGTGACAGGGGCGTGGCGAAGCGGGGCGGGCCTGGCGGGGGCGGTGCGCGCGCGTCGGGAAAATGGCGCTACGTCTGCTGCAGGAGGCGGCGTGTGGAGCGGCGGCAGCGGCGGCGGCGGCGGCGCGGCCGAGCCTGTGAGTGCAGGTCCCCAGTCCCTCGCCGCCCGGCCGGGGCTCGTCAAGGGTGGGCGCCCGGCTCAGCCCCGCGGAGTAGGCGCGGCCTCCGCGATACCTGGGCCACTTTGGCGGCTCGCCCTCTGCCAAGGTCGCCGGTGCCCGGCGGGGTCGCGTCCACCGCTCGCGCCTCGGCGGGCAGGCCGGGAAAATGGGTGTAAAACCTCCTGTCATTCCGGAAAACCAGTATCTCCCCCACAGACGGAAACCGTGCACGCGCGGACCTTTTCTAAGAGGGTCGGGGAGTCAGCCTGTTGAAGAGCGTCGGTCTGTTCAGCACAGCGGTTCCCAAACTGGTCCCAGGACCCCGTTACACGCCGAGCAATTACCGGGAACCCCAAGAGCCGGGGCTTGCAGTTCCTTGTTTCTTACAGTATGAGGCATTACTTTTTAAAGTATTTTTTCACTTAAATCCAATAAGAGTTAACACAGGTGACATCTTTTATGAAAAAAAGGTCTATTAACAGGCCCCCTGTCTCCCAAATTGAGAATGACATGGATTTATATTTAAAAAAAAAAACAAAACAAACCCAACTTGGTTTCATAAAGTTCACAACTGGTTTCACAACTGAGGTCTCATGTTAGCTGTACACAATTTACCAGGAAATTCGGGGCTCGTAGATTGAAGAGAGCTGGCCTCGCAGACCCTCATAAAGCGTCTCAAGGACCCCAAGGGGCTCCCAGACCACACTTTGAGAACCGCTGGGCTAGCCCTCGCCCTTTTGCAAACTACACATGAAAACATTTCATCATCTGACTTCCTGCCGACCACGAGAAGTAGCTTGCTTATAAAAATGAGGAAAGTGAGGCTCAGAGAGACTGACTCTTCTCCAAGCCCTGTGACCAGTAATGGCAGAATTTGGTTCAGAAGCCAAGCGTGTGGTTCCTAGTACACACTTTTTACATCTGCGTCCTGACTCACGACGATCCCCACCCGACCCCACCTAGTCCTGTGTTTCCTGTGCTATTTCCACCAGAGTCTGGTGCGAGACCTTGGGCTCCGTGGATCATCTCTGGAACCAGAGGAGCCGCTGTGGCGCGGTACCCAGACCTTTGCAGAAGATTCCTTCTCTGGGCTGTGAAGGGACTGACCTCTGTGGGCCATGAGTCAAGTGACCACACTCATTCACCCACCTTAAAAAAATGAGATAGAGGAAGGAAGAGGAGGAAGAAACATCTCCATTTGGTTATTCATTTTGGCTTTTCACCCTGACCCTAGTCTTGAACCAGTGGCCCTAGGCAGTATGTGGTTTGCACACCAGCAGCTCAGTTACCCGCTTGTAATGGCTCACTGTGCCTTCCTTAGAACTCTGCCTCTTATTGAGTCGTCTGCCCACCCCAAGCAGCTGCTTTCCTCCACCCGCTCCACAGTGCTTACACCTGGATTGGATTAGCGTAAGGTCTTGACACTTTCTGAAAACTCATGGATGGGAGGAGCAAATGGCCCATGTCACCTGAGAAAAGTGCCTGGAGATGCCTTAGTTTCTACCCCAGTTGAGTTGTATTGCAGCTTCAGGCCACTGAGCCTGCTTCTGGTGGCTTTTCCTTGTTTTTAAGAGTACTGGACCATTGTCATCGGCAGGGACCATTTCTGAACATTTTTTCCCCACCCTCCAACTTTTGCACCTGTTGCAGTGGTCTGGATGCTTCTTTCTTTTTTTAGGTCCTCAGCTCACAGCAAAGAAATAGATGCATGAAAAGTAACCCATATGTATATACACATCTCTAGTTCTGTGTGTAGCCAGCTGTATCTCTACTAAGTTAAACATGAATTCCTACTTATGTCTCCAACACTAATCCAGGACCCATGGATCATTCTAGCCTCCTCCCCTTGCTTATTTGTACATTTCCATTCCAACAGGGAGAAACCTGCCTCCCGCCATGTGCTTCCCCTTCACTGAATTGTCTGTTTTCTGCCTACATGCACAGCAATGGCTGAATTGTTAGACCATACTCCACGGGACAGAGCTTTATCAACTAGAGTGCAGTGCTTAATGCGTATTTCCTTTCCCTGTAGTCTTCCAGACTCTACCGTTTCAGAGCTGCTTAGCTCAGAACCTTTCTCTCGCTTCTCCTTCAGTGAGGTAGTGTAATTCATTGGTAAGACAGAGTCTCATGTCACAGTCTGCATTATTTCCTGAGAGTCCCCTCCATCCCAAATGATTGCTTAAAATTGCATATATTAAGATTCACTCTGTTTTCTATAATGTTCTATGGCTTTTAACAAATGAATAATGTCAAGCATCTACCATAACAGTATCAATACAGAATAATTTTACTTCCCTAAAAATCCTTTGTGCTTTGCCTATTTGTCCATCCCCTCTCCTCCCAGACTCCTAGCAAACACTGATTATTTTGTTGTCTCTGTATAGTTTTTCCTTTTTCAGACTGATGTCATTGGAATCATAGACTATTCTTTTTAAACTGGGTTCTTTCATTTAGCCATATGAAGTAAAGTTCCTCCATGTCCTTTCATTGCTTGATTACTCATTCCCTTTTATTGTTGACTCACAGTCCATTGTTTAGATAGAACCAGGGTTGTTTATCCATTTGTCTGTTGAAGAACATTTTCTTTGCTTCTAGTTTTGTTGATTATGAATACAGCTGCTATACACATTCATATATAGGTTTTGCATGAACATAAAATTTCAGATCATTTGGCTTAACTACCTAGGAATATGATTGCTGGATTTTATGGTAAGGCAATATTTACATTTGTGAGAAGCTACCATTGTGTTTCAGAGTGCCATTTTGCCTTCCCAGCATCAGTGAATGAAAGTTCCCGTTGCTCTGCATCCTAGCCCGCATTTAGTAATTTCAGTTTATAAATTTATAAGCCATTCTACTAGGTGTATAACGGTATCTGTTCTTTTAATATATTACAGTTTTTTTTACAGGAGAGGTACAGACAGGAGTGAAGGTGAGTAGGCAGGCAGGAAAAGAGAGGAGGAAGTGTTTTACTTAGTTGTTCATCTTGGTTGTTCCCTCCTATTGTGTGACATACTTAGGTCTGTGATACATTTTGAGTTAATTTTTATGGTAGGTATAAGATATGTATCTAGTTTTGGTTTGTCTTTTTTGTTTGTTTGTTTTGCATACTGACATCCAATTGTTTTAGCCCATTTATCAAAAAAATGACCTTTTCCCTTAAAATTGCCTTTGCTCCTTTGTCAAAGATCAGTGAAGTGTCTTAGTATGGGCCTGTTTCTATATTCTCTATTCTATTGATCTTTGTATCTTTTTTTTTTTTTTTTTTTTTTTTTTAAGGGAAGGTACAGGTAGGAATGAAGGTGGGCAGGCAAACAGGAAGGAAGGACGAGGCAGAGGAGCTTTATTTATTTATTTTTCCATTGAGTTGTTCACATGTGTTGTTCATCTGGCCCTGGGTCTTGAACCCTGGACCTTGGGATGATGTGGGACTTCTCCGAGGTGCACTAGTCCGCTAGGCCCCAGGGCGCACCTATGTATCTATTCTTTTGCTGATTCCATGCCATGTTTATATTAATTCTTGAAGATAAGTAGTATTGATTCTCCAACTTTTTTTTTTTTTTGGCATCGTTTCGGTTAGTGAGTCTTTTGCCTTTCCATGTAAACCTCAGGGTTAGTTCGTACTAGCCACAAAATAGCTTGCTGGGATTTGAGTGAGATTACACTGAATTAGTAGGTTAAGTTGGAAAGAACTAACATTTTAATAATATTGAATCTCTCAATCCTTGAGACAGAATATCTCTCCATTATTTAAATCTACTTGATTTCTTTCATCAGAGTTTAATAGTTGTCTGCATATCGATGTTCTATTTTGTTAGATTTATACCTGATTACTTAATTTGGGGGCCCCTCTTTTAAATGGTATTTGTTTTTTAATTTCAAATTCCAGTTGTTCTTTGTTGGTATATAGGAAAGCGATAGACTTTTTAATACTAATTTTGTGTCCTAAAACCTTGCTATTATTACACAAATTACTTTTTGGATTTTCTGCCTAGATAATCATGCTATTCACAAACCAGAGTTTTATTTCCTCCTTCTCGATATGTATACGTTTAACTTCTTTTTCTTGTCTTGTACTAGCTTGTACTTGCAGTGAGATGTCAAATAGGAGTGGTGAGAAGGGACAGGCTTGTCTTTTTCTCAGTCTTAGAACACCCGTTGATCATTAAGGCTGCACTTAGCTGTAGGTGTTTTGTGTTCTCTATTTGCTGACAGTTCTTTTTTGTCTTAAATGGGTATTTCTAGAGCTTTCTGAAAAAGTTGAATCTGACATTTTTTTTTGCCAAAATTCTTAATGGTGCTTTGATGGAGGATAAGATTTTTGAAGGTCCTTTCTCTGCAATTTTTGTTCAAGTCTTAGAATTTTGATCAGGATAAATTTGAAATTTTTTTAATTGACCTTACAAAATGCTCTTTTCATTATCTCTTGGCAAAGGGGAATGGAAGCAGCATGTCAGAAAGAGAAGAAAGACACCTTTACTGAAAGACTGTTGGAAAGGAGAGGCAGGGGTAAAAGCTCATTTTGAAAAGAACTCATTCAACCTGAGAATGAGAAAGTGTACTCGGTCACTTGACCTGGAAGTAGAAGTTCTTTGTGAAGATTAGGTGCTTACAAATGCTCTTGGCTTCATTCAGAATTGAGCTGAGTTGCCTAAAGGTACATTGTAACTGAAAGTGAGGTTTTGGGGTGTGTGGCAGAAGTAACTTGAAGTGGTGCAGGGAGGCAGGGGGACTCATCTCAGTTTGCCCACAACTGCCTTGTTTCAGCACTGAAATCCCACATTTCAGGACAGCCCTCTGCTGAAACCAGCGGAATGGTTACTCCCGGGAGAGGGGGCAGTAAAGGCTGAGAAGGAAGGATGCTTCTTAGAAACAGAGAAGGGGATGGCGGTTGGAGTGGGGTGAATACAGTACACAGCACAGAGTCAGAGGAAAGTGTTTGACAGGAGATGAAAGAACACGATGTGAGACGATGAACAAGAGGTTCAAGAACTGGGACGAGAACCTTCTAAGGATGCCGTCCCCCAAGAATGGGGGAGAGAGTATTTGGAAAGTGCTAGAAAGAAGCAGCTTTACTAGGAGTAAGGCAGAAGAGGAGAGGCAAGAGGGTCTCTACTTGTGGGCCTTTCCAGCAGGTTAGAACCTGTCTTCTGTCCCCTTAGCGTTGCTGTGGACAGGAACCGCCTGTGAGTGTGTGAGTGTGTGTGTGTGTGTGTGTGTGAGTGTGAGTGTGTGGGGGGGGGTCAGGAGCGCCGCGTGGTTTCTGTGACAGGTGTGGAGTTGGGAGGAATGGCTGGGGCCTTGACATGAACTCTCGACTGGCCAGCCCTCCCCTCTACTCCTCTTCCCTGTGGATTCAGGCAGCAGTGGAGGGCACTTTCATCACTCATTCTTTGCTCCAGTAACTGTGGCCACCCAGTCTGTCCTTGTAAGAAACTCTCCTGAGTGCCCTCTTTGCTGAAGTTTTGAGCACATCACTCTCCCAGAAATACTCCGCGGTGGTGCGCTGCTGATGCTGGTGTCTGAGGATGGGTTCTGCGAAGTGCCGGCGGAAGCGTGGGAGACGAGCACGTCTGCTTGGTGGCCTGGCATTGGACGTTGGACCTAGTCAGTGACGCGGCGGCCATGGGGTGGCCGGCCCCGCTCCACAGTTCCTGAGACGATATTTCCTCCGGTGATGGCTTTGCAGCAGCCACGGTCTGGTTGATGTAATTTCTGAAAACAGCCTGAAGTCACGCAGTGTCCTGCAGTAAATGTTGCGCGGCCGCTCTCTGGGCGCTGTCATTTGATGTGTGACTGCCTGTGGGACAGTCAGCAGGTGTGCGTGGCTAAAATTTTCGGAAGGCAGGGAGAAGGAAGCGGGGCGGCGTGGGGAGGGGTTACTGGTCGATCTGTCAACTGTTGCTAAGATGGGAAGGTTTGTTCATTGTGAAAACACTGTGCTCTCCAGCCCCCAAATGCAGCTGGAGCCGTGCTCTGTTGTTAGTGTGATTGATTCTCCACATCACTCCTATCGTGACAGGTTTAGGATTTGATAAGATGATACAGAGGACAAACTTATAAATTCATATCAAGACAACGGTATATAGGTCACTTCGGTATGAATGTAATCCATTGTGACTCAAGTAATTTAATTTATTTCATGTTGTTACTTGAAAGTTTTATGGCTTATCAAGTAAATAACTCACTCGAATGATGGAGATGAAAAATGGGCCCTACATTTAGATATTTCTTCCTTTCTTCTTCCACCATAAACCAGGGTTAGGATGGCTTTTTACTTAGGCACTGGATCGCATGTTTCGCTTGCATGTAAGGATGGCGCCCTTTCCCAGGGCGTTGGCGTTCACCAGTGTTCCGTGTCAGCACGTGTGGATTTGTATGCGTAGAACCACCGTTGTCCCTTTAGCCCTTTTCCAAGAGTGCTTGCTTGTGAAACGTGGAGACACATGTCCTGTCCTCAAATCTCCTAGAGACCCTCATGTCCTTGGAGGTGACCTTCTGTTTGTGGGCTGCTGGGGTAGAGTGTGGACATTTTCAGCCTTTCACTGCTTGTCAGATCGCCCTCCATCGAGGCTTTGGGAGAGCCCCAAAGAGCAGGGGGCCTTTGCAGGCTGCTGCCCTCTCTCCTTGCCAGCAGGGCCGGGGTGATGAAGTGGACACATCTCCCCGCAGCACCGGCCTAGAAGCCTGCCTCCCCTGCTTCCGGCCCAACGCCGGCTTCTCCCTCTGTGCCCTTGGCCATCCCCCAGCCCAGCCGCAGGTGTGTGTCTGTGAAGGTCCACTGGTTCTCTTCTGAACTCTGCCCCCCACACGCCATCTTCCTCTGCGAGCGGCTTTGGAGGGGGCGTCACAGTGGAGGGGGCGCCGCGGGGAGTCGGCGCAGTGCGCCCAGCGGCCGGTCTGCCTGGACCGTCTCCGGCGGCGGCCCTGGCGCGAAGGCAGTGGCTATCGCGCCCTGTGAGCCTGTGCGGGACACCTGAGAAAGTGTCCGTGTTCAGAAGCCCAAATACTGAGACATTTCAAAGATAACATTGTCTGCGTACTGTTGTGTTTGCATCCGCAGTAAACCCCGGGTCACAGCGAGTGGCGCCTTCGGGTCGCTGTCTCACTGGAAGCTCACCGCGGCGAGAAGAGCGCGTTTTCAACACGAGGTCCCTGACGAGCCTTTACAAGCTTCTGTGGCCTTTTAAAAACGTCACCCGTGTGCACCCGTACCGCTCAGCTTGTGCAGGCTTATCCTGCAGCACTCACCTTCTTTGTGGGACAATATGCCCACTTCATTTTTTGATCAAATGCAATAGTTTAGGAAATTAAAATAGCAACGGAAAAGCCATGCCCCTGCTGTTTTCACTGGAAGGCACTGGAGGGCGCTCCCGCAACAGGAGCTGGAAATTGTCTCCTGGCAGCCAGCTCTGGACAGATTCAGCTTGGCTTCCTTGTTCATGTTTAAGACAAGTGAAAGACACGATGGTTAGAGGAAGCATTGCTACACTAACCCGTAACCCGTCCCTTGAGAAGTGTTGGGAGGAATTTAAGGAGGAATTTAAGAAGTAACTGGGCTCTAGCCCTCCTCCCGCCCCTCGTCTTCCAGGCTCTGGCCACCCTGGCAGACTTGTGTCCCAGTCTGGGCACCTACCCTTCAAGTCTCCGCTCAAATGGCACCCAGGAGAGAGGGCTCCCCGACTGCCCTGCACAACACAGCACACCCCTCACAGCCTCCACTCTCCCCACTCATCTGCCTCTGATGTTCCGTTGCCTTCATTTCTGCCTGACCTTGGACGTTTATCCGTTTGCACCCCTCAGCCCCACTTAGGGCCTAACAGGAGCAGGGACTTGTTTGACTGTCCCTTGCTGTGTGCCCGACCCGAACACAGTGCCTGGCACTTAGTAAGTGCCCAGAGTATGCTTGCTAAATGGAGAAAGAACAGATTTAGAAAATGAAGTTTTTAAGATAGTGCTTCTGGTCATGCGTACCTTTTTGTGGTAAAATATCTATCACGTATATTTGCTATTTTAATTTTTTTTTTTTAAAGGAAGGAAGCAAGCAGGAATGAAGACAGGTGGGCAGGCAGGCAGGCAGAAGAGGAAGAATCAGTATTTATTATGTTTTTTTGTTCGTTTTGGTTGTTTCCCTGGTGCCAGGTCTCAACCCTGGGTCCTTGGCTTTATGTGGACTATGCTGCAGCCGCAGACTTAACCCCTGAGCCACCAGGGTGTGCCCATTTTAACCATTTTTTAAGAGCACAGCTTAGTGGCATTAAGTACATTCACATTGCCGTCACAACCCCATCGCTGTCCACCCTAGAACTTTCGTTCTTCTCAGACCACACCTGCCTGTTAAACACTGGCTCCCTGCAGTCCCCGCCCCACGTCCCTGCAGCCACCCTAGATGGACTTGACTTTTCTGTGTTCTCATTAACTGGAATTGTGGAGCGGTGTGGTCTTTTGAACCTGCTTATTTTATTTGTCATAGTGTCCTCACCCACACTGTTAGAATTTCTTTCCTTTTAAGACTGAGCAGCATTTCTATTGGGGTGTATGCCACGCCTTGTTCAGCCACTCCTCCCGCGGTGGGCCTCTGGGCTGTCTCCACCCTTGGGCGAGTGTCAGTGCCTGGTTTACACAGAGCGCAGAGATGTGATGTTAAGGTTTTGAGCCACACTTGGATGACTTTGAAGTAATGACATCTTTGAATGATATCACTGAGTCACAGTTTCCCCTTGGATGGTTTCTGACTCCTGGAAAATGTTTTCAGTTCAGATTAAAGTAGAAACTTAGTCAAGTTTCTAAAATTAGAATGAGTTTAATTATCCTTATTGGTGCTTTCAGGTTTTCTTAGAAAAAAATAAAAAATTTTATTATGTGCAAAAAAATCACAAAATTCATTTTTAACTCTGCTGTAAGCAGAAAGATCCTGGGTAGATTCTCTGGGGTTCTAGCCCAGTGCTGATCCTGCACCTTGACCTTGATTAAGGACTTTTATTCAAGGTCCTTGTCTAGAATGAGTCGTATTTTTCTTACCACTTAAACAAGATGAGGAGACTGATGCCCCCTGCCAGGGGACATGATATAATCTGCAGAGGGATTATTGATCTAAAGAAGACTTGGGTGAATTCAGAAATATAAAATATGTGGCATTTTGAGCTCTGAGTTATTTCGGTTCATTTCAGCTCAATTTGATCAGAGATTGCAGATAAGAAAGCCTCTGCCTTTCCTAAATTTACGAGTACAGCCTACACTCAATTGAGCTGAACTCCTGCCATTCTGGGAGTGCTTTCTATTGGCTTGTTGTTTCTCACCCTTCAGATGCTTAGGACGGGAGCTATCTTCATCATTTCTCCAGCTCCATGGTCAGCAGTCTACCCAGGGATGCCCTGGACCTGAGGAAGCCAGCACGTGTTAATGTCAGTCATGTGCTAATCGTTGTCCCTCCCAGGTGCCAAGATGCCTCACTGCAAAGGAGCCTGGCAATAAGGAGAGCCGCTTCTCTCCCAGGGAAGCAAACATGGACACAGGAGCGGCTGTGGCTCTCCTCTCAGCCCCTGACTTTTGGGCAAGGGCTGCGGCTGAGTTCCGGTCATCATGTCTCCCTGTGCTGCAGAACTGTGTGGACTTACAGGTGACCTGGAGACATGCTAAAGCTGGGAGAAGCCTTATCCATACACCTGTTTCCTGTCTTCACCTGTATAAAGCTGGGCTCCGATCACTTTACCCCTTACAGGTATTCAGTTCCCTGATGCCCTCTCACCAGCCTGGCCCATGCCATTTGCAGACCTTCCTTCCAGCATTTCTCCAGCACTTTGCACCATTCCTCACATCCCTTAGCAAACACCCCCCGCCCCCCCCCCCCCCTGCCGTCTGCTTCCCTCACTCTCCTCCCACCACTCAGACTCCAAGTTCTGCTCATCCTCCAGGGC
>RJWH01000490.1:0-79136 GCA_004363575.1 Solenodon paradoxus | reverse complement strand
TCTGGGACCTTCCCCTCCCTTCCCACCCACACCCATCTGTTGCCAGGCCTGGAGATTTCTCCCTTCAGTCACCTCTTACCATTTGATTGTTTTTCTGTTGCTGCTGTAGTGGGTACCACAGGCTTGTTCTCTTCACTGGAGGTCAGCAGTCTGAAATGGTCTCAGAGGCTAACACGAAGTGGTCTGCAGAGCAGCATTTCTTTCTGGAGGCACCAGGGGAGAATCTGTGTCATTGCCTTTTCCAGCTCCTAGAGGCTGCCCACGGCCCCAGCCTCTGTCTTCAAATCCTAAATCAGTGGGCCCAGTTCTTCTCTTGGCCATCTCTCCTGGCCCCTCTTCCACTTCTAAGAATGCTAAGAATGCACTTCTAAGAATACATGGAGCCCACCTAGACAATCCAAGCTAATCTCCCATCTCACAGTCAACTGATTAGCAACCTTAATTCCTCTTTGCTATGTGACCTAGTGTATTTACAGGTTCTGGAGATTAGGACAGGGATGCCTTTGTGGGGCTTTTATTCTGCTTCCCACACCCATTCCTTCATTCAGGGCAGAGTTCTGACTGTGCCTCACCTCCCTTCCCACCTCCCATGACTGCGTGGATATTAAGATGCTGTTCTTTTACCAAGACTTGTTGGTTCTGCCTCCAACAATAGTGAGTTCTCAGGTAACATCATGGATAGGTTTCTGGAAACTGCGACTTTATAAGTGAAACTAAAGCTGGTCCTTAAATATCATTTCATTTCATGTTGATCAAGATTGCTTTTTTGCATCAACATTGTAATGAAACACAATTGAATGACATTCAGTGGTCGTTTGAGGAGCTGCTGTGTGTCTCAGAGCTCTTTCTCTTTGTCTCTACTACCACCATCTTACTGACCCTCTCATCAGGACCACTGTGAGAAAGGGTTGTTTATATTTGTGCCCCTTCCGAGCCATTTTTTTAAAAATTGAGGTAAAATTCACATAATATAAAATTAACCGTTTTAAAGAATACAATTCAAGGGCATTTAGTACATTTACTAGGTTGTCACTGTAACTATAACCCTCACCTCTAGGTCCAGAGCACTGTGACCAGCCGAAACGAAAGTGCTGTACCCATTAGCAGTCTCTCCCTGTTCCCTCCTGCCAGCCCCTGGCAGCCACCATCTGCTTTCTGTCTGTGCAGCTGCCTGTTCCGGGCGCTCGAACGAATGGAACTGTACGCTGTGTGGCCCTTTGTGACTGGCTGCTTTCGCCTGGCATGTTTTTGGGGCTCATCCGTGCCGTCGTGCATGTCAGCTCTTCATTCCTTTCCATGGCAGAATCATGCCCCATTATCGGACATACTGTGTTTTCTTTAGCCTCTCCTGAGCCGATGGGCATTGAGGTTGTTTCCATCTTTTTGACCATTGTGAATGGTGCTTTACTAACTCTCAGGCACAAGTATTTGATTACCTGCTCCAGTTTTTTGGTAAAGACTGAGGAATGGAATGGCTGGGTTCTGCAGTCGTTCTATGTTTATTTATTTACTTATTTTTTTTGGAAAGAGGAAGGCAGGCAGAGAGCCAGGAGGCAGAAGGAAGAGAAAGGAGGAAGAAGCATTTAATTAGTTATTTTCAGTTGCTCCCCCCAACCCCGGGCCGTGAACCTGTGTGCTTGGCTTATATGTGGACTGCTTCCCAGGCACGGGCTTAACACCAGGGCGCACCTGTGTTTAATTTTTTGAGTGACCACCAGCTCTTTCTCACACACGGTTGCACCATTTTGCATTCCATCATCAAGGCACATGAGTTCCAGTTTCTCCACACTCTTACTCACTCTTATTTTCCACTATTTTTTATTGTAGCCACCTGAGCAGTTGTGTCTCATTGTGGTTTCCTCCAAGCATTTTAAATACACACCTTGGTTCATCTCACCCCTATGCTCAGCATCCTTGAAATGCCTCCCTTGCCCCCGGGTGTCTGGCCTTGCCCTCCTTCACCTCTCACCTCACCTCCTTCCAGCCTTCTTATTCACTCACCTCAGCAGCGTTCATCTTCTCCTGTTTCCTCGAGTGAGGAAGTCAGAGGCCAGGGCCTTTGAGGTACAGAGCTTCGGACACCTGCCCCAGGTCACAGACCCGAGCCTGGCTTGGTCCTACCCCTTAGCAGCCTTCCTCTAATGTCCTATCTGGGAAAGGGCTCATGAGTCTTATTGCACAGAGTCGTTAGAACCAGGTGAGGGGTGCACTGAACGCAGCAAAGGGAATGAAGGGACCCAAGTAAGACAGCGGGAGAGAGATCCCTGCCTGGGGAGAGGAGTGGCTGCCATAGCGGGTTTTCGCTCCACCCCCTTTCCATCCGAGCACCTTATCAGTCGCCAGCGGTGCTCCGTGTTTTCTGAGGTCTCCCTGCGCTGACCTGGAAGCCCCGCTTGCCCCGTGTGCCTGTGCCCAGCACCGTGCCTGGCACATGGTGGGCACCGACTGAAAACTTCAAGCCGAAAGAACTCATATGGCCACAGCAAGCAGAATTCATTCCAAATTACCCACACGGCACGAGAGGGTGTGGAAAGACACACTTTTTCTGTGTGAGTGTGGGTGTGTGTATGTTTTCCCAGATTATAGATTTGTCTAAACATTCCTGCTAATTTAAGATGTCAAATCTGAAGGTTCTTTCTTGGCTTGAGTTTTTGAACACAGTCCAGGGCTCTTCAGATTCCCCAATATTCTCCTTTTTGCCGAGCGCTTTGGAAAGCAGAAGGGGCATCTTCTGTGCATGCGGTCCCCTGATTGCCACGCAGGTGGGTGCGGGCGGGCCGTCACAGACTCCTGGCGCCGGCCATCCACATGGGGATTCCTGCGCTCTGCTCTAGTGAACCTCCCGCGGGAGGTGGTGAGCGAGCCCACAGGCCGGCCCGGTGCCCGCTGGACTGCCCGTTCCTGAAGGGCTGGCACCGCGTACTTCTGTCTCCGCCCGCGCTGCGGGGCGCTGCCACCGCGCCAGTTTCCAAGCTGCGGGACGGCCCCACTGTCCGGTGCGTGGGACCGCCCCCGGGGGTGGGCCTGCAGCCAGGCGCCGATTCTAAGCCACGGAGACCCCGGTGCCGATCGTGGCGCCCAGGCAACCCCTGAACGTGTGACTTTTCACCGTAGACACGGGACTGTTGACGCAGACGCACAGGAACGTACTGTTTTTGAGGAATTAGACAAAATGTTCACATTTCCAGGATTATTGTTAATAAAGGATATGAAACTTGACTGTTTATATTTAGCACTATATGTGGTTTACCACTTGAGGTTATTCTTTTTCTTTGGAGGGTGTTTTTAAATTTGGGTTTGTTTTTAATAAGGAGAAAACTTTGCTCATAGGACTCATTTGTTCTTTGATGCAAATAGCTGGGGAAAGTAATTCATAGAACAGTTTTTTACAAGAGATTCTAGAACTTACCACTGTTTTTTTGGTTTTTGTTGTTTTTTTAAGGAAAGGTGCAGGCAGGAATGAAGGCAAGCAGAGGCAGGCGAGAGAGAAGGAAGAGGCATTTCATTATTTTATTTTGCTGTTCATCTTGGTTGTGTCTCTCCCGCCGTCCATTCCTGGGATGAGAACCTGGGTCCTTGGAATGTATGCGGACTGTACCCAACCTTTGCTCCACCAAGGGGAGCCCATTGGGCTTCTCTTTAAGAGGTGTCTATAGCATTTCTTTTATTATTCTCATTCCTTTAGACACCCTTCTGCAAAGAATGAGAACTGTGTCCCAAGTCTTAGGCGCTCCTAAGAAGAGAGAAAGGGAGGACATTTCTCAGGGGTCTTTGCCATGCATCTCATGTGTATAAGATGTGACTCCGTTCCAAGAAATACGCGGACTTAAGGGGGCTCGGAGGAGACCCGGGGGGGAGTCACTCTGTCCGTAGAGTCTGTTTCCTGGTAGCCCGCACAGTGCCTGGGCCCAGGCAGGCAGTAGGTTGAGCTGGGCTGTCGTGGGACTGATTTCCAAGGGCATGGGGACAGCTCCCAGGGAAGCAGCTTTGAAAGGACAGTGGGAGAGGGAAAGGCAGTCCTGGCCCAGGGACAGCATTTGCAGAGGCAGGACAGGGAGTTGTAGACGGTGGTGTGCAGTGGTGGGTGCCTTGTGGCAGAGGGACCCCCAGGAGGCTGCACAGGTGGGCTGGAGCCTCCAAGGCCACGCTCCCCATTGACACCCTGTTGGTCACAGGGAGGCCCAGAGATGGTTCATCTGTCTCAGGCCCCCTCGGGTTAGTTCTTCGTTCTTACTCCCGTCTAGGCGAAGGGCCGGTGTCATGCAGTCTCCTGCCTTCGTCTTTCCTTTTAATTATGTTCAAAATGTGCTGGGAGACCTAATTAGAATAGAGAACAAGCGGAGCAGCACTGGTGCTGACGGGTCAAGCAGCCATCCTTTCCCTCTTACGCGCTTCACACATGTAAATGATTCTAGTTATTTGGAGCCTTCAGGTGACTTGTTTCTTGGAGTACTAGACACTTAGTTTCCTCCATCTGCAGTTAATTTCTTAAGAGACCTTAATGAGAAACTTCAAACAGTTTAAATGTCAATTACCAAAAAAGGGAGGTTTTCTAGTTCCAGTAATCTGCCCATGTTGGTCATCAGAACGTAATCCCAGGTGGATATAATTGAAGACAGATGACATTCCAGAGCTTCGGTTACAAAGCTTATATATTTTTGGGACCAAGAAGCTGGCCCTGCTGTCGCTCTGGTTGCAGGACAGTCTCCAGTTGTGGCTCCAGGCCCCAAGTTTTATTTCGCCGCATTCACCCAGCCCGGGTTTGCGCTGGCGCTGGTGTATCTGAAAACATCCCATAGCTACTGTGTGCACACGGACAGGTGGAGAACATAGTTCGTGCGTGATCGTTCCAGTCTGAATCCTACACTTTTATGAGGAACAAAATACTCATGACGTATGGTATCCTAGCTTAATAGGTTAGGCTTACATTTCTGACCGGAGAAATCCGGATTTGTTTCCTGCCACGCCCTCTTTGTCCTTGCATTGCTTCCTTTGCGTCTCATTTTAAGATAAAAAGGGCCAAGGAAGAGTTGAATCTGGTGAGGAGTATTTTTTTTTTTTTTTTTTTTTTAACAAAAAGTCAAACCAGAGCATGCAGGATAAATTAACCTGGTTTTCTCTGCTGCTCTCTTAGTGGGTGTTACATCCTTAGTCGTTTGTGCTACAAAGTAAATAATCTTTGGCAGCTGGTTTAGTTTTCACCACGTCTAAGCCTATGACAGATGATCTTAGAAGGTCTTTGGTCTTAAAAAGGAAAACTCTTAAAGCTCAGTCTTGTTGGTTTTTGAAGACTTTTTTTATGTAAGCCACTTATGTGGAATTTTGTTTTATTTGAATTTGAAATTTTCAAAAAGTTCTAAAAGTAGCTAAGAGTTTGCATATTGAACTGTTTTTCACATTTGGCATTTAAAAGTTAATTTGCCTTCTTTTATTTTTAAGATACTAAGAAACTAAAGTCCCCTCCACTATGCTTTCATTATTAATTAGTCAACTACTTTTGAAAATTCAGAAATTATCTTTAGTTTGGATGGTTTTAGGTTGTGCCTCCCTCTGTGCCTCTCCCCAACCCACAGAGAAATAATGTTGCTAAATAGTCCTAGGCCTATTATTTATCCATTTATTTAGCCTGTCAAAAATTATTTACAAAGGCAAGAAAATATCCATAGGAAGTTAGACATATCTAACTTCTAGATATGTGAATTTGGGGTATTTTCTGGTAATCAACCCTATTTTAAAGGCTTACAGGAATTCTTTGAAAAGCAGCTCAGGGGTGCTGTATTGAACATGTGTTATGTTGTTAAAACGTCATACAATGCACAGGTACTGAGTTGTGCTGCTTACAGGCCCCATCAGGACCTTTCTCCTGATTTCCTAACTTGATCACTTTTCCAAGTAGAGCAATCTTCTTGTTGTGAGATTTATGTCTTATCTATCAAGTATACAAAGCTGCCTGCCTTTTCCCGCCGGAACGTGGCATTTAACGCTTGCCAGCAGTTACTTCTCAACTTGCAAACCGACTGATCCCAACTAAATGTATGTTTAAGTCAAAATAGAAGGATCAGTTACTTAATCCACTTTACGGGTGTAGAGTTAGGGGGGGAATTCACGTGCCCTCTCTCCAGGGATGCCTTGAAAGTGTCCTCCTGCTTTCTCTAAGTAATGTGGTAGAGCTGACTCAGCCAAGGGAGGAGGAGGAATCACTGGGAACCAGCACCCCTCAGAGCCAATCCGTGGGAGGAGGAGGAATCATTTCAAATACGGAGTCCAAAAGTTCCTGGGACTTGGAAAAGTCAAAAGGCCAGGAGTAAGAGACATATCCTCATCCTTTCCCTGGTGGCCCCTCACCTGTGAATTCACACCAGGGTGGTAATAAAATTGTAGGAGCTCATTTTATGTGAAACCATTAGCAGCCTGAGAATTTGGGACTAGCTGCCTCTCATACTTTAAGACACTAGAAGGTGCCATTTATAAGCATGGAGGGCCCGAAGGAAGCAGAACAGGCTTGTAAAACTTAGCTTTGGGCTCTGGATGCTAATCAGTCTGTAATACAGCTAAAAGTCTGAGGTTATCAGAATCACAAATGTGTTCTTAAGTGTTGTGGGCAGCCGCCCTGGAACAGCTGACTGTGAACGGCGCAGCCAGTGCCCAGTGATTTCCTACTCGTTGTGATGTTCGTTTCCTTCTCTGCCTTCGTGGGTGAGGCGCAGGGGAAGGGTGGCATCCTGCAAATGGAACAAGAAAAACATGAATATTTTTGCTAGTTGAAAAAACCAAAATTTGGCCACAATGAAGATTCTCGTGTCGCATCGGCTCTAGAGATTGAACCTTGAAGCCACTGCACTTGCATAGCTCCTACTGCTTTGTGTGGTGGCTCTGAGTCCAGACTGGACATGTGTGACAGGCAGAGCCCTAGGGGACAGGGGAGTGAGGAGTGTGTGTGACAGGCAGAGCCCTGGGGGACAGGGGAGTGTGGAGGCCTTTCCAACCTCCATTTGGCTCAAGGCGTGGAGGGTTCCCCGACTGACTTGGGGACTGGATAGAGCTACTTGGCCTCCCTTGCGATGACAGAGAGCCCCCATGCTAGGCCAGCCCAGCTTCAGTATTTCTGCTAAGAAGCCCCCGAGCACTTCTTTACCCGAAACTATGGAAAGCACCAGAAGATTCGGTGAGAATTCAAGAACCTGTTCTGGAGGTCGAGCACAGCCCACGGGACCTACCTGGCCGTAAAGGTAGGTATACCAAGGACCTCCAGGACAGTGTGAGTGCTTGAGCCTCAGCGCTCCAACTCCCGCCAGCCCCTGCCCTCCTCACGATGGTATATCTTACTTGAATTGTCCTAATGCTCCTCCCCCAGTGACAACTGTCCCCGTTGCTTGTTGGTGGCCCTCCTGCTCTGAGGTCCTGTTTTGGCGAGAGACACTGGTTCATCCGCAAGTCCTCTTGCTTATCTTTCTCTGGCCAGTGGAAAAGTCCTTTCTGATTCTCATGGTGAGGAAATCATGAATGTCCAGTAATGCTTCCATCCTTCACATCAGGGGTCACTTCTTTCCAGAGGACCCAGCTGGGTCCCTGAACCAGAGATCATTGGTACGTGAGAGAAACCCCTGCTCCTTGGGGCCCCAGCTGCCTGCTCCTCAGGTTCCTGTTTTAAGCCCAATTCCTTTACAATATTTTTCTTTCCCAAAGATATTTCTCTTAGAATGTTCCAGAATGTGCCTTTCTGCTCGGGCTGGTGCTTACTTGTTGAAGGCAAACTCCGCTTAATGCCCTTGTTCAGTGTCCACAGGCAGAGGCTTCTCCGATGGTGAATCACCCCCACTGGCTCTGAGGGGCGCTGGCTCTGAGGGGCGCTGGCTCTGAGGGGTTCTGGAGTTTGTTGGCGGTGGCTTCTCTCCTTAGGTGGTCTTGCTTGCTGCCTCAGGGCTCCGTGCCCCAGGAGGGTGGGGCCCACGCTGGAAGTGGCTGTTCCATCAAGCAGAAGCCAGCTGGGGGGGTACTCTGTCCCACCCTGTTCTGCAGAAGCAGCTCAGGGAGACTCTTGATGAGTTGTCCTGTGGCTGCTTAAGTAACGTTGTCTGAGAGGAAAGTGGGGTGGTGTTCTGGGATGTCGTGAAGAACCATCCATTTTTAATTCCACTCCCTCTCTCTTTACAACCGAGCTTCGTTTAACACTGTTGAGGTTAGCGGGGCTCCGCTTCTGTGACAGTGGTCTCTTAGGCTCCACCATGCGTCCCAGAGTGTGGGAGGCTCTCCATCTGGGTGTCTGTCCGCACACCTGTGCCATTCACGCAACCGTGAAATTGTTACCGATTCTCTCAGATGTCACCATCGTGAGGTGACACGCGAGCTCTGGAGCCCCTCGTTGTGCGGGCACTGTACCTTTGTGAGGACCGTCTTCCCGGGGCCGAGGTGGCTTTAGGAGGGCTGCTGGTCAGTGTGGCCCCCGAAAAATATCCGAGTTATCACACAGGCAACAGTTTGGAAGGAGCCCAAAAGGTTCAGAGAGAAGTGCTGAAAGTGGGCGGGTTAATGGCAGGGATTTGGCTCTGTTACAGTGTTCACCAAAGTGGTTCTGAACAAGAAAAGCTTTGATGGAGTCTTACTTCATGTAGAGACATTCTGGCTTTGGTCTTTTTTTCTTTTCTTTTTAGAGGAAAGGTGCAGGCAGGAATGAAGTTGAGCAGGTCCACAGGAAGAGGAGGAAGGCATCTTTACATTATTTAGTTGTTCATCTTGGTTGTTTCCCCGGCCTCAGGTCTTGAACTGGGGACCTTGGGATGTATTGGACTGCGCCCAGTAGTTTGCTAGATTGCAAACCTAGGGTGGGCCTCTCCTTTTTTCTTTACCTTTCCCCTGGGACCATCCTTTCCAGCTGAGCTCTCTTGGTCCTTGTGGTTTGCACTCTTCCTCTTCCCCCAGCTCTGCCCTCTCCTGTTCTTACTCTGCAGGAGGACTACACTTAGTTCTGTGTGCTAAGCACTGCGCATTAACTAATTCATACATGAATGCTATTAGGAGGCAAGTATTCTTTCAACTTGTTTACAGGTGAGGAAAGCGAGATTCAGGGAAGTTAGGTGACCTACCCAAATTTACACATCCACTAAGGGATGGAGCAAGACAATGCATAAGGTTTGCAAGTTTTCCGATTTTTAACTGAAGTTGGTATAAAATATAATAATATAGGAAATCTATAAAATTCCCACACAATATGTATGTGTATCTATAAATGATGTGTGGAAGTGTGTATTTGTATGCATGAACATTCATTTATATTTCTTTTTTTTTTTTTAAAAGCCAAGTAACAGGTAGAAATGAAGGAAAGCAGGCGGACGGGAAGAGAGAGGAGGAAGAAGCACTTCATTATATTTTTATGTAGTTGTTCACACTGGTTGTTTTCCCCAGAGCCAAGGACTTGAACCCAAGGGTATGTGGCCTGCGTGCCTTTGGAGGCAATTGACCCAGCCACTACTCCACCAGGGCCTGTTCTTTCATATTTCTGGAAACCTTTAGAGCACAAGTTTCAAGCACAGCGGATACATTAATTTTCACACAGAGAATGCTAATTACAGATCATTCTTATCCTTAACATCAGCACAACCCTACCTGTTAACCTCCTCCTCCTACTTTATGTGGTTGAGAAGTTCTTGTCACTGCATTTCTTTACAGCTTTTGATTCGAACCAAAAGAAGCCCCTGCAAACTTTTAACTCCATATGTAGCAATATAGCCTGAAATTTTTCCAGAAAACTTCATTTTCAAATATGTTGTCCTATTATCCATTTCATAAAAGTACTCACTTTCATGTGTTCAGACTATTCCAATCTGTGGTTCTAAAAATAGTTACTTTATCTTGGCTTATAAGGATGAGTCTGTGTTTTTTTTTTGCTCTTGACTTTCATTTGTTCTATATAAATGCATTGGAATGACTGCTTAACTACTGCATTCCTTTAAGAATGACTACAAATCTAGATCTGGATTTGGCCAAGAATTTATTGTTATAGTCACTGACTATAAAGACTATTGTTAGAGTCTTTTGGTTCAAGGGGCTTCTTTTTTTTTTACTACAGATTATTGGGAATTTTAATGAATACATAATCACACATCCATACATGCACACAGACACATGTGTGCCTGTTCATTTCACAAAATTTTCTGAGCAAATGTTTAATTGCCGACTATGTTTCAGACTGCTAGATACGAGGCATTTAGTGTGGCCAGGACAGCACCTGCCCTCAGGGAGCTGAGAGTCTCCACACAGGAACTGTTTTTTGAGAAAGTCAATAGACTGTGTGTGTGTGTGTGTGTGTGTGCGCGCACGTGCATGCGTGCACGCTTTTCAAGCACTTACTGTGTTCTGGGCACTCTGCTAACACTTTCAATACCATTTCTTTAGTGCTTTCAGCAATAGCATGAGATGTTTCATTTATTGTCACTGAAGCATCAGAGGTTAAGTTACCTGCCCAAGGCGACTCAGCTACTAGTGGGGGACGGGAGAGGCACCAGGATTTGAACCTGGGAGTGTGTCTCCTAGACCCCTTTCATAGCTGGGACCCCAGCTGCAGGTCTCTTATATTCCCTCTTCCACCCAAGCTGAATGAAACCTTAGGTCCTGAGCAGTTGAAATTTGAAAAGCCACCAACATGAAGAGCCTGGTGGTGATAGAGATAAAAGCTATTAGAAATGCAGTCATCTGCAAATCTTCACATTGATGAGCTGGGCCTTAGAATTATCATCCAACTCCAGACACTTGAAGAGTGAGAGGGAGGGCTGTCATTAACTTTGAGACTGTCCCTTAGGGGTCAGCCAGGACCGGGCAAGCCAGGGCTTGTGTCAGTCTGTGCCCACACAGCGTGTTCCTTGGGGCTCACACAGTGTGTGTATTGTTACCTGTCATTCCATTGACCTCAGGGGTCTAAGCCTCTGTGCAGAAATAGCTCCACTCTGCTCTGCTCACACCTGCTTTCATAAATATCAGTGACTATAACAATAAATTCTTGGCCAAATCCAGATCTAGATTTGTAGTCATTCTTAAAGGAATGCAGTAGTTTAGCAGTCATTCCAATGCATTTATATAGAACAAATGAAAGTCAAGAGCAAAAAAAAAACACAGACTCATCCTTATAAGCCAAGATAAAGTAACTATTTTTAGAACCACAGATTGGAATAGTTTGAACACATGAAAGTGAGTACTTTTATGAAATGGATAATAGGACAACATATTTGAAAATGAAGTTTTCTGGAAAAGTTTCAGGCTATATTGCTACATATAGAGTTAAAAGTTTGCATTTCTCTATGTGACGTAGCATTTAATTAAGCAGAATTATCTGATTTTAATCTCAATTTTAATACCATACAGACAAATTTTGAATTTGTTCATTGCTTCTTTGAATTATGAAAGCTAATGCTTGAATCACTTACCAACTTAAAACAATTATTGTTCACACAAGGCAATTTAATAGACTGGACAATTGCATACTTAACTACCCATTGAATATTTTTGCCTATCTCATGAGTTTTGAAAATAATTTATCTTGGAGATAAATATATTTCACTGATTTTTATATGTTAATTGATATAAAATGTCATCTTTAATGTTTCAGCAGTTTTACCTTGTTAGTCAGAATTTCTTTTTTGTTTTATCAGAGACCCTTTTATGTTGAATTTAAATTCATATTTACTTGCTCTAAATAGTTTGAATTATTGCTAAAGTTAATGGAAAATATTTTAAGTGTAAAAATGTGGATTTTTTTCTTGTAGTGTTCTTTAAGTAGTTGGTAGATGTGAAAGACATTCATCAGGCTCCCCCTGCTCCCTTCCCTGTGAACTGTGCGTCTAAGAAACATTCCTCATAGGACAAGCGGTGCTATGTCAGAAGCGCTGCTGTGTTACAGCGTCACCTAACCGGAGACATCGTAGCCCTGAAGTTATCGATTAGAAACAAGAGCCTGAAACTGGTAACTTAATGGGCAGTGTCGCTGCTACTTTGTCTTAAGGACTGAAATACATATACATACACTCAAGATACAAACACAGGCACACGAGTCCACACATGCATGTGCCTGAATGTCCAGTGGGAGATGCAAATCCAAACTGCGTGTGCTGATATAGTTCCCACAACATTCCCTTTCTGGGACCGTTTAACAACAATACATCAAATCAGTGCCTCGTCCTTTGCTTCCTATTTAGTGTCTTTCTAACCTAGAACTTTCATGGGTTGGTTTTATTAACTGTATTGCAAATGACAGATGTGTAAAAGGATGTATTTTTTTTTCTTCCCTCTGGAGTTTTCCCTGAAAATTCTTGCCTTCAATCTTTCTGGGAGTCGTTTTTCAGATTGCCAGTGCAAACCTACAGTCACACATTGTTTGTAGTTGATATAACCCCAATTGACATAGTATTCTTTTTGATGGTTTTCAAATAGGGGTAGTGAGCTGCACCTGTTGGCTCAGCAGTTAGGTCTGCTAACTCTGAAACAGTCCATGTAAGGGTCAAGGTCTTGGGTTCAAGTGCCAGGGCCAGAGGGAACAACCAAGATGAACAGCTAAAGAAAGAAAGAAATTAATAAATACCTCCTCTCTCGTTCTGCCTGCCTGCTTGCCTACTTGCCTTTTTTCCTGCCTGTTTCCTTCCTTAAAAAAAAAAAAGTGTATCATTTAGAACCCGTAGAGTAAAATGATTTGTAAATGTGGGATCCTGCTTCTCTGCTTCCTGAGGTGGCATGGTCCCCACTGCATGATTTGCACATTACTCCAGGGGGAAAACCCAGCTCGGATCAGTGATATCTCTGTATTTTGAAAACCAGAAGCTTTTTGCTTTGAGTTTTACAGACCTTCAGACTTCCCAGAGCATGGTTTGTATGGGGTCTCTCTTATCTAGTAGCTATGATTTTCTGTCAGCTCTGGTCTTCTGCCAACACCTACACCTTCAACAAGGTAGAAAAGGAAGAGAAAGGAATTGCTCTCGGGGGGATGGGGCTCAACCACACAGGCTTTCTGACCCATTTGCCTCATCTTCACCTTTTTATTCATAATCGCGTTAAGACTCAGACAGTACAGGGAGGTGAGGGAACCACTCTGAGGTCACCACACTCTGTGCCTCGTACCCCAACCTGTATTGTTCGGTACGATGATGTCTTAGACTCGGGGTTGCCCCCATCCGTGAGCTGGAAATTAATGTGTTGGTGCAGATGAGCATTCACACAATGAACTCTATTAGACTAGAAGCTATTCAGTGTCTCACATGTTAGGTTTCGTTTTATAAAACACTTGTTTCTTTCACTGTTTGGGGCGGGGGCATGTGTTTTTCTGTGTATGGGCTCTCATTGTAAAATATGTTTCTCCCTGTGAGTGACAGTAAAGCATCTTTTGAAAAAGGCTGCCTTCAGGGAATTTCTGACCCAAGGAGATGGTTTTGTGAGCCTGGCAGTGCCCTGGGGGTGTGTTTCCCTGTGGCCACAGAGTTCTAAGCTTGTCCTTTCCCAGGAGCAGTGAGAGTGCTGGGTGTCGCTGGGCTTCGTCAGCCTCTGAGGGCCTTGCTCCTTCGGAACAGCCTTTTCCTTGGGAAAACTCATTGTTGTTCCCAAAGGCAACGTATAGTGAATTGTTGCGCAGACCCTGCCGTGAAGGAGGCACTGCTTGACACACCTGCTCTGTCTCATGGTAAGGTGGGTGTGTGCTGACATCGTCGGCCACACTCCCTTTCCCCTTTTTCCTTTTGGATGAAGGGTGATGTGTAAGAGTTGCTCGGTGGCCTGGGGGAGCCGTCTAAAGAAGGAGACTGGCTTGCCTAACAACCGCCCTGTGTGTCTGAACCTTGGGAGATGGGCATCTTCTGCACTTGGAATGACTTACAATCTAGCTCATCGGGGGCCTTTCACCACGGAAGGAAGCCAGTGTGGCTCTGTGTCTTAACATGAGGCTCTCTTTATAAAGGGCCCTCACGCCGGCCCTGCCCGCTGTTCTTTCAGCAGGCGTTTATTGATGCCCTCTCTGTTCTAGGTCTGGCATACCTCAGTGAGCAAGGCCTGCAGACAGGGGCCCTGTCCCAGAATGTCCCCTCTCACAAGCCTCCACCCTCTGCTCTCCTGTCCATTGGGCCTTTTGGCCCCAACTGTGCAGCTTCCAAGATGACCTCGGGGTCTGAGGCCCCCTGTGTCCTCACCCAAGTAGAGGGGGTGTGTGAAGACCTGGATGAGGGAGGGGTGTCCTTCATGGGAAGTGCTCCAGAGTCGTTATAGAGCAAGACAGTAGGAGGATCTTCAGAGCTGCAGCCTAACGAAATGACCATGGGGACACAATCTTATTCAGACAGCAGTCCAAGAAGACGCATGCATCAAATCAAGATTCCTGGCTCCCGTCTCTGAAAACCCTTCTTGGTTTTCGAGGGGTCCACCGTACCCCCGCCCAGCACCTCCCAGTTCCGTCACATCTAAGCCCTATGGATCTGCCCATGCTGCCCGGCCACCCCCAAACGCAGCTCCACACCGAAGGAGAACTTGTCTCGTTGCCTGTTTTTCCTGAGGTTGGAAAAAACAAAACGTGTGAAGGGAGTGTATGCTGATTCTCTGGAGACTAATTAAACAAACAGATTCAGGGAAAGAAAGCAGAGAGGATTTCGAATAGTTAAGATGTAAAAAATGTAATTTTCGGGATAACAGCCGTCAATTTTTCCACTCGAGTGTTTTTCCAAAGGGCAGAGGGCAAGAAGCATCTTCCATCCCCTCAAAGCTGAAACACATTTCAACATGGAGATATTAGAGGCAAATTTGGTGCCCAAGACAGGTGCCAGATTTTAATTACAGTTGGCATTTCTGAGCATGCTTTTGGCAGAGGTGGCCGTCTTGTTGGAAAAGCCACAGATTTGACACTATCAGTATGGGTGCCCTGTTGAAAACGATCGAAAATAATTTCCCTCCTATTTTCATCACGTTGGTTGTGAGAGGAAACGTCAGTGGTTAATATTTAAGCAAGATATTCTCAGAGAAAACAGTTGCTCATTGGAATTGTCTTGGTGGGTTGGTGGCACTCGCGCTGGGGGCGTAGTAATTTCTATCTTTGAGCCTTTGAGTTAACACAATAAAATCGGATGTTTCATTATAAGAAATGAAGTTGGCATAGACCAGGCTTTCCATTAAGTTCCAGGTCACAGACAAATACAGAAAGTATGTTAGGGGGAAAAAAATCCTTTTTAAAAATAATTAGGGAGCTGTCTGTTCTGTTCACCAGATGGAAAATCCATGGTCGCGGGTGGTCTGGGTTGGAGAGGGCGTCGCAGTTGGCAGGACTGTGCCTCCAACTTCTCAAGTCCCAGGACAAGAATCTGAACGCCACTCACTGTCCCGAAGGCCCCGCGTGTGTGCTAGCACGTCTCAGCGCTGTTTCCTGGGTCTCCCCAGTTTTCTACGCGTCTGTAGGTAAAATGATTATGGAATGTCAAAATAAATAGTCCATTGTTCTTGGAACACTGAAGCAATATTCCCGTGAGTCTTTGTTCTCTGTGACTTCCCTCACTGTCAATACATTATGAGGATAATCTGATTAGTGGAACTGCCTGTGTTAGGTTTCAAAGTCCCTTTTTATTATATTAATGTATTCCAGCTCAGTGAGGACAGCCAAATGTGCCTAAGGCTTGAGAAATCTTCCCAAGATTCTTGTTTGTTGGAGAAGGACATTGTGCCATCGTCAGTGGTTAGGGCCTTTTAGAAACCTGTTTTGGCATTCTGGATAAAGCTAACTCTGCAAAAAGATAGGCTTTTCACACTGCTTTCTTGGACTGATAATACAAAGCTAGCTATTTAGCTTCACGAGTAGTTTTTAAAAAAAATTAGTAGTTTTTATTTTACTTACATCAGTTCTTTTTTATTCAATTCATTATCGTTATATGGCTTTACATCTGCAAATCAGACCTTGAAATGTATGTTTTATGTTTGAATATAAGGGTGTATATGTTTACATTAATATTTCATAAATGTAACCCCTCCTAAATAATAAAAAAACACAACTGTTAATGATTACAGGAGAGTTAAATTGATAAAATCCTTGCAGATGCCTAAATGCATAAACTTTCAGATCGAGTGAAAAAAAGCCCTGGAACGTAAATCATTTTTCTCAGACAGCAAATGTTTGGCTTCGGATGGACGGTGATATTCTGCCTATGCGTAGTAAAAATGGCAATGATTTATTAGTTCCATAACCCCCCAGCACAGATGCTGCGCAGTCTGTCCCTTTTCTGGGCACTAAACAGTGGGTTTTAAAAACATAATTTCACTCAAGTTTTCTGCTCGCGTTCTGTGTTGTGCTATTAATAGCAACCCTTTGTCGCTGGTGCCAGCTGACTTCTAGCCCATGACAATGTGTGCGGGAGCCCGCTCAACTCAAATACTGCCCATGGGCACCTGTTTTTCACATGGTGGCCCAGGTCCAGTTCCGTGAAGGATGTCAGTCCCCTGAAAATTGTGTCACAGAGGTAGCGACTGTGCCTTCAGCGAGACTGCAACGACGTTGGTTTCATAGGCAGCTCTTATCTGTGGGGGGAGGAGGAAGAGGGGAAACTGGAAGCAGTGTGTTAAGTGCTCTATGATTCTCTATGGAAAAGCAAGTGTTCTTCAAGGGGGCAAGGAATAAGGAGCAGTGCTGTCACCTCGGGAGGAGGTCCACATTTACCCTCAGGAAGGCACTCTGGCCGACTTCTACTTTTGGGGTGAGGTGAGTCTTGGCATGTTGAAGTCTGTTGGTCTGGTCATTGCAACGCCAGGCCCTGGGTTCTGAAGTTACATTTCCATGTTTTGTGGGTGAAATCTTTGGAGTCTCCCGTGACTCTATCCAACTTCTTTGACTCCTCCACCATGCTTCCTGGCCATCCCTCCTTGATGGCCCCTTGGCCAGTCCCTCCTGCCTCTTGCCTGCCATCTTCCAAGAGCTCTCTGAACACAAACCTCAGTGCGCTACTCGAAAAATTTCAGTGGTTCCCGACACTGAAGACTTTACAGGGTCATGTGATCTCAACACCCTGACACCCAATTACCTTCCCAGAATCCTCTCCTTCCCACTCCAGGTGTCTGACACTCTTTGACATTAAAATTCTTCCTGGGACTCTTTCACGGCCTTGTCCCATCTCAGAGCTCATGCTGTTCCTCCTGCTTGTTGAGCCCTCCCCCGCTTTTCCACCTGGTGGAATTCTGCTCGTCCTCTTACGTCTATCCACATGCCCACCCCACCCCCTGGCTGATGGACACTGTTCTCTGCACCCCAGTGGCGTGGTGCCTGTGTGACTGTTGTTCTTTTCATCCTTTTCTGCCCCCACCCCCCCCACCCCCGGTTAACCCTCCCAGAGGGCAGGGCCAGTCCTCGTACCTGTTTGAAATCCAGCCCGCATCCTGGTGCCTAGAGCATGACAGGAACGGAATAGCGTGGAATGAAATGGAATTCTGGGTTGTGCCTTTCTGCCGGTTTCAGGTAGTAGTTGGGCAGCAGATACCAAAGCTGGCTCTTGTAGTCAAAGGGGATTTAATGGGAGGGTCTGGGCACACTCCAAATTAGCGGGAGGCCGCTCTGGACACGGGCACGAGTACCGCTCCTCCATCTAGTCTCAGCTCGGCTGCCTGCACCGACGTGCTGCCTCTTGTTGGGCCTTTGATTCTCTCCAGGCGCAAAGTCCAGGGAGGGTATGCCTCATCCCACTAAGTGGGTCCTGCCTTGGGCGCTGGGACCTCTGGCGCAGGAAGACCACTTTGTGTAGGACGAGGCACCTCCGGAGGCGGAGTGAATTCCGGGGCTGTCAGTAACCAATAGATCCTCGCATGGGACTGAACTGTCCACCCAGCACTCGAGTACGTGGCTGGTCCACCTGCTATAGCTCGCTAGGGATTTTGAGCAAATCTTTCTCCCCCAAAGAGAAGGAAGTTCTCCACTTGCCGAGAGTGGCCCTGTGGGTGCAGGGCGTGGTTGAAATGCAGGTGGCGGAGCCCACAGTGAGCGCCTGTGGGATCACTCACCTCTCTCACCTGCACACTCCCCGGCAAATCCCTCCACACGGGGAGACCACCTGGCTTCCTGCTGGTGATGCTTTCTCCTTCAGAAGCAGCCAGGCTGACTCTCCACCCGTGGACAGGGCAGTGCCCTGCCTGGAGGAAAGGGCGAGGGCCGAGCCATGTGCTGGGGGGCGAGCCTCAAGGTGAGCAGCCGGTGGCCACCGAGTGACACATCTGTGGGCAGTGGGCTTGAGGGCTCCTGCCAGGAGCCGGGTGGCCCGGGGAGGTGGAAGTACGAGGGAAACCAGGGAGGCGCAGGGCGCGAGGGAGGCGGACACCCAGTAGCAGGCGGAGGCCGTCGTGTGGGGGCTGGGGACCAGGCTGGGAAGTCGGGCGCGCTTCTCCACCAAAGGTTCGGAGCCATGCTTGGTAGGCGACTAGGAGCCCCGTGAGTGTTCAGAGCAGGGCTCTTAGCTGCTTTCAGGAGCAGCTTGAGTGAGGCCCCTGAGACGCTGCTGCCTTGAGGCCGACAGCCTGGGACAAAGAAGCTGTCCGCAAAAGGAGTCCTCTCAGGCGGGCGCGGGTGTGGGTGCAGGTGCAGGTGCAGGTGCGGGTGCGAGGAGGCTGGGGTTCTAGACTGAAAGCCACTCACCAACACCCCAGAAGCCCTGTGCAGCCTCTGCCTGGCTGCCTCGCCTGCACATGGCATCGCCAGTCTTGCTCACTTATTTACTTTTAAAGGCGAGATGCAGGCCGGAAGGAAGGAGGACCGGCAGGCAGGAGGAGAGACGGGGAGCAAGCATTTATTCACTTAGTCGTGCATCTTGGTTGTTCCCCGTGGCCTGTGCATGGACCATGCCTGGTGCACTAAAGTGCCTGGCACCCAGGAGTCCCAGGATGATTCATTTTAAAATGTCTTCAAAATCATGTCCATCTGTTTGAAAAATTTAAAACACCACACAGAAGCTGCTGGGATTACTTTCACCTGATCTTGGCTTCCTTTTGCTCTCCAGTTCGTTTGTTTTTTTCTCTCCTTGTGAGTTTTATTAACCTTCCTTTGTGCTTTGGAATCCCCATCCAGATGTCTTTGTGGGCTAGCAGTACAGGTTTGGTTTATTTGTCCTTTCTCCTGCTCAAACTTAGATGTGTTCAAGTGATAATATGCTTGGCACATCCCGTGACGAGTATAGAAAGCAGGATATCCAGGCTTGGGGGCTGTGATGAGAAAGACCCCACACCGTCCTCCGTCCAAGGTCAGTCCTCTCATGCTGACACTGGGCATAGGTGGAGGGGCTCTGTGATAGCCAAGTGATGACCCCGCTCCTTCTCCTTGTCCCTCAGCGCATGGCACACATCAGAACTGGCCCAGCTCCCGGGAGCAGAAGGACACACACCTTCCTCTTACTCCCTGCTTCCGCCCATCCAGGCCACATCCTGTCAACTGGAACGCTGTCCCTTGAGTCCATCTGGACACAGGAGAGGCTGGGAAATGTCCTGGCTAGCAGGGCATCCATGAGCATTCCCTGGGCCCATCGTGGGCAGACAGTGCTGATGCAACATGGGTGCCTAGACCCGGGGATTAGCCAGAGGGTGGAGAGCTGGCACGTCCTCACACATGCTGCACTGAGCCAGGGACACGGACCTGCCTGTGACTTAGCCCTGGGAGTCCCCATGTTCACTGGCAGGAACTCTCCAACGCACCTCATTCTTAGTGAGCTGCCCACCCTCCTCTCAGAGACCCCCTCTCGGAGAAATGAGTCTTTGTCTCCTGGGTCACCTGGGGAGGGGGCTTCCCCTTTCTGAGTCACTGGAGTTGGCCTCTGGAGAGGTCCTTCAGAGCTCTGAGCGTACCTTTCTCTTCTTCGCAGTCACAGTGCTCAGCACCCCTCGGAGAGCACATGCAGACAGCAGGTCGGTTTATTTTGTCTGGTCCTTCAGCTGTGGTCACCACAGTTCCTGAGGTAGAAACTGCCCCTGTAACTGCCCCACCACCACCCATGGCTAGACCTGTGACGCTTCACTTAGCTTCTGGGGACCCATTCCACGTGGGGGATGATCTCTCTTGTTTTGTTTTCTGAGCCTTTTAGTTTTGTAACTGGGCACAGTTGCTACCATGAGTGGGCCAGAGAGCTGGGAGTGCTGGAAAGAGCCGAAGTGGAGTGGGAAAAGGGGTGGGACCCACAGACCCAAGTGGAGTGTTCTAGAAGCCAGACACGGTGCTGTTCGGGGTGGACCACTAGATGGCACTCACACACTAGCGTTAGGACGGGCCCAGACACTTCCCTGGGGCTGTGGGTAAAAGCTCTGGGGACCAGCGAAGCTGTGGATCTCCCAGTCACCTTGTAGCCCCGCGTGCTGCGGGTCTCCCTTGAAAACATGGCAGAAACCCCTCCCCGCCTCCTGCCTCTTCCTCTGCAGTGCTGTTTCCGAAGCACTGTTCACCTGGCAGAAAAGCCATTTTCAGACTAAGTCGCCCAGGGAAACTTGTTTCTGTCAGTCATTCCGAGGGCCTGATTAGTAAATGGAATGGGAATTGAGGGGAAGGGAGTTATTTAAAAAAAAAAAAAAAAAAGTTCACAGAGATGTTTGAAATTATTTCCATTCAAAATTAGGAGTTCACGACTTGTAATGAAATACAAGTCCCTGATGATTAATGAGCGGTTTTAGCCAATCATTTACTGTTGTTGGAGAATTTCCTGAAAGTCCAGATTCAGATGCAAAATGTCTCCTTGCGACCTTGGGGAACGGAGGGAGAAGGCATCACCAGGAAATCACCCTTGACTTATGGTCTTCATTGAGGTGCCTGTCGGGTAAAAGTGCAACCCATCTGAAATTTATGTTCAGGTACTTTAAAGACATTTAGACAGTTTTCATTTACCCACTACAGTGGAGTCTGTTTGGCCTGGTCGGGCCTCAGTGGCGTGGGCCGCGTGCAGCGTGCTTGCGTGTGCTCCTTAGCGGGGGTAACAGTGCTCTGAGCCCCGCTGGTGAGGTTAACCTGTCCACTGCAGAAGGACAGCAGATGGAAATGCTGCTTTGCAGTCACTGCAGAAAATAAAAACATGTTCCAGAGGGAAAAGGAGCTTGTATTTCTGCGTTTGAACCTTTGATCTGCGTTCACATCTGAAGGGAAGGCTGGACCTTTTGGTGGAGACACATGGCTTTGCATCTGTGAAAACACAGCTGTATATAGCAAAACAAAACTGTTGGAAAATACAATGGTTTTGCTGTGTCAGGCTGGCTGCTAACACACTAATTCTATACAAATATTGTCTTTGCATAGCCCTTTCGAAACACTTGAATTTCTATATCATTGTTTAGTGATGTTTTATTATTTCAAGTTTCCATCGCCAGCTTTTTAGAATGAAGGTTCTGGGTTAGATTATATAACTGTCAAAATTCTGACCTAATGGGGCGGGGGGAACCTTAAAAAAGATGAAAGTAAACTACTCACTTGAGTCTTGATCCTAAAAATCTTTTTTTTTTTTTTTAAGATAATATTGCCTATGCTTTGTGCCCCTTAAGCACTCTTGAAACTTAGCTGCTTTGTTTTGAGCAATTAAGGTTTGTTATTGAGCGAATTAAGCTGCCCAGCCTTCACTCATCTTTAGAGTCTGCAGCTTTATCTGTGTTTCCCAGTTAGGTCAGCCAAGTCTGCTTCATTAGGAGACTTTGCCTCGCACCTCCATGCTTCCTCTTGCCCCAGACACAGAGCCTGGTCTGTGTGTCCGCCTCATCCTGCCCTGCGTGCTCAGTTTCCTACTATTGAATTGGGCTCTTTTTCCATCGTCCCTCCCCTTCCCAGGGAAGCTCTAGCCCCTGCGGGCCTCCCCACTTCCCGCTGTAGGAGTGGGTGCAGAGAGGTGGTGGGTTGAGGCCCAGGTTGCCTTCATTGTCCCCCCCCACCCCCGCAGGTATTCCTGACATTTTCCTGAAATGGCCCAGGGAAGGCTGTGGGGCTGTCACCCTCCCCACCCTCTCTAATGGGGACAGCTTCATCAACAGGCCATTTGGGAGAGAGTGGTCTCCTTGAAGAGATCATTTTATTTTTTATCAATAATCACAACAACCTGTCGTGTTAATCAGGCTGATGGGAAGAGCTGGCTCACATGTCCTTCGCCAGCCGAGAAAGATGCCCTTTGAAGTGCTGGTTCCCGCCTCACCCTTCCAGGAGGGAAGAAGGGGAAAGAAAACAAGTGTGGAGGTCCGGAGCCACCGCGGAATACAGAGTTGATGTCTTTCTTCGGCACCCCTTCCCGCAGGTCCTCCCCTCCTTTCAACTCTCTGCCCTTTGATACCGAGGGGCTGGGGTGGCCTGGCCTGCCAGCCAGGCCCTGCTGTAGCCACAGGCCTGTAGGCGGCGGGCAGTGGGGGGCGGCGTGTCCTGCAGGAAGAAGAGGGAGAAGTTGGGGCGCGGCGGCAGCCAGCCCTCGGAGACCCTTCCTAGGGATACGGTGGAGCCTTTATCCATTGTGAGCCCAGAAAAACAAACCAAAAAAACCCCCAAACCAACAAAAAAGCCCTCCCCCAGCCCCAGCCCCTCCTTCACAGCTGCGTTTTGTTCTTGGACTGTTGGTGTCACTAGAGCCTCTCCGTTTGCACCTCTGGAAGGTACTGTAAAGGCCTTGTCAAGCCTATTAATGTTTCAGGCAGAACGGATCAAGCTTGCCTTTGATGCCGTTTCCTAATTTAGTATTCAAAGGTAGAGAATCCTACCTTCTCTCCACGCTCTACATAATTAAAAGAGGTGGGCTTTTTCTTTTTTCCAGTGGCAAAGAACTAGTCATGTGTGGTATTTTTGAAGTGAAAGGTCTAACTTTTTATATAACATCTGTTCTTTATGCTCTTTCCGAAAGAGAGCCATTCTTGAATTTTGCTTTTGACTTACTTGCGTTTCATTCATCCTGCATTTTAATTTTCGGCAGATGGGCTGGTAAACCAGGGTCCCCTTCTCTGTCTCCTAACCCTAAGTGCAAATGTGTACATTTCTGTTCTAACACAGTGACGAAGTGTGGGGCTCTAGAACCCTCCTTTGCCCTAACTTGTTTATCCCTCCTGATTTTGTTTTTACACTCGAGCCCTGGAAAGTTCACTTTAAGTGGACTTTCACATCTTCCCATCTGCTAGGTTTCATAGCAAATTGTGACCCTCCAAACCACTTCTGGGCCTTTTGTGTTCTTATCTGTGCATTTCAATACCTTCTGGGGAAGTGCCTGGCTTTCACTACAGATGCAAAAAGCCCGGCTGGAATTTTTGACACCCTCCCCCCCCCACTCCGTTTGTTGGTTAAATCCTGTTTTCCATTGTTTGGTTGTTGATGTTGGCAAAAGTCATTTGTTGAGCACTGCCAGGGATACTACGCCTTATTCTGGATGGGAACAAAATCTGAAAATATCCCGGAGTATTTAAAAAATGCATGCCTGCCCTTGGAACTGTTACACATTAGCCTACTTTTATTTTCCCATCATCAAGTAAATAATACTTTAAAGGTACTAGGTAGTCAGAGTCATCAGAAGCCAATGAAAACCGGTACGATTCCTTCAAAAACCTGTTTGACTGCATAAATAATTGATATCTGGAAATAAACTCGGCCCTGTGCACAGGCCCTGCTGTGGGTGGTGACAGCTGTCTCTGCCGGTTCACGAGCCAGGGGACAGTGCCTGGGCGTTGGGTTGCCTGGGTTTTAAAAACTTGACAGTAAGACCACATGCAAATATATATCTATATGTTTGTATCTATATCTGTATTTAAATCTCCTTTGTTTATGAAGAGGAATAGTGACATTGTTTTCAGGTGTTTGAGCTTCTTAGAGGAAAGGAACAAATGCCCAACTCCTCACGAGCGAGGTGTGAACAGAATAAATTGAGGCACTGTGCTGGCTCATCCAGCTTTTTAAAAATGATGCGATTAAAAAGGACATCTTAGAACAAATTTATGAAGTTGTTATGGCAACTGAAACGCTTGGATTGAAATGTGTGCATCTGAAACATGAAAGATTGTAGGAAGCCGGAGAAATAAGCAGGGCATTGTGTTTAGGAAAGGCGGTGGAACCGTGGTAGCCAAATATTATTCCTCCCTCGTTTACCCTTCAGGGTTCCTGCCTCGATTTCCACTTTGCAAAACCATGTGGTGATTGAGGCTTCCCTGACGGTGTCCCCGAAGTTGCCAGGCCTTGTCCCAGTGTTCGTTCACCGGGTGTTTGACCTGTTGAGACATTTTCCGTGTTGTGTTCAAAGCAGAGCATTTGCCCAGAAGTTTACACTCCTGTCTTCATATTGATGTGGAGTCTTTCCAGTCTCCTGCCCCAGCCCCTGCCCCTGCCCCTGCCCCTGCCCCTGCCCCTGCCCCTGCCCCTGCACCGCACCGCTCACCACACAGCCACGCTCAAAGGAGCAAAGCTACCTGCATTCCCCTCACATTCTCTGCTCGCCTCTAAAAGTTGTCCACTCCTTCTACCTGATTTGATTCTATCTTAATCTCATGCTTTTTATTTTCTTCTCCAGAGCCGGCTAGAGTATTAATAATCGTTCTTCCAGCTCAAGCAAGGACATTTAAGATCAGTGCATTTGTATTTTACAGTGTTTTGTGTACATCCGTATAATAGTATGTTGGAAAACCAGTACTTGAAGTCATACCCAGAATGCTTCAGATTTTTCCAGTCATTAGATTTCAGATGTATACAATACCCAGGAAATTCTTTTAAAAATATTATAAATTCTTTGAAATATATATATATATATATTGCACTAATTGAAACTAAGTGAAAAGATAGTTGAATTTCAACTATCATTATTTTAGTAGACTAGCCCATAAGAAATATGCCATTGTAATTTTAAAAAAAGTTTAACACCAAAGATTACATTTACACCAAAAAATTCAATTGAACAATTCTACTTTACAAACATTGCTGAATGTTGATTACTGATTATTTGGTTTCCTTGATTTTGAACACATATTTTTACTTTGAATAATAGTCATAATTCCTAAAATTAAACTAGGTGAAGCAAAGGAGAAAAAGAAAACAATTTTTAGAAAAATTTATTTTTCTTAAATCATGACTCAGAACTTTTTATTCCTACTGAATTATGTGACAAATGTTTAGTTGGATGTGAGGGTAGAAGAGAAAAAAAACTTTGCTTATGTAATGGAGTGTTTCCTAATTCTTTAAAGGCTGAGATCAAAATATTTTTCTCTTGAAAAATTAACTGCTGTTCATCTGTCAGACTAATTATTCATTGAAAATATTTGATTAAACCGTACATTTATGTGTTTTTAATCCCCTTTTGCATATGCACAGAGAAGTGACCTTATTTTGATACAAATTGCTTATTCTGAAAAATCCATAGATGATCTCAAAATGAAAGAGGATGTTTCAGGAGCCCCAAACCTAGGCATTTGGGGTTTTGTATATATGCATTTTACAGTCATTGATTTCTTTTGTCCTGTCTTTGGTCTTTCAGTTTTAAAGATTAAAAAAGAATATGATGTTGATGCTTCCAAAGTAGATATTATTTTATTTCAGGTGGGTTGTTTAATAGTTTGTTGATGTTTTCAAGGTCTCTAAACAAAGTCCGATGTGTTAACAGTCTTATTAACGATGTTAAAACAGAATTAACAGCAGTGGCTGCCTCCAGAGCACAATAGCCTGTTGACCTCCCCGGCCCCTTGTAAACTGTACCCCGCGGTTCCCCTTTGTTTCATGCCCAATCAGCAAACTCAACTTTTGTGGAGAGAGAAGGCAGTTCAAGTGTTTGTGCTACAGCCGAAGGGAGGAGTTAATGTGAAATTTATTGGGAGACCAATCCGGGCTGGAGGGAGGATGACCCCAGATTGGGAAGAAGGACTTTGCTGACCTGCTTGGCTCCCTGACCTTTTCCTTGCTGGTGTGTCCCTTTAAAGTGCTTTGCTCTGGCTGTCCTGTCCTTTGGGATGCTTTTGCTGATGCCACAGACGCTTTCAAAGTTTGGGATGGTTTAAGATCCATCTCAGCACAGATTTAAATCGTGCCGTGTGCTTTTTAGGAATTCAGTGAGAGGTTAGCATTCAAAATGCATTTTTAAAAATCTGACACAATTGTTAATTTTTTTAAAAAAGGAATAGAATTCCATCAATTATCTTGAGTCAAAATAGTTTCTAAATCTCTTCATGTATCCCTTCCTCGTAGCTCCTTTCATTGAGAAGAAGATTCACTAACTGATGTTAGAACGTCAGTCCTATTTTGTCGGTAATGCTTTGAAATAATAGACTTATGTCTTCAAAGCATTAAAGCATTGTGTTTGTCAAGAGTAGTCATAATGAGCCGAGATCAACAATTTTGAAGTATACTAATATCATTAGTATCACGAATTTGACAAGTTGTCACATTGAAAATTTATGGAATAACCTGGCAAGTGGAACGATTTTATCTTTTGCTACCCTCTTGATTTAATGACTTATGAAGCCCAGCATATTCGTAAAATATTCCCCATTCCATTGAGCATTATGTAGTGTTGACGAAGGGTAGTTAGAGTTGGTGGAGAATGAAGTCATTTTTGGACTGTCCAAGCACTTTCCTTGGCCATTTATTGGTGCTCCCTTTCTTATGATGTGGTCTCTGGCTTATGTTTGCTCTTAAACAGGCTGCTGTTCTCTGGCTCCAGCTCCAGTGCTGATAACCCAGATGGTCACTGCTGGTAGAAAGACAGATCTCCAGCTGGACTCAGGAGCCTGAACATTTTCTTTAAACCAAGGTGGAATCACTGAAATGCACCCAGATACTGGGAATGAGATACAGTTCAAGGAGGTGTGGTTTCAACATAGGATTATTTTGCCAGGGAATATGCTAGAATGGTAACAGGGCAATGCAGCCTGATCACTTCTTTGAGCTCAGCTGTGCTTCTTAGGTGAACCCCGAGGGGCCAATTTCCATACACTCTCTACGCCCCAGAGACAGGCATCTGTTGACAGAGCTGTGTGTGGGCTGGGCAGCCGCATGTCCTTGGATAGTAGCACCTGCTCAGGTCACACACAGCACTCTGCGGTTGGCACCTCTGAATGTCGCAGCTTCACGAGAGCCCTTTTACCTGGCCCAGAAAGGACTTCCCCACTGGTAGTTCTCCCACAGCTGTCTGCTTGTCGTCTCCCCGGAAGCCCCTGGAGCTTCCCGCCCTGTCCTGTGGCCTGGTGGCCTCACATTCCACTGCTGGGCGACAGAACCAGCTCATAACCATGTGTGACTGACCTTGCTTGGGGTGGTGTGCCCACTGGGCGAGTGTGTCAGGCCAGAACGGGGGCGCTGTCTCAGGACGTGTCACAACGCTGCCATGGAGACAAGCCACCTGATGGAGGTGTCCAGTGCTTGCCTGTGTAACTTGGGGACACAAGGAGAGTCAAAGGGATTAGCAGCAAACAAAGAAAGCTTGTCACCGTTGTGCAGAAGCCAGCTGGCATCTCACAGGGTCAGCCTGAGCTGCTCCATTGTCAGCAAAGCTGGGTTCATTTGGATCCTGTTTGCTACTCTCTTCCAGAGGGCTTGGCCACCAAAGGGACAGGAAGGGTCACCCAGGAGCCCGATGCTTGCACCCATTGCCCCTTTCAGGTGATACAGGGAGGGATAAGACTACAAATTGAATGACATTTGCATAGCAGTACAATGATTCCTCTTGAAGACAGATAAGTGTTTATCCTTCAAGAGTCTCTGTCTCTCTCTCTGTCTCTGTCTCTGTCTCTGTCTCTGTCTCTGTCTCTCTCTCTCTCACTCACACACACACAGATTTATTTTCGAAACTTGCAGGAAAAAGTGAAACAGACAGTGGTCCCAGTATTTGCCTTGGTGACTTAAATGGATTATAACTGAACCACTGACAGTTACTGTGATAAATCAGTCACAGGCTGATCAGCCTTGGGACCAATCCCCTTGAACAAAAATCTTCTAAATTGGCTATGACAACTTTTAGGAAAGTAAAGGATACAAGTAACATTTTTTTTTGTTTTTTGACAATTTGACTGCTTCTGCATTTTAAGTGATCAAAAATGAAATAATATTTCTCTAAATCTTTGTAATTCACTGAAGTGAATAATTTCAAGTTAGTTGTGAAAAACTGCTTTGGAAGAATCCATATAAACGTGCTTCTTTATTTAATCATAAAGGAAATTTGAAGAAAGAGTGTTTAGTTTTGTAGTAGGTTGTTTTTCCCTAAGAATATGAAATTATTGTTATTATGATTACTAATGATACCTTATATTGGAACAGCACTTTCTAGTTCTTAATGTGCTTTTAAAAACATTTGCAAGTAAGGCTTGAAAGAGTTCTGCAGGAAGATGTCATTACCCTGGTTTTATAGATGAGGAAACAGTAAATGCACATTACCCACCATAACATGCAACATTGTGTCAGCTTTGTGTTACCCGAGAATTCTATGTCTTAGGAAATTTATTTGATATAGAAAATGACTAGAAAACACAAATCTAAAACTGAAGAAGTTATTTGGGTTCCATGGAATATCAGCAAAATATGAAAAAAAGACAGGAATAAAATCATGTGATAAGGTGCAAGCCCCTTTTTAATACACAGTTACAGAAATCTTGGTTCTATGATTGCATCATTTTCATGTGTTTAAAAAATATCATTAGAGTCTACATAGGTAAAGCATGATAATAAAATAAAATGACTTCTCTGATCTTTTTAAAGACAAAAAAATGATAATTACAAAGTCATAACATAATATTTTCCAATTTAAAGGTAATCTAATTGATAGCTTAAAATAGGAATTTTTCTTATGAAATCGCAAATTAACCAAAGTTTATTTACTCCTGAAAATGGTATTTTTTTCCTCACTTGTTTAAGACGAAGTAGCCAGAGTATTTGCTTTGGAGCGATTTACTGGTTGCCATTCAGAAACAAAACTACATTATAGGGTACAGGAAAATCTGATTTGTGCTTCTAGAATTATTATAGCACAGTAAGACAGGGAGCAGTCAAAATGCTAAAGGTTAAAAACAATTTTTAAAAACTAAGACTCTACTCGTTAAAAAAAAATACATGTATCGGAAGAATAGCTAACATGATCTAAATGATATCTTGATTATTTTTCATGATAAGACTTTCAGATTCTTTTAATAAAAACATTTTCGACAAGGGAGCAGAGGAGGAAAATTAAAATGAGAAAGAAGAAAAAAACTCCCTTGTTTTACAGGAAGATCTGAAATCTCATCAGTGGGGTTTTCAGTAGAAAAAAATTAAACTTTCATCTGATAACATACATACATAACATACATAAATGACCCTTAAAAAAAGTCTTCAAAGGTTTTTAAAAATAAAACTCTGGGGAAATAATTATTTTATGAAAACTGGTCTCTTTAGATCATCACGAGGGCTGCTCTTAGAATGAAAGCAAGTTCAATTTCTACCTTTAATTGGAATGAGAAGCGTCGTTTTGCTGTCTGGAAGTTTAGAGGAGGGAGAAACGACTGGAGTTTATCTGTTGGGTTTTTTTTTAAAAACAACTTAACATCCAAATGGCCAAACGGTTGGACTGACTCATGTTGGAGAAGACAGATGGGGCCGAGCTCGTGCACCGTTCAGCCGTTTGATGGAATCCGCGCCACCCTGACCAGCGAGCCCAGATGGCGCTTAAATCTGTCGCTCTTTAACGACCCTACTGTTTTTTAAAAATATGTTTATATTTGAGCCCATTCAGTTAATCTGAGAGATTAATCATGTCCAAGATACATTGGTGGGTTTCGTTTGGAGGCTCATCTGAGGGCGAGAAGAAAGAAGAGGGCTTCCCAAAACAGCTCTGTCTGCTAGAAGAAACCTGGGGGTGGCCGGGGGCCAGGGGTTCTGCCTTTCCTAGGGAGCAAGGCTGAGGGGAACATAAGGAGTAGCTAAGGGGGTATACGAGGGGGATGGACATTTGGGAGGGCTTGGGGGTGGGGATAAATGGTTATCGCCCAGAGAAACGGTTGCACTGGCAAGTGTGGACCCCGGCAAGGGGCCGAATGCTGACTGTGACCACCCCAGGGTGTCTTGGCTGGGCTGACCCTCCCTGCATCAGGGTGACTGGGCTGGGTGTGCCACCTGGAGCAGCCCCAGAGAGGGTCCAACACGCAGGCTTCTGTGAGCTGCTTCTAGAAAGAAGCTGTCTGCACTGAACTTTCACATATCACAGAGATTTTTTTCCAGAAGGTTTCTTTTCTTTCTTTTTTTTTTTTAATGTTACTTGAAGTCAACCTACTGAAGTGCTTTAATGATTTGGGGCATGAGATCTTGGCCGGCTCCTTCCTCCCAAATCTCTAATCTTGGATACATTTGCAGAGTGCCTTGGATTTGCTTTCTGTTCCTGCTGGGATGGGAAAGGGAAAAATGAATGAGGATTTTTTTTTTCCCTTTGCATTTGAATCAGATGTAGCAGGTGTCAAAAAATGATGCAGAATTTACACCATTAATGTGAAAATTTCCACTGACCCAAAAACCAGCAGAGAAGGGCAAACCCACCTCCACTAACAGAGTTCCAAACCGGCACCCTTTAAGGACGTTCTTGGGGCCGCTTGGTGGTGGTTTCCCTGTGGCACGTGATGCTGCCTGTCCTTGGGGGTCTCATGAAGGCATGCTGGTGTGCCTCACCCTTGTGTGTGGCCTGGCACACGGATGGGGCCCAGTGCCCCTGGCCGGCTGAGCGTCTGAAGCTGTCAGAATTCTGCCTCAGAAGGCTTCCAACATTCATCAGATGGTGTCAGGCAGTCCCTAACGCAAGCAGGGAAGCGAGCTGTGCGGGGAGATTCTTCTGGAAATTTCAGGACCAGGGGTCTGTCAGAAATCACTGCTCCCCCAGAAAATGCTGGGAGGGGTCACTTGTACCCCCCCCCCCCCGCCCATGTGCAAGTGTCCCATGGGGTGGAGCTAGTAAATTCTGAACAGTGGAAAAACATCGGGGACAAAATACTGTTTCTGTCATAAATCTACTGCAAGCAAGTGACTATCTTGCTCCCTCCTCCTCTTCTCTCTTGCCCCCCGTCTCTCATACACACACTCGCACACACACACGCTCACACACACACATGCAGCCAGATTATGGAAAGTATTGCTCTATAGTCCTTAATGGATATTGCTCGCTCTTATAGACAGTAAACTCATGGACACAGTGGGAAGAATACCCTGCATTTGATTGAAAGGTTGAGGACTTGGTGATAATCAAATTCTGTGTTGTCTTAGCCTCAATTTCTTAAGTAGTCTGGGTTGGAAACAACGAACCCCAACACTGGACATGGTTTTGGTGAACTCTGGCATTGTCTGAAAACCGAATTTCCTGCCCTTCGCCTGGAGTACAGATTGCCAGTAGTCACGGTAAACATTCTCGTAAATTTTGCCTGTCAGCTCACACCACCTTCACTGCGCAGAAAGAAAACTTCCTTGCTAATGGACTGCTGGCTATTTGGACGCAATGAGTGTTTTGGGCGATTGAAGAAAGAGGAGCTGGAACACTGTAAACTCCCTTCCCGACACAAGACTGCACAGCAGCCTTAGCGGGGGTGCTGGAGGGGTTGCAGGTACCTGGCAGGCTCCAAGATGCTGGAGCCAATCCCAGAAATAGGATTAAGGGATAAAACTAAACTCAGTGGCCAGTGGAGGTCTCAGTGGAGACGAAGGACTGGAGAAATAGGAGCTGGGTTCAAGGCAATCAGGGAGTCGGGCGAGCTGGAGCCTCCAGATGGGGTCCTCAGCTGCTGGGCGGTGAACCCCTGTCCTTTCATAAGTTCTCAGCATTGAATGGGGAGTGAGGTGTGAAGGATACATGACTTGTCCTTCCTTCCAGAGCTGGCTCTAGCCATCGACAAAAATCCCACAGGCCCTTTTCCTAGTATCCTTTAAGAATCAGGGGAAGAGAAAGTACTAAATCTTAACACAAGCTGGGTATCCCCCGGAACCCTTCTTTTCCAAATGGGAAATGTAAAGTTGGGTGATGGTTTCAAATTATTTTGTTTTCTTTGCCTGTAAAAGACTTCCTAGTTCACTGAGCGCCTGCCTTCAGTTGCATGGCTTTTATAAAATTTCTTTCTCTTTCCCGGTAAGGATCTTTATTTTTAGCTTTTAAGAGCTGTTACAACTGAGATATAAATGGTATTCCTCACCCCACACAATGCACGTGTCAGCGTTAGGGACAGAGTTCCTAGAACTGCAAGACGAATATGGTCTTAGTCAATCTGTTCTGTTCCTTAAGGCATATTTTCTTGTTCTAGTATTTAATTTTAGTGAAAGTTGTTTTAGAAATTTCCACATGTATAAACGTTGCTTTTAAAAAACAATCTCACTTTCCAAATGATTTTATGTGAGCTGTCATCTCTGAAACATGACTTGTTTGCAGTTTCTAGACACCTGCTCTGAAAACAGGCATCCATCAGCCCCACCCTCAATGGGATTTAGGAATGTGCACCTTTTCTGAACCTTCTTTTAACTATTCCATTAAACATAAATGTGTGAGCGTTTCACATTTGTGGAAATTCCCTCTCTAACTTTTTGGAATTATACAGTTTGTTTGGGGCCAAAACAACAAAAACAGACATTAGTTAACTGGAAAATTAGCCCACTGGTCTCAGCTAAACTTTGGTCCCTCTCTGACACACACCCTCATGCCTACTGGACCCCCATGGGACTGTAGCACCCATACTGGGGATGCCGGGTTCTGAAGATCTCCGTATTTTTCCCACTTCTTACCTTGCTCTTTCTCCCTCAACCCAGGCTGCAAAGAGCAAGCCAGAGACTCAGAACATGTCACTCCTCTGCATACAGCTTTTCAAAAAGTTCCTGTGGAACTCAGAACAAAGTTTGCCCCCTTTTCGCATGGCCATCAAGGCTCTGCATTTCTGACTCAGGACCTCTCCAGCTGCATCTTATTCCATCCTCCCCTGCTCGCTTTCCTTAAATCCCATCTGTCTCCTTGCAGCTGTCCCTAATACCATCTGTATATCTGGGCTCTCCATTTCCAGCCCCTTTCCACCCTGAGCCCCGAAATGCCTGCCCTGCCATTTAGTTGGTAATGCTCCCCTCCCCGCCTGCCATGAGTCTCTGTCATCACATCCTGCTTCTTCCCTGCACAGCACTGGTCACAACTGTAACATTTTTTTGTTGCTCTATGCGCCTTCTTATGCGGCTACATAATTTCCTGGGGCCCAGAGGCCATGCCGCCCTGTTCTGTGAGAGTCTGCCTACAGTCCGCAGAGCACTCAGCACGCAGCAGGTGCTCACAGGTGTTAAGCGTGAGTGGACCCAGTGGCTCCTGGTGCTGTGCTGTGTCTTCAGTAGGAATCCCAGGCTCTGGGCCACACTGCCACGTTCCACTGTGTGTGCAACTCAAGATGGCACCAGGTGGCACAAGGAAAATGATTTTTCTTTCGAGGTGTGTAATGTGCATGAGGGGAAAAGCTCATGAGGACTCTAAATCAAGGATTTCCTACGGAATATGACTAAGATGAGGCTAAAGAATATATGTCTTTAAGAGTGAGTTGCGGGAAAGAAAACAAACGTGAAGGCACAGTCTCTGAAGATGGTAGGTATTGCCAGGGTGACAAGGCTGGATTAATAGGACATGTGATGGAGACCTAGCTGGGGGGCCCGTTGTGAAGGACGTTGGACTAGCAGGCCAAACAATGGGAACTGAACAGGATGCAGCCTCTGACAATTTTCTAATGGGAGGAACAAGATTGCCGTTTAGTAAGATTAATCCATAGCAGTGGGAAGATAGACTCGGGGGCTTGAAGCGACCAGGGAAAGACTAGAAACAAAAGCCAAGGTTTGGAAATTATTGCAAAAAGCCTATTAGGAGGTAATAGGGACCCAAACTTGTGGGTAGAAGGGATGTGTAAAAGACGCCCCTTATGCCTGGACACACTCTCCTGATGCCTGCCCACCGCCACGTACACTCCCGCCCTCTGGGAGGCTCCCGCACGGTCTGCAGTGCTGAGACCCGGCTGTGTCTTACTGTGTTCTTCTCTGCAGTGTCTGATAAATAGCGGCACATTGTAGGTGCTCAGTGGATAATAAATCAAATCTGAAAGCAACTGACCATGCAAATGTAATGAGCTACACTGAGATGCGGGCACAGCGCACGTGCGTCCCTTTCCTTTCTGTTTTTTAAGTTGGTGGCAGGATGGCAGAATATTGCAGCTTAGGCCCTGGAAGTTAGAATCCTGATGTCCTGTAACCCTGAGCGAGTTATCTGCTTTTTCTGAGCCTTGTTTCTCTCCTTTGAAAAATGAGGATATCGTGTCAACTGAGACTGGATCTGAACTTGGAAGATCATTGTCTGGATGAAGTTAGGACTCTTTCATAGAGCTATGAGTCATAATTGATCATCATTATGATTAGTATTGATAGTAGTGTATGCTACTTAATGCATTTAGATTTTGGATACAAAGTTAGTGAATGTAAGAGATATCATTGGGGCTTGAAATAAGTGTTATGTTTTATTCAGCCCTTCATAGTCTCTGGGGCTACTCATCTTTTTAAATGACATCGTGTATAAAGGAAACTTCTAGACAGCCAGTAAAGTTTGCCCGGAAGTGCATTATAAAGCTCCTGCTGGGTGTGTGGAGCGCTGTGTAGTGACCTGAGCAGAACTCCAAAGTGTCCACGTGCAGGCCAGTCTTACCTGTGCAGCACAAAGAGGCTTCTGCGCACGCTGCCTTATGTTCACCTCGTGTCTTCATTTCAGTCCCGAGCGCCCAGTGCTAAGCCGCAGTTGCACACACAGAGGAGGAGATGCCTCCTGCTGCTCTTGGTGTCAGACCTGTACCTCAGCATCCACGATTCCACTCTAAAGCCCACAGAGTTAAGACTGTCTCCTTTGTGTCACCCCGGCTTGTTCAGGGCTGAAATAAATATAAGCAGCAGCGGTGACTCTTGATCTCAGTGTCTCCACTGCTCATTTGTTTAACAGTCTGTTGGACAAAAAGTTTTTGCCTTCACTTACGAAGGCATTATGAAACAGACGTTGGAAGTGGTGGTCCAGTGACGGATTTTAGCAGCCACCATTCATCTGACAGATTGAGGAGACACCTCGTCCTAGCACTTGAGAGCCATCAGCAAACAGAACAAGACCTGCCTTCCTGAAGCTCGCGTTGTTTTTGGCAGTCTGTTAGCAAACTAGAGAGACAGCAAACTAAGATGGAGAAAGAGAAGGTAGAGGCCACAGGGAATGGCTGGAGTGGGGCCAGCAGGTTGCAGCTGTACATCAGCGGGTAAGGATGCAGCCACTGAGAAGGTGAAACTTGGGCAAAAGCCTGATGGAGGGAGAGACTCGGCCTTGCAGATATCTGGGAGAAGAGTGGTCTAGACTGAGGGCACAGTCTCGTGTGTCTGAGGACAGCAAGGAGGCCTGGGAGCTGTGTGGGGTGAGAGAGGCATGCAGAACTGCAGACCAGTTGAGGGAGTGACCAGAGCCAAGTCTCCCAGTGGAGTGGGGAACCACTGCAGAGCTTTGAGCCAAGGGGAGACCCAAGGGGCTCGTGTTCTCCACCGCTCCCCGTAGAGGCTGCATTGCACACGACTCTAGGAGACTGAGGGAGAAGCCAACACCAGGCGCTGGTTGCTTTGAGCCAGGAGTTTGCTGATGGTGGCTCAAACCAGAGGAGAAGTGGTGAGAGAAGTGTTGGGCTCCTAGGCCGGACCCACAAGGTTTCCCGGTGAGCTGAAGGTTTCTCAGTTGGAAGTACAGTGGAGTCAAGGATGACTGTCAGAGTTTTGAGTGATTGGAAGGAGTCACCTTCAAACGAGATGGGAGAGGCTGTAGAGGAAACTTGGATTTCTTGGATGTGGGGATGGGGAAAGGGGGCGTCCTGGTAAACTTTGGACATATTGAATCTGAGATTGCCTATTAGAAATCACAGCTGCCAAGGAGGCTGTCGAATGTAGGAGTCCAGGGTCTGGGAGAGTCAGGACTGGAGACCTGCATGTGGGAGTTGCTAGCTGACGTGGTGTTACTAAAGCACGAGACTCCTGCGAGTGAGTGTAAGCTCCAGGCGCAGGGCTAAGTGGCCATGCCAACATTAAAGGGTGGGCAGGGGAGGAGTGGGATGGGGGGCCAGCAAAGGGGTGTGAGAGAACAGTCACTAAGATGCAATGGTAACAAGAGTGTGCGTCTCGGAAATCAAGTGGGGGCCAGGGGAGTGGTGCTGATGGGTCAAGTCATTTGGGAATGAAGACTTGGCCATTGAATTAGCAACATAGCAGTCACTGGTGGCCTCAGGAACAGCTGTGGGGGAGGTGTGTGTGTTTCCTAATTTTCTTTTTCTTCAGGGGAAAACAGTTTAAATAAAGCTATATTTGAAACACACAACAACCTTCGTGATGGACCCGGATCTTCTACTGTAATACACATTAAAGGGCATAAGTGATTTCCACTTTTTAAAATATATGTCTTGATGTGCCTTGGTGGCTCAGGTGTTAAGCTGGTGTCTGGGGCACAGTCCGCATACAGCTCAAGGACCCGGGTTTTGCCCATGATCAGAGGGAACAACTAAAATGAGCAACTAAGTCAATAAAAATGCTTCTTCCTACTCTCTCTCCTTGCCTTTAAAAAAACATATAAAATATAGCTAACATTTATATATATATATATATATATATATCTCATACAATTTACCTACTTAAAGTATACATTCCACGACTTATTCACAAAATTATGTAGCCATCACCACATAGTCACACCCAAAAGAGACCTCATATCCATTAGCAGTCATCATCCCCCAACCTCTCAGCCCTAGAGATTTACTCATCTGTTTCCTGTCTCCAGAGATTTGCTTGTTCTAGTTATTTCATATAAAAGGAATAATATAATATTTGATCCTTTATGACTAGCTTCTTTCCCTTAGCCTAGTGTGTTCAAGGTTCATCCGTGTTGTAACCTATATAAATACTCCTTTTTATGGCTGAGTAATGTCCACTATGTGGATACACCAACAGTTCTGCTTACCCATTGGTCTGTTGGTGAACATTTTCATTGCTTCTGCCGTCTGGCTCTTATGAGTAATAATGCTGTGAACATTTGTGTAACATTTCTGTGTGGGCATATGTTTGCTGAGGCATGCACTTAGGAGTAGAATTCAGTTTCTACTTTCTTGTTAATACTGTCAAATATCCTACAATAGAATTGCTACAGTTTTAGGGCTAGAGGTCAAGGGATGAGATAAAAATTGAAAAGTTACACCCAGAGCTTGAGTGGTCATCTTTTCTTTCCTAGAGCCTAAGTCCTTAGAGCTACTGCAACCATAGTTCCTGTTGAGGTACTGCTATGCTGGATGGATGGCTGCTTTCTTTTTTCCGGTTTGGAACAGATTGCTCCATAGTAAGCCCCATCAAAACAGACAGACAGGGAGGAGAAAACCCACCTGCACAGGCTTATTGAAAAAATAGTTATTTCACAATCCGGATCATTGGTTACTCTTAGCTGCATAAAAATCTTCCAGTAGATTTTCTTACAGCATCTCCAAAATAAAGATACCAGGGAAGGCAGCCAATATATTGATTTCAAGAAGGCAAGAAAAAGGCTGGTAAATGCCTATCTGTCCTTAGATTTACTTTGAGCACCAATGAAAAACCTTAAATATGTGACTTTTTCAGTGGAATTATATGAATATAAGCATCTTATCAAATCTAAGTGCATGTGTGTGCGTGTGCATACGTGTGTGTGTGTGTGTGTGTGTGTGTGGTTTGAAACGTTTCCATAATGAGTTCCCAAGTGCTTTTTTGGCCGTGGTTATTAAAGCTTGTGTGTTTGCAATTTATTTGGCAAGATGCCTTTAGTGAAGAAAGGATATAGTGTTCTCTTGGTTCTCTGCCCAAAGTAATTTTGGAGAAGTCTGTGACTGTGTTTACTTCATGTCATTCACTGGAGACAAGTCCTTGTAATTACATTTGATCACAATCAGTTTACAGTTGTTCTATCATGTTTCCAAGCTGAATATCTACTCAGACATCATAGCAAAACTTAATGGCTACTGTTTTATTGTACATAAAATGTTTTATGGCCTTTTCTTGCAGAACACATCGGGTTTTAATCATCGCTGCCTCATAGTGAGGGAAAGCGATGGATGAAGAACTATCAAAAATCCTCAACTCCATAAAATTTTATTTCGGGTCACCTTGCCGTAAAAGATATTGAATGTATGTTGTGGCTTTTTCTGCCAACATGTTAACCATTGCAGAAGGGTTATCGTATTAGGAGGAAACCATGTGAAATGAGGAATTAATTCACCAAACATGGCTTACATCCGTGTTCAGTTTCCATTGGAAACGTGTCCACCAGGGTTTTGAATGACTGCTCAAGACCAGCGTACGAGGCAGCATATTGTTTTTTTTGGCGGGGGGATTGAAAAGAAATCTTTTAGTTTCTTCTTAACCGAAAGGCTAAACATTTTGTCATTGTTGTTTCAGAAAAGCTGCTCTCACATCTGCACTGAGTGGCAGTCACATGCCAGGATGTTATTTACAGCCACCAAATGCTGGAGGCTCTCACATGTCACAGCCAGGCTGGCTCATTCTGGAAGTCTTGCTTCACCGGTGAATTTGGGTGAATTCACTAGTTATCTCCCAAGTGTCAATTCTCACCATTCCTATTTTCCCCAGTAGCTTGGGCCCCAGCCCTTCTGAAAAAGGCTGTTGGTCTCTAGGTTTGAATCTCCGTGCTTGAAGCTCCTGCTAGAAAAGTGTAATTAATAGGAAATTTTGACATCCAGCTGAGAAAATTAGTTTACATCAAAAAAAGACAAGATCGAGGATTAAAGAAATTTTAGTCCTAATCTAATTAACACCAATTAAAAGATGCAGATGAATTTGCACCAACAAATTGTTAATTATGCACCAATTTGCCTTTTCTACTATGACCAGACCAAAATTAGGGAAGTATTCTCCTCTTTTTCGTTTGAGGAGACTTTCAGAGCAGGGTTGTTACAGTCATCTTTTGTATAATTAAAGAAGAGCGAGGCAGTGAGACTTACTGTGAAGTAATCCGCTCCCCTGATACTTGAATCTAGGCTACTCCTTAAAAAAGGAAAGTACAGGATCATTCTCCTGCATTTATTTATTTACCGGCCGTCTGCTAAAGACCTACTGCGCACTGGACCCTCGCTCCAGGCAGCCAGAAACGAGCATGTGCGCAGCGTTTGGTTTTTGTCACTCAATATTTTAACTATATTGTTGATATATTGATCCATAGAAAGAAACCTGTGATCTAAATTGTGTAGCTAGTTAAGCTCCGCCCTGGGTACCTGTTAGAATGGGAGAATTGAACTTTCGGACTCAAGAAATGCCCTTTAATGTCCTTAGAGTCCTTGATGACGACATGGCCTTTCGCTATCTTCCTCTGACGTCTTCTGCATGTGGAGGACCTGTGTTTCTGTTTCCTGCGTGTCAGGTAGAGGCCGCTGTGCTGGGACTGTCTTTGCACCTTTCGAGTCCCTGTCACAGCTCCTCAGATGGTGACCGGGTGACTGTGTCAGGGACGGCACAGCCCAGACCTGTGATATCTGCACAGGACACATCTGTCCACATGCCACCTACTGAGCAGCCGCAGCCCGCTTTATGTGAGCCGTTTTCTTCTGTCTCCACAACGGTACAGGGGAGGGAGGGAAGGTCTGGTGGAAATGGGAAGAAAATCTGTGGATTCCTCTGGTCATTAATTAAATACAAAGCCAAACAGCTGCACCAGATTTCTGACTGCATGCTGTCAAACGAAATTAAAAAAGCACGTTTGGTAGTTTTCAGTTTGAGCAACTGCCCTCCGAAGAGATGGATGTTACTGTCTAGGGCCTGTTCTTCGAACTTAAATACTCATCCCTAGATGAGCATGTTTTTCTCTTGGGGTCATCATTAATGTAAACATTCAGGATGCTTGGTTTGCGTTTTTCAGTATTTGTGCTGTAAACTTTTGCCTTCACAACTCTGGCTGAAAGTGAGTTGCCGTAAACTAGCTTTCACTGGCTGGTATTTTCATGGGTAATGGTGATTTAAAATTGGTCAGCGAATGAGAATTTCAATATGGCAACACCTGCGACAACAAATGGAAGACATTCTTCATAAGCTGCATCTGCCTCCACACTTTCCCAAGAGTGTCTGCTACCATCTTTCACTCCCCTCGCGCCTGTTCTTCTCCGCACCGGGGCTGCAGCTCTGCGAGAGGGCAGTGCCCCGTCCCATGGGCACAGACTCCCGTGTGAAGCAGGTCATGTGAAACACGTTAGAGGGTGAATAATGTAGCCTGATGACATGGCGTGTGTGAGGTTAGGATAGCAGTTGTCTGACCGATATTCCTGTGTCATTGAGATAAAAGAATGATATTTCAGTTGACTAAGCTGCCCTGTAAAAGGGTGTTGTTTCAGGCCTTTGAAAATAACAGACTTGCCTGCTGACAGCAAACTTCTGACCCCCATGCCAAACCTTGAGTTTGCTGCATTAGTAGAAATCTAGCTTGTTTTATACCTAAGTAAAATCTTGAGTTATATACGATGTGCTTCGATCACAGAGTGACCCAGTGGGGTAGAACAGGAGTTTGGAGCATTTTTCCATGCTGTTGCTGCGTGCCTGTGGAATACCCGTGCCCTGGTCCAGTCTCCCTCCGTCCCGCACCGCAGAGGTGAATGGCCGCTGAGACCAAAGGTCCTGTCGGTGGCCTTAGGACAGACCACTTTCATTTCTCTCGCTAGCCCACCACCTTAGTAGCCTTGGGATCAGGTTTTAGCCAAATGAACAGCCCAGTCGTGGAAATACATCCCATTTTCCATGATGTTCTGCTATGGCCTCTCCTATGTGCTCTTTCCTGTCCCATTAAGGGAGAAGAGACAGAATAAGATTACTCTCTGAACATTTAAATTCTTCTATTGTAATTAGAACCATGACATCTGAAGATTAGGAAAGAGGTTGTTTGTCTGTGAACAGTCTTTAAGAAGGATGTAGTGTTAGAACTTACTGAGTCTCACGACTCATGAAGACTAACCACAGTGAGCAATTCAGCATTGAGCACGGGCCAGAAAAGAATAGTGAATCACATGATGGAGACCATCGCCGAACGTGAATCAGGTCTGTAGAACAGTAACAGCCCTGCCTCAGTGTTGTGCTTCCCGGTTTGGATAAGTGTAGCTGTAAGGGGCGCACAGGCATCCCTTGTTTGATTGTGCTTTGTCGACACTGCGTTTCACACAAATTGAAGGTGTGAGGCCGAGAGTCTCTCTGGGCACTGTTTTTCCACCAGCATGGACTCACTTCATGCCCCTCTGTTGCATTCATTAAGGATTGCACAAGGATTTTTAGACATAATACTATTGCACACTTAGCAGACTTTAGTGTGAATACAACTTTAATCTACACTGAGAACCAAAAGTTCAAGGGGCTCATTGTTACCTTTATTATGGTGACTCAGAACCACACCCACAACTTCTGCAAGGTCTGCCTGTTTCCTTGGCTGGGGAGTTTTTAGGGGTACAAGGGCTAAATCAATACAACTTACAGATGGTTCAGAAAAAAATAAACATAAGAACAAATGAAGTGTGTGCATTAATGATAAAGCAAATGTAGCAAAATGTTAGCAGTTAAGGAGTATTTGGGCTACTCAAGAATTTGGGGGGTGGGACACACCCTGGTAGCGCAGTGGTTAGGCCCCCTGGATGTGGTCCACACGGATCCCAGGATCCTTGGTCTAAGACCCTGGCGCAGGGGGAACAACCAAGATGAACAACTCAATAAAGTGCTGCTTCCTCCTCCTCTCTCTTCCTGCCTGCCTGCTGCCTCCGCTTAACTTCCTTCCTGCCTATGCCTTTCCTTTAAAAAAAAGAAGTATTTTGGAGGGACTAGCCTAGTGGCTTTTGTGTTAAAACAAATGCTGGGTTCTTCTCTCCAGTGAATCAACCTTCTGTGTGCGGCGCTGGGGCGTCGTCAGCTTCTGCTACTAACGGGTTCCCCAATGCTCTCAGCGTCTTTTGCCCAGCCAGTTGGAAAGCAAGCTTAGGACAAGCGTTCACCAGGGCAGGTTAGTTATGTTCAACCGTTTAACGTATTTCTTCAAACTCTATGGTCCCGACGGAGCTGCAAAGTAAACTGCCCCCTCGGGTCCATTACTTCCCAGGCACACCTCCTTGTACGATGGAGCCGTGGTTTTACCTGAGCACCAAGTCACACGCTCACGGTGTTGCGTGCTCCCTTTCAGACAGGGCTTCACAAAGAGCCTCTTTATAAAGAAAACAACCAGCCAATAAAGCAGTATTAGAGTACATTATATATGTGACCAATCATTTTATAAAACCTGATGTAAGCCTTCAGGCATAATTGGAGTTCTTAGCAAAATACTTGGTTTTTAATATTTCTATGACCCTCTAAGGGGGACTTAGCAATTGCTCTTAAATGTTCAAAGTGGCGCATGGAGTTTTAGCTGTGTGATTTCCATTAAAGCCCACGGGAGTCTTGTTGCTAAAACATCACACAACTCATGAAAATGTGTTCCTTCTTGTGAGATTGTTGGAAGTAACAGGGATGGGAGAATAGCCCGGTATTTCTGGTGCATTTATAGGCTTCCTACACTTGTTTCAAATTTTATACTTTTATTAAGCTTAACAGTTCTATAGGAATTGGGGAGGAGGGAGGAGAGCCTATATGTGAATTCCAGAAGTGAAGGGTAGAAAAATGTAGTAGAACTAATAAAACCAAAAAAAAAAAACTCAAAAAAACAAAAACAAGTTCTAAAATAGTTCTTTAAATGTTTAAGAACATTTATCCTCTTTATTTTGAAATTAATCTGTCAGCTCCCAAATTTTTAAATGTATATTTAAGTAACACCATTTTTTGAAAATGACATTTAATGACAAATATCAACTATAATCACATACAAGGTGTTTGAGTTTTCAACTTCCTCTTCTCTTGAAGCCTATGTAATGTCAGCATCATCTCAGCAAAACTCCATTCCTGCAGATGGAGGGGTCTGTGCAGGTCTGCGGGGAACCTTCCACCTAGGCCTGTGACCTGGGACAGCATCCATTGGTGGCCTGGGTGGTGGCTTTGGGGTGTGCCCCAGGCTCTTTTAGGGCAGACACATCCTTGGGGTTCTGTTTCCTCTGTCTTGTGGGGGACACAGGATCAGAAAGTGGCCTTAGACATGATGTATTTACAGCTTCAATACATTAAAAAAGAAAATGAGGGGAGGTGCTGGAGCTGAATGATGAGTTCATTTTCCTTGGCCCCATTTCTGTGGTGCTCTGTTGGTCTATGATTTTTTTTTAATGAATAATATTGACTTCTCATTTTTATTCTTTATTAAATCTGAGGAAAAGTCTACAGGCATTGTTTTCTCCTGAAACCTCCACACATGTCCTCAGAGTAGATTTGTTGATGGGTGTAAACATGGAGAACTTGACTTAGACCCCATTTTTCAGCATAGCCTTGCATGAATTATTTTACTTAGGCATGAGCACTGCCACCACTGATTTGAAGTGTCCTAGTTTGGGGTCAGAATTAGGGACTGTCTAAATCAGGGCATTTCAGATAGGTAGGGGAGACTTATCAGGGTACAAATAGAAGGGAACAAGCCATAGTTCCTTTAAAAAACATAGTAACCTCGGGAGGTGGGACTTCCAGATGGTGACTCGATAGGTCTCACTTTGGGGTCACTCGACAACAGGAAAAAAAAAAAAAATCACCCAGTTTCCTGAGACATACCAGGAAACAACTGGCACTTCACCTGGAGACAGAACAGCTGACGACTAACAATGGATGAGAGCACCCAGTGCAGTTCTCAGCTAAGCTGCAGATTTGGATTTAGAATGGAGCTCGGGGGTCTCTGAACATGTGCTGAGATGGACGCTAGGGATTTCTGGACCAGCTCTGGAGGCAGCGAGAAGCGCCCCAGTGGGACTGAGACATGGAACCATGGAGTGGCTGGAAGACAATCCTACAGTTGAATGACAACCACAAAAGAGCAGGAACAGCTATACTCATATCAGATAAAACAGACTTCCATCTAAAAAGCATAACAAAAGACAGAGATGGACACTGTATAATGGTTAAAGGATCCATCCAGTGGGAAGACATAACGCTTATTAACATATGCACCAAATGAAGGAGCATCAAAATATATCAAGCAAGTATTATTAGACCTGAAGAGAGACATTGACAGCAACACAATAATAGTGGGGGACTTCAACACCCCACTTGCAACAATGGACAGATCAACCAGGCAGAAAATAACCAGGGAAACAGCCACTTTAAATGACCATCTGGAACAGATGGGTCTAATACACATATACCAGTCACTTCACCCACTGACTACAGATTTCACTCTCAAGTGCTCATGGAACATTCTCAAGGATAGATCATATGCTTGGACTCAAAACATCTCTCAACAGATTTGCAAAGATTGAAGTCATAGCAAGCATCTTCTCTGACCACAATGGCCTAAAAGTGGACATCAACCATAATATGAAAGCTGGAAGACCCCAAACCAATTGGAAACTCAACAACATGCTCCTGAAGGACTCTTGAGTAAAAGAGGAAATCAAAGAGGAACTTAAAAAATACTTAGAGACAAATGAGAATGAGAACACAAGTTACCAGAATTTATGGGATGCAGCAAAAGTGGTACTAAGGGGAAAGTTATCACAATCCAGGCCTGTCTCTAAAAACTAGAAAAATCGCAAATAAACAACTTAGCTCTACATTTAAAACAACTAGAGAAAGAAGGACAATTAAAGCCAAAAATCAGCAGAAGAAAGGAAATCATCAAAATTTGAGCAGAATAAAGGAAATAGAAAACAAAAAGACAATCCAGAAGATCAATGAAACCAAAAGTTGGTTCTTGAAAAAATAAAATTGACAAACCATTGGCTAGCCTCACAAAGAAAAAAAGGGAGAAAACTCGCAAAACTAGAATCATAAATGAATGGGGAGAAGTTACAACAGATACCACAGAAATTCTAAACATAAGGCTCTACTATGAACAGCTCTACGCCACCAAAATGGACAAACTTGAGGGCAAGGATAGATTTTTTAGAAAAGTATAGTCTACCAAGACTGAACCCAGAATAATTAGAAAACTTGAACAGAACAATCACAAGCAAAGAAACTGAAGAAGTAATCAAGGGCCTCCCCAATTGGGGACCAGATGGCTTCTCCAATGAGTTCTACCAAACTTTCAGAGAAGAATTAACACCTATTCTTAAGCTCTTCCAAAATATTGAACAGGGAACTCTCCCAAATACTTTTTATGAGGCTAACATTACACTGATGCCAAAAGCTGACAGAGATGTCACCAGGAAAGAAAATTACAATATCTCTAATGAACATAGATGCAAAAATTCTCAACAAAATATTAGCAAATCAAATTCAACAACGCATCAAAAAGATCATATATCATGACCAAGTGGGATTCATCCCAAGGATTCAAGTATGTTTCAACATATGTAAAGCTATTGATGTCATACACCATATTAACAAGAGCAAAGAGAAAAACCACATGATCATATCACTAGATGCAGAGAAAGCTTTTGGCATGATCCAACACCCATGTATGATAAAAACTCTCCATAAAATGAGAATAGAAGGTTCATACCTCAACATAATAAACACCATATTAGAAAAACCCACAGCTAACATCACTGTCAATGGCAAAAAATTGAAAGCATTGCCTCTTAAGTTAGGAAAAAGGCAAGGTTGTCCACTCTCACCACTGCTATTTAATATTGTACTGGAGGTCTTAGCCAGAGCAATTAGGCAAGAAAAGGGAACAAAAGGAATCCAAATTGGAAAGGAGGAAGTAAACTCTCCTTATTTGCAGATGACATGATTATATATATTGAAAAACCCAAAAATTCTATCAAAAAACTTCTAGAACTCATCAGTGAATACAGTAAAGTGGCAGGCTACAAAATGCACAAAAATCTCTTGCACTTTTATATGCAAACAACATGCTAGAAGAAAACAAAATTACAAAAATCACACCATTTAAAATAGAAGTTAAATGAATGAAATACAAGGGCATATACCTAACAAAGGAAGTAAAAGAACTCTTCAACAAAAACTACAAGTCCTTAAAAGAAATAGAGGAGGACACAAAGAAATGGAAAGACATCTCATGTTCGTGGCTGGGAAGAATCAATTGTTAGGCTGGCTCAGAAAGACGGGACAGCGGGCATGCCCGGCGGCCAAGCCTGGGAAAAAGGTGGATGACGTCAGAATAAGGGATGCGACCCCCACACCTGGATTCACGGGGCCAATCCCCAATCGTGATATGGGAAGCCCACGAAATTCCTCTGCTTAAAAGAGCCGGTACCCCTTTGTACTGCGCGTGACTTCCCCAGGCCCGTTTTGCGGACTTGGGAGTTTCGCCCGGGAGCGCAAAGTCCAATAAAGCCCTGACTATTCTGCTTTCTGTCTGATTGAAATTTTCTCCTCGCAGAACCCAGAAAAACCTTACATCAATATCATTAAAATGGCCATTTATCCAAAGCAATATATAGGTTTAATGCAATCCCCATTAAAATCCCATGGGCCTATTTCCAGGAAATAGAACAAAAAAAATCTTAAAATTTGTATGGAACACAAAAGATCCTGAATAGCCAAAGCAATCATTAGAAAAGAGAACCAATCAGGAGAGATCACATTTCCAGATTTTGAACCATATTACAAAGCAATAGTGATCAAAACGGTATAGTACTGGAATAATAACAGGCACAGATCAGAGAAATAGAATTGAATCACCATAAACTGACCCACTCACATACAGTCAGTTAATCTACAACAAAGGAGCCAGAAGCATTGGATGGAAAAAGGAAAGTCTCAACAAATGCTGTTGGGAAAACTGGACAGCCACATGCAAAAGAATGAAGCTAGCCCATTCTCTGACACCATTCACAAAAATGAACTCAAAATGGATTAGAGACTTGGCTATAAGACCAGAAACCATAAAACTCTTAGAAGACAACATAGGAGAGACTTTCCTTGACATCAGTTGTATAGAAGCCTTTAGGAACTCAACTCCACCATCAAGGGAAACAAAAAAAAAAATAAACAACTGAGACTATGTCAAACTAAGGAGCTTCTTCACAACAAAAGAAAATATCACCAAACCAGCAGGAGACCTAGTAACTGGGAGAAGATGTTTGCATTTGATATATCCCACAAAGGTTTAGTATCTAAAGTATACAAAGAACTCATAAAACTCAACAGAAGAACAGGCAATCCAGTCAAAAAATGGGAGGAGGAATTGGAGACACTTTACTGAAGATGTTATACAGCTGGTCAGCAGGCACAGGAAGTTATGTTCCTACTCACTGGCTATCAGGGAAATGCAAATTAAAACAGCAATGAGAAATCACCTTACACCTGAAAGGCTGGCTGTCATCCAAAAGTCTGGACACAACAAATGCTGGGGAGGATGTGGAGAAAAGGAAACGCTTTTTCACTGTTGATGGGAGTGCAAAGTGGTACAACCCCTATGGAGAACAGTTTGGAGATTTCTCAAAAAACTGAAGCTGGAAATCCCATAGGATCCCGTCATTCCACTTCTGGGCATCTACCCAGAAGATTCAAAAGCAGAGATGTCTGCATCCCCATGTTTATTTCAGTCCTATTCACAATAGCAAAGAACTGGAAACTAGCTAAGTGCCCAGCATCAGATGATGGATAAAGACGATGTGGTCCATATACACAATGGACACTACACAGCCCTGAGAAGAGATGAAACTCTGTCATGTAAATCAACATGGATGGAACTAGAGGGGATTATGCTGAGTGAAACTAGTCGAAAGAAGAAAGAGACCAGATGACCTCACTCATAGGTGGAATGTGAATAGGTGAAACAAAAGAACAGATGAAACTTAACCAACCCTGAAATATTTGCGACAGAACTGAGCTTACCAAAAGGGAATGGGGCGGGCTGGGGGAAATGGTGGTGGAGCCCACTGGACAGAGAGGAAGGACACTTGGTGATTTGGTGGAGGGCGTGTGTTGACATATATCTAAGGAATGGGGAACCAATACACAGGAAATTATTTTAATGTGTAGAATAATTACTACAATAAAAAATACATTAAAAAAGATAAAAGGGGAAAAGAAGCACAGTAACCTGGATAATGAGAGGCTATGATGTCGTTCTTTTAATAAGTGTAACTTTGTAACTTCATAGCCCTAAGGGCTCGGAGGGGTACTTTCAGAGCCGGGGGCTACACCTGCCGGCATAGATTAGGGCCTGCTCAGCTGTCTTCATTTGCAAGACTAAGGTATAGCTGGGTGGGACTCTGGGTCTCAGCAGGGAGCGCCCCTTCTGCATCTCCATAGGCTGGTGTTTGGGATGAAGATGGCTTTTGCAAGCCAGGCTCAGAAATAGCTAGTTGAGCTAGGTTACTGTTTCCTGAGTTTTATGTATCAGACCTGAGGTCTGAAGCAGTTACCCTGTATAGGAATAAGCCAAGTCCTTTACAATTAGCCCTCTGAAGGGCCTTGTCTTAGGGCATCTAGCACACCCTGGGCCCAAGCTTCCCTTTGGCACACAAATCTGTTTGTAAAAAGCCTGTGAATGCAGAGGATGATCTAGTGATGAGGACAAAAGGGAATGTTCTTGGGAACCTATCCTCTCTGCCTCGGTTTGTGGGTTGGATACGCTTTTTCTGTAATGTTCATTCTTTTCACAGAAAATACAATTAGTATAATTCTTGTGTGTTCTCTCCAGGAAGGAAGTGGTATACTGCTTGTGAATGGTAGGCTAAATGAGGGAATCATTAAAGGGTTTTTAATAGACTTGAACCAAAAGACATAAGAGACTACAGTTATGTTGCCTTAATTGAGAAATATTTTGCCATACATGGAGACTTAATCAAATTTTCATTACATACCTGGTCAGGGACTCGGCTGAATGTTTCCTTTAGCAATTTGATAAAATGCACATGCAAGACTTGTTAGTTATGTGAGAATATGTTTGAAGCACTTATCGTCTCTCCTGTGGGGGCCGAGCATCAGATACTTGCTTTACTGTGTTGTGTTGAGTGCTTCTGTTCAAATTTCTAATGAACTTTACCACCAGACTACTTGATCATGAGTAAACCCAGGAACAATGCAAATGGAATTGCCCCCTGATGAGGAGGAATGGGCCCAGATGGCCCTTAAAAGGTGATAATTAGGAAATATAGCATATCTGAGTAGCTAGAAAGAGAGAAACTTGTTAAAGACAGTCAATCTGTTTGAAGCAATGGTCGTTCTCTTAATTATATGCATTTTCATTTAGAGTTGATGTAAAGTAAAATTTTCCCAGGAAAAATTTTTATTGGTAGCTAAATCCTAGAAACCACAGACTTTTTTGTTGTTCTTTTTGGTTACTCTGTTTCAGATTACTTTGAAAATTCTTTCCTGGGTACATTTTTTGTTTGCTTTATCTGGGTAACAGACTTGCTGTGTATGTTTTAGGGGGCCGTTTTAGGTTATTTTAGCTCTTATGCTGAAACAGTGGGGGAGTGATTAAAAGTGAGAAAAATATTGGTATATATTTGTAAACTGAGCTTTTAAAATTAAAATAGTTGCAGGATATAACAGTCTGTGATTTCCTGTACTTTGTAAGATTGCCTTCAATGTATTGCCTTCTTGGCAGCTTCAACTCCAGATTCTTCTTGAATATGTCATTAAAATAATTCTACATATGACAGGTTGGACTTTGTAAGCATTATATTTTTATCGAGATTAGCATATTTGCATTTGCTAATGATATCATGCCTTTGGCTTTTCTTTAGCCAGATTTTTTTTTTTTTTTTAGTGTACAAACTTGGCATGACTAGAAAATAACAAGTGAACTGGGAACGAGAAAATGGTGACATAAAAGGAGAGAAGAAATATGCTCAGGAGAGCTCATCCAGCTTCTCCATGGAGTGGAGGATGGGAAAGCGGAGACCAACAGCTAAAATGGCAGAAGGCAATTTTTGCCTTATTTGTAGAATCAGAAGGTAAAATTGCATTGACTTGCTAAATTCCATTATTCCCAGTATCTTGGCAGTCTGAGTTTGGCAGATGAGTTGCTTTCCTGCAATTAGTCAACACCATCATTCATCGTGACAGAAAACGGTGGTACATCCTATGCACCTTTGGGGCAAAGGCCAAGGTAAGACCTGCATCTTCCAGGTCTGCCCACTTGGGTTTCCAAGGACTCCCCTTAAAAGAAGCCTCACTTCTCAAGCATTCCTTCTTCTATCCGTAACAAATGTCTTCTGACTAAAAGGTAGGGGTCCCAGGGTCTAGTTCTTTGAGGCTTAATACAAATTCATGCAGAATCTTCCTCCACTCTGAAACCTGAGTCACTGACAGTGTAAGCCTTGTTATTGAGAGACGAAGATGGAGCTCACCCTCCCTTAAGGGAGGCCAGGCCAGCAGCACCTCTACCCAGACATGGGGAGGCCGCCTGCAAACTTCGGGGAAATAGCGTGAAGGATGAGCCAGACACCCACCATTTGTATTTATTTATCCTTTCAGGACCCGGCTTGGAAACTTTAGTGTTGTTGGGATTTGTCCCAATCCAGAGCAAACGAAGGAGTAAAGCAGCTTCAACGTTTCCAGTGTTGTTGTTTTTTTAAAGGAATTAAATTTGCCCAAAACCTAATTTACCTTTTCTTAAGATAACAAAAACATGATCACTATAACAATATTTGGTATTTTGTGTAATAGTACATAGGTATAAAGAACTGAGTGGAACTAGCCCAGGAGATGGATGGCGGTTAACTCCGCATTCTTTTTCAGACTGTTTTATTAATCAGCTCTCTTGACTCCATACATTATAGCCTCGGAGCAGTAAATTGCATTCCATTTGCTAGCTCTGTGGATGCAATTTGCATGTGGCCTAAATGCTATCCACATTGTTGTGTTAAGTAGCATTTTATCTCCCTGGACCCTCCCCTCGCCCCCCGTGGAAAGTTTTCTCGCTGGAAGGGGATTTTGCATGTAGTTTGGTCATTTGGCGCCATCTTCTTTTTATTGTTAAATCCACTAAAGCCGGTCATGCCTGGCAGTACCAAGCCAGCTCTTTCCGGCGTTCTGGTCTGCTAAGCATTTGGAGTTCTTTGCTGTTTATTTACATGGAATGTTTTCAGCTTCTGTCTTTGCTTTAAGAGCTGATTAAAAGGGACCTTGAAAAAATAAAATAGAAAAGAACTTGAGTTGGAGTGTAGGTTTTTCCTTCTGGACTCCTCCCTTGTCTTACCCCCATCCCCTTCGCCACCTTCTCCCATGATAACAGGCACTGAAACGAAAAAAAAAGTATTTTAGAAACCACATTGATACTGCACAGCTTGGAGTGTAAGAGGGAACTGGATGAATGCCTATCACCAATGGGATCACATTTTCAGTATTTGAGTTCTGTGTATCATCATAATCTGAAAACATGCCTGAAGAGCTACTCCTTGGTGAGGGTATTGGTGCTTAGACCTTTCTGTAATTTGTCTGACATTCAGGCACAGCTCTTTTGAAATAATTAATATCAAATATATATTAGATTCTGTCATTTAATGGCGATGGTGGATTCCTTTTCCACAAATACTTTTTAATTCAATGGGGAGGGAGATCCCATCTATTTTTTAAAAATCATTAATCACATACTCCTGACATTTTCCCTTTGAATTTTCCTTAGGAGGGAAAAGGTATTTGAATAACAAATAAACAAAAACCTCTCCTCACACAAATAGCTGCCAGCCCCCTACTTCAACAAAGGCTTCAGTCCTACTGAGACCTGTTGTGTCCTGTTTAGGAGGCAGCAGGCTGGTGTGGACACTGTGCAGAAAGACCCGGGTTAGGAAGTGCTTCTGCTGGGTCACTCTTGGATTCTGCTTTGAGTTTCTGACTCACGATCACTGCCCCATCCAGGACCGCCAGAGCGACATGGGAGCCATTTCCTTAGACCCCTGCGTGGGCAGCATGAAAATGTAAAACGCTAGCGTTTCAAATGAACTGAAAGCAAAAGTCTTAAGCATTTCTTCTTGCATTCTTGACTTGAGCATTTTCTTAATGAGTAGCTAAGTTAATCTAGAGTTGAAAATAAGCTGTACAAACAAATTTCTGGAGATCTTTAGTTCAAGCCAACTCTTCTTTTTTTTAAATGAAAGGTGCAGGCAGGAATGAAGGCAAGCAGGCAGGAAGAAGAGAAAGTCGGAAGAAGCATTTCTTTTATCAGGTTGTTTATCCTGGCTGTGGCCCTCCCCCACCCCCCTGCAGTGCCAACCAGCCAGGATACCTGTCCTTGGATATCGATGAACTTCCTCTGCTACTCTACCAGGGTCCCCCCAAACTAACTAACTCTTCTGTAGAAGCAGATCTAGTTTCTGGAGGAGGTAGTCAGAGAGCAGAGATCCTTCTCTTTGCCTCTGCTGGGACTAAAACATGACACCTGAAGTCTCTCAGAACTGGTTCCCTGTCCATGCCCCACACTGACATGAAGAGCCAGGACAGGGGAAGACAGCCCCAGAGTCAAAGGAGAAGCTCCTATTCTTCTAACCCTGCAGTCCTTCCCTTCATCAAAGATGCCATCTGCCACCCGTGGGCCTCCACCCTTCTCCTCATCCTGAAATGTCTCTTGACCCTATTTTCTAGAATGTAGAAAGGGGAGTTATTTATCTGTACTTTTAGAGTAAGAGTAGGGATGAATCATCCCTCCTGTATCCCCTAGAACCCCAGTTTCCCTTTCCAGGCCTCAGAACAGAATATTAATCATTCGTCTGCCCCACCTACCTCAGAATTCTCCATCCACGTGTTATTAAATCTGTACTTTTCTCTTACTAATCGCACCTAATGTTAATGTGTTCATTTGTCCAGTCTGTGAAGAACCTCAGAGAAATAGGGGCACTTTTCCTTTGACTCCTCTCTTGGTGTCCCTGATACGGCTTTCAGAGCCCAAGTCTACAGTACATTTTGTAGAATGAAATAGGACCAAAACAGCATTCTTGTGACTATGTATTCGATTGAACCTCATTGCCAGTGTTCAAACAACTTTAACCTGTAAAAATAGCATTAGAGTTCAAAAATATTTGTGTAGAAATACCTCCTGATAAAGAAAATGGAGAAAGCTTGAAGAGTTAGACTATAAACATACTATAAGCAAAGTAATCTCCCTCCCTCCCTCCTTCTCGCCTTTCCCCCCTTCTTCCTTCCTCCCTCCTTTCCTGCTTTGCAGTCCCCTGCTAGTCCTTTCTATGCGCTGTTGGTTCTAGAGACATAGAGTTAAGAGCTATGTCTGTGCTCCCAAATCAGCCAGAGGCCAGAAGCTGCTCCATCTGATGGAGAAACGGGGCCCAGGGAGTGGTGGGAACACAGAGCGGGAGTTTCTAGAAGCCTCAAGACCTGAAACCCACATTGGACAGAGCTCCAAGCCCCTATGCTGTTTGTGTGGATGTTTCGAGGTCGGGACAGCTCGGAAAGTGCAATCTCAGTGAGCGTCGTTCAGATAGGAGGTGTCAGCAGTGAATCCATGACTTGTTTTCTCCTCTCTGCATGCTTTCGTTTTGAGAAAGCGCTTACATCCACTTTTGTACAAGCAAGGCTGCCATATGCAAGTCCGACTCTCAGCCACAGTGACTTCCAATGTTAAGCTCCTCCTGTTGCGTTTTCAGTTAACAGTGCGATGGAGACAGCATTCAGACTCCGTAACATTCACCTGGTAGTGCGCGCTGCACCGGCTTTCATCTCTTCGCAGCGTTGTGCAGCGATCACCGCTGTCTAGTTCCATTTCCTCACCTCAGAAGCCCACCCATTAGCACATCCCGTCCCTGGGACAATGGATCTTCTTTCTGCGCCTGTAGACGTGCCTATTCGGGACATTTCCTATGCATGGAATTATTATATATTTGTGCCCTTTGGTGTCTGGCTTCTTTCACTTAGCATAATGTTTTCAGGGCTCCTCCTGGTTGTAGCCTGGATGACTGAGGAATATCCCGCCGTAGGAATACACCACGTTTTATGTATCCATCCATGCATCATGGACATTTGCGTTGTTTCCACTTATAATGCTGCTTTGAACCGTGGTGGTATATGCTGTGGACATATGTTTTCATTTTCTTGGATATACCTGGGAGTGGAATTGCTGGGTCACACGGTAACTATATTTAACACCTTGAAGAACTGGGATGCTTAGCATTTTGTGCCGATATTGTGAATCTAATTATGAGACAACTTTCAGCCAATTACCATTAGTCTTGTCCTTTGCACTACATTTTATGTTTCTCCGGCAGGGTTGTCTGTCGTGCACCCCTCCCCCATCCGGACCACCAAGGCGCATAGATCATGTGTCACTTAACTGCGCTTTGGTCCACAGCGGACCGCACGTCCAGTGGTGTCCCGATAGGCTCTTCTCTGGAGCCTAGGTGTGCAGTAGGCTGTACCACTTAGGTTTATGTAATCACACTATGACATTCTCAGAATGTATCCCCCTTGTTAAGTGACCCCTGAGTGTGGCAGATTCTCAGAAAGCTGGTGAGAATGAAAGACCAATGCAATGTCGGCTTGCATTGAAATCGCCAGCAACCTAGGATACATTCTTCTTCCCTCCCTTCCTCTCTGTCACTCCCTTCTGTCCTCCCTCTCCCGCTTTCTAACCCTTCTCTATCCCTCCCCCTCTATCCCTGGCCCCGCCACCCAATAGAAGCAGCTCTGGAGAGTCCATGGAACTTTTCAGTTGACTACAGCCCTCCTTACCTGCTGCAGGGCCTTCCCCCAGGACCTCAGGTCTCTCCGCTGCCTCCTTCCACAGCAGCCATGAGCACCCACCTCGCTTCAGGCGGCCACGAGGACGTTCTTTCACTGAGACCCAAGCAGAGGCAGGGGTGGCGGAAACCCTGCCTTTGGGACACATCCCCTTTGATGTGTTTCATGTACTGCTTCTGGGGGATTTGGACCAGGATGCCCCAAACTGCTTCTCCAGAGTTTGACTTAGGAGCGCTGTGCAGGAGACTTAAGAAAGCTTATAGACTTTCTCCAAGATTAGAGCATTACGATTTGTCCTGTGACCTTTCACTTGGAGCTTGTGATTTCTAAAACATCTATTTCAGGCTGGATTTAAGAGACAGCCTGGCCTCCACGGAATCCAGCACCTTTGATGTTACAGTAACATGGAGGGGAGAGACAGATGGAACAAAAGTCTTAATTGCCAAAATTTACAATAGCTTCCCAGCAGCAGCCAGCACGAAAGACATGTTAATGCAATAAACTGTAAATGGAAGGAAGCTAAGCAGGATTGACGACTGGTGCAAACCTGCACCAAATCGCCTTGCCGGCCCCTCCTTCCTTTCCCCGTGAGGCATTTCGATAGTCACAATAGAACTGAGCTCCTCTGCTCTGCATCCTCCTTCCCATATAGGTCCTGCAGCCCTAAACCTACAGAACCCTACGAAAACCTGGGAAATCTGGAGAGTAGTGGGGGGCAACAGAGCAGTCAGAAGTCTGGAACTGGAATCCCGGCTTGCCCAGAGCACACATCTCTGCAAGCATGGGCTTTACTGCTGGACCAAAGCGTGCAGTTTTCTTGTTTGGCTCCGAGGTGGGGGTCTCTGCAGGCACAACAGATGGCAGGCGTGTTCGTGTTTCTGCCACGAAGTGAGAGGACCTGTGTCATTCTCCAGTCCAGCACTTACCCACCCGTCAGGGCCACTGCTCTAAATGGCTGTTTTTCACCTTTGGGTTCCTGCGGGTTTCACTCCGTGGAGGCTTGCACATACCTTTCCCTGTGTTGGAAGGTGTGGGGGCTCGCTGTCTCCTTGTCCAGATTGCGGCCTGTTTGGTCTTTTAATTAGTTGAGGAACACAGTCTAAATGGAAAATTGCTTTCTGAGATCTGCGGGCCCCGGTTCCATGCTGTGAGGGTTCCCTGTAATTAAACACGTTTGCAGGGCTGTTCTCTTGCGTACATACCAGGGACGTCAGAGCCTCTTCCATTCTCTGGGGAGCTCCGTTTCAGTCTGACTTAAATATTAATACTAGGTGTAATGAAAAGGAAATGTGTCTATCAATCTATTAAGAATGGGTTCCCCCTTTGGCAGAGGCAAGCGCTTCTCCAGGGAAAATCACTTGCATGCCTTTCAGGCCAGGAAAATGGCTAAGGGTGGCGGAGATGTGGAGAGGAAGCTGGACAAGAAGCCAAGCCAGGGCACGGAGGGCAGTAAATTCTGGAAGCCTGCCGTCTCGTGCTCTGGGTGCCGACGGCGAGACAGCGGGGTGGCTCAGTGTGCAAAGCCCTGGAAGCTCTAGAATTCACTCTAGAACTCTGGCTTCCACCATCAGGTGTCCATATTTAAAAGTTCCTACTGCAGTTTCAGATACTGCAAAAGATGGGCTTCCTTCCTCGTGGGGATGGGGGGAGTGCTTTTTGTAGTCCAGATGTTACAGCTACTTAAAAATCTTAAAAAAAAAAACAAAAACAAAAACTGTTCATCCTAGTTAACAAAGGATGATGGAAGCTTTTATGAAGATTTTGCTTAGAGACTCAAAATAGAAATGGAGAGCGATGGTCCCTAAGTCATGGGGCCGGGCGTGAGGGGGTATTAGGGAGAGGCTGACATTTTGTGGCAAACTCTCCTCTGTACTTTTTTTCTGGGAAAGGCCATGCAACTATTTTATTTAAAGGAAAGGTACAGGTAGGAATGAAGGTGAGTAGACAGCTGGGCAGGAAGAGAGAGGAGGAAGAAGCACTGTCTTCATTTTACCATTTTATTCAGTTGTTCATCATTGGTTGTTACTCCGGTCCTGGGTCTTGAACCAGGGGCCTTGGGATGTGTGTGGACTGCGCCTGGTTTAAGCTACTAAGCCACTAGACCACCAGGGCGTGCCGGCGCAATTTTTTCTAATAAGCACCCAGATAACGTGGGGCGTGAGGAAGTCAGACGCCAAAGATCTTAGGATCATTCACTAGGAAAAATGATTGGAATTAAAACCTACTCTTCAGGTCTTAATATATAAAGCACGTGGCATATGGGGAAAATCCATCTGACCACTTCCCAGGAGGACTGGACTTGGGAAAGAAGGAAAAGGAAGAAAAGAATGATGAGAATGCAGGGGAAACAGCTGTCCACAAAGAACGACACATCTCTGCTTTTCTCAGCAGAAACGTGTGCATTTCCTGCCACCTCCTCTTCTGACCTGCCTTCTCTTGCTGTCCTGCAAACCTGCATTTCCCATGTTTCTCCGCTGCCAGGATTTTCTCAAAGTTTGGGTTGTTGGACTCTAACACCCATTTGACTAAGCTGTGTGAGCAACTATCGAGTCGACGTTGGGGGCGGTGACTGTAAAACACAGGGCAGCCCTCTGATTTCCTCATCTGCAAAACGGGTCGAGTCCTGGCAGGCTGGTTGTAAAGAAGGGTGCAGACCATCAGTGGAGTTTGCAACAACCTGGCTTTCCCTTTTATCTGCACGTCTCCAACACACAATTTCCTCTCATTTTGACCCTCGGTGCACTGGCTGCTGCCCTCCCCACGGGCTTTGAAAGCCTCGGGTCACCGGGGCACAGGTGTACCGCCACCTGACTGCGGGGATGGGCCTTAGGAAAGAGATTCATTATGGAAGCCAGTGTGGCCGAACGTTCAACTTCAAGAAGCCTGGCAGGACACTGCTGCGCAGACGCTGCAGCCCGCGTGCGTTCACGTGCCACGCCACATCTTGATGACAGCTGAAGACAAGGCTCTGTTTTTAAGCCCTTGGCTCAGGCGCGCTCAGAAATGCTACGCCTTGATGGAGTTTCTAGTCGAGGGATTAGTGTCATTTCTGGGTCCCCACCAGAATTCCATTCAAGCTGTAAGTCGTCATGCAAAGTCATAGGTTAAATGATTTGGGAATAAAATGTCACTTGACGTGACAGAAATGAACCCTCGGAGGCCCTCAGGTCCTCTGGGACTTGCTCTCACTTACAGTTCTTGTGTTAAGTAATTTTATTAACCGAGGCAAGGAGGGGCATGAGGTGACAAGGGAAACGTTTTTTTGCTAACATTTTAATCCTAATCACAAAATTTGTGGCGTGTGGCTTTGTACGCACGGGTAGCTGCGAAGCCCTGGAAGACAAAGTAAAAATTAGAATGTGTTGTTTTCCCCCCAGGTGTTGTTTAAAGTAGTGTATGAATTGTCAGAAAGATTAATTGTTGTTGCTTGCAGCCAAACAGATGATAAATTTTAAAATTATATGATTACTGTGTGTCAGCATAAAAGCTCCGTGTCCCAAGTGTGTCACCTTTTTCTGTTGCTGTTGGCGAGGCTCACGCTTTACCGCGCGTCGCCAGAACGTGTTGACATGTATTCAGATCGCTGATTAAGTGTTTTAAAAACGTGCCACTCAGAAACTAACCCCGATGTTCTATGAAACGAATAAGATTTTTTTTAGGAGCAACCTTTTTTTTTTCTTCGTCATTGATGCGGAAGAGATTTTCATGGTCTTTTTTTTTTTTTTAAAGCCTGATGCAGTTTTTACATTTTTCTCATCTAATAACTTTTAAAGGAAGGTGCAGGCAGGAATGAAGGCGAGCAGGCTGGCAGGCAGGCGTAAGAGAGTGTAGGAAGAAGCACCTTGTTTCATTTGCGTTTAGTGTTCACACTGGTGGTTCCCCCGCAGGACTCACACACACGGGTGTATGGGCTGTGCTTCTTCAGAGGCGGTTGACCCAACCACTGCTCCACACTTTTCTCTTTTAAACGCTAGCCCCAAAGAGGGGTTTTCAGTGTTCGCATTTCTTCTGTTCGCCGTTAGGGGAGGCCGGAAGTGCTGGGCGGCTGCTTGTGAGCACTCTGTTGGCCGCAGGGCCCAGGTAGGAAGGTGGGGCCATCTTGAGGTTGTGGAGCCTGGTGCTGGGACTCGTTTGAGTGTCTGCATTGTGACAGACCTTGAACGACAGAGTGTGACACAGTCGCCCGGCAGCGCAGACGTCTCCTGGTCCCTGTCACACGGCGACGCTGGACGCTGTGGCTGCTCAGGCCATTAGCGTGTGTGGACGATCGGCCTTGCGTCCAACCCGCGTGTGAATCCAGAGGTCTGCTTGCTTCAGTGATAAACAATCCTTCAGAATCAGATTTTAATGCCTTTTTCTGGTTTGGGGCTATTTGTCTCTCTGAGCACAGCACGGAAGACCCTTAGGCAAGTGACGTGCTGTTTGGTAGCGGGTGGTGGGTCTTCCCCTCCGCATGTCACACCTCCTTCCTCGAAGGCAGCTTGCAGCGTGTCTCTTCCTCCAGGTTCAGAGGAGGTTGACGGTGTTTCACGGATGTTGCAGAGGGTGATGTACAACAGCCATGAGCTCATGTCACTTGTCACTTCTCCCCAGCGTGGTATAATTCAGAGATGTTTCTGTGACAGCCCTGGTGCCCTCGGGGGACAATGCGCCAAATGATCTCTGTGACGGAGAGAATATTGGAGGTGACGAGTCGCTCAGGGCAGCAGCATTGATAACTGCCATTTAGGGGGCACTTAATGCATCTCAGGCTCTCTCCCTGCTGCACACGTGCACATGCACATGTGCATATATATATATATATATATATATATATATATATATATATATATATAGTGTCTCACTCAATCCCCACCACAGGGCAGCCCCCTGAGGGTGGGTGGGCCTCCTCATGCTAGCAAAGGGCTAAAGGGAGACTTGGCCATCTGGCCCCATGTGTGTGAGACTGGAGCCACCTGCATACCCAGCTGCTAGCTGCATATCTGCTTTGCGGTTGGCGCTTTTTATCACATCAGTTTTTAAGGGAAGGTGCAGGCAGGAATAAAAGCAGGCAGAAAGGCAGAGGAGGGAGAAGCATTTTTATTTATTTTTATCTCATTCATACTGGTTGTTCCCCCTGACCCAGGACATCAACCTGGGTCCTTGGAATGTACGTGGACTGTGCTACTTCAGAGGCAGCTAACCCAATTGTTACTCCACCGGGGTGCACCACACATCTGTCTTTATCTGTTTTTTAACTTGTTTGGGACTTGAAAGTTGGCTCGCCATTGAACAATGATGCTTCAGGCAGAATTCCCAGCAAGTGCAGATAAAACAGGGCTCTGAGAGTCCCGGGGTCCCCTGCCTTAAAGAGGGAGTGACGGAGAGACAAGATGCCCCTGGAAAACACCCGCTGACTCCCTCTGGGTACTGGTCTGGAGATGCCACTAGAACTTTGGAATTTCTGTCTGAACAGTTTCTGCACAACACAGGGAACTGGTAGCTTCATGGGGGTGACTGGGGACAAGGGACCGGGACAGGGCGGTGAGAGGAATACTTCTCAAAATGAACTCTTTAGTGCCTTCTGGGACCGTGTGACCTGAGTATCTTTTCAAAGGAAAAGGACACCTCCTTCCTCGAGGTGCCTAAGGGTCTTCCGTGCTGTGCTCCTTTTCAAAAAGCCACATCAAGTAATCTAGTAGAAAAGAAAATTTCACCGGATCCAGGCTGCCATACAAGTCAGTCATCCTAAAGGTATTCTTTTGTTTTGTGGGCTGCTGTGCTGCCCATTTCCACGCGTACCTTTGTCCCGTAGCTCCTGGGTCACCACCGCCGCAGCAGTCTCTTTAATTGCCGTAGTTCCTTAGAGTGAAGTCAGGTGAGTTTTCCCCCTTCGGACCTCTCAAGTCTTGTTTTTTAATGTGTGGATCTCTTTGGGTGGCATTTGTTTCGTGTGTGCATGTGTGTGTGTGTGTGTATTTTCTTCACATAGGGATATAATTAGACAGATCTCTTCATGTATACATACATATTATATATGCGTATATACATACACACACATATATATATATATATATAATATATATATTCTCCCCTCACCCTTTTATATGAAGTTATTTGGCTAATTTTCCTTGGAAGTTCACCTTCTAGGTTTAGAGTAGAATGCAAAATTTGGTCTGAATCTTCTCCCATCCACTGATTGGGAACTTTCCTGTTTTTATGTCAACAAACGTAAAAAAAAGCATGTACAGGACATGTCAGAAGATACTCTGGGTTTGGTTCCAGATACCACAATAAAGGGACGATGGTAACAGAGCCAGGACGTGAGCTTTCGGTGTCTGTGAACGTCACATTTACGCTCTAGTCTATTAGGTGTGCGGGCACTGTGTCTGCAAAGCACCAGCATTCACACGTCATCAAAAACACTTCATCAAGTAGATGGGAAAACTGCGCTGGGGGCCCCCCGTGGCACTGGGTTCCTCCCACCTTCAAATGCACATTTTCTGCGAAGCAGGATAAAATAAGGTGAACCCATACGCGTGTGAGGGTGAGGAGATGCCTGTGTGTTCCATGAAGCCTATACTTACATTAGAAAGTGAAGCTTGTGCGTGTAGAATGCTCCCGTGTTTGCAGGTGTCCGTGACTTCTGGAAGAAGCAAGGAGACCGGCGGCTCTGGGTGTCTTTGTGTTGAGAGCGGTCATCAGTCAGCAAGTGAGACTTTTACGTGCTCTCATGAGACTCAGGCCTTCCCTTCATTTCCTCCAAGCCGTCAGATGCCTTTCTCCTTTATCTGACACATTTCAGAGAACAGTAAAGGAAAGATTCATGGGACTTCGATGATTTAATTCTCTTTTTGGAAATCCAGTGACTTAGCTATAGGGAACATTCAAGGTCCATCTGGGCTTTTCAGACAGCCCAGCTGGCACAGGTTGATTTCCTTTACATCTAAATCGTGACTGTAAATGACTTAGATGCTCACTAGGACTTAGTGATCATATCCATTTAATAACTTGTTTGTCTGATGCATTGCATTTCTCTCTTTGGTAGGATGTGTATTCAGATACGACCTGTGAACAGTGAAACCAACAGTATGTTTAGTGCCTTGTCTGCTCTCGGTGCTCGGTAATGTGCAGACTGTCCCACAAAGGTCAGGTCCACACCCCAGAATTGTGGCAATTTAGCAGTTCGCCCTCAGTGACAGTCTGTTGTTTAAATTGACGGGATTAGTGCCAAAGAGGTAGCAGAGTCAATAGAACTTTTTTGTCCTACATTACTTTGTTGTCAACAAACCAACTTCTCTCACCAGCTCAAGCTGCCCTGTGCAGGGCCCCTAAGCTTATCCCCATTAGCTTTGTTTTTGTTACCAAACTCAGAAAATACTAAGGGACTCTGTTACCTAAGGCACTGAGAAGCCTAGGCTGCCTTCACTACTCTCAGCTTGCGCAAGGGTGCATCCCTTCACCACACTCACAATGTCTGCGACATCACACGTAAGTGAAACACAAAGAAAATGTTACGCACAGGATAACTGTGTGAGCCAGCAGTTCCACCTCTGGGCGTATACCCCAAAGATTTAAAACAGGATCTCAGAGACATATCTGCACCCCCGCGCTCATAGAGCACTGCCGACAACAGCCGAAAGGTAGAAGCAATGCGGTTCAAAGGTCCGTTGATAGTTGAGCAGATGAACAAAACGTGATACGTACATATGGTAGGACTCAGTGCTCGAGGAGAGAAACAAGCACACGTTACAACACGCATGACCTCGAAAATGTCTTGCCAAGTGCTATATATATATATATTTATATATATTTACAACAATTATAAGAACAAAAACAGAATGAAGGTTAAAAAAATCACTAGAAAAGGGGCAATGTGCCCCTGAATCATATATACCCAGAAGAGCAAAACCATGAAAATCACTTCAAACTGTGTGTAAATTCAGACTACCACCCTCCACGCCTCCGCAGGCCCTCATCTTGCGGGGCCCCTCTGAATGGCTCCACTTCCTACAAGGGTCCCCTCAGTGAGGCCTGGGGTCTGCTACGGCCAAGGAGGTCTCTAGATCATCAGTAACTTTGAGTTCCCTGTGCCACGTATTCCTGAGGCGAAAACTAACTCATAGACTATTATTGTGTGGAGGTGATACTGAGTAATTTCCTTTCTTGGGCTTTCAGCGTAAAGAGAGTTGGTAAAATGAAAATCACATAGTCAAGTTCAAATCTCTTCTGATGTCACATGAGACCAACCTGCGGGTAAATGGGTTACAGATTTATTTGCTCTCCGTCGCTGAAGCGGATCTCCCTTTCTTCAGCTCAGTGCCAGAATTTAGAGCCAGACTCTAGGAAAAATGGATATTCTGAAATGAGATTTTAAACACAACTTCACACTTAGCCCCCAAGACAGGAGGAGAGGCCGTAGGACTTGACGGATTTTCCTTGACTGACGCGCATCTTCTTACCGTTCGTGAGTAAAAGGGCAGGAGAAGCCAGGCATGCCTTTTAAAGCATTCTTTCTCTCTTTCGACTTATTTTCCTTCCATGTTCAATTTAAGTACCTAAAGTGCAAGTATGGCATGATTTTGATGAAGAGAGGCTTGGCCTTGATTTTGGGGTTAATGATTTTGAGTGGTCATTTTTATAATAAACACACATTTAAAAGTTTGGGACACTAGATATAGAAAAATATAAAGGTTTTGTCTGTAATGGCAGTTAATCATGTGGCTGCTGAAATGACATTGACCTTGTTTTGGGGAATTGATAAACACTGGTGGTTTGTAGATTCGCCCATGTCGTATTTTTTCCCAGGTTCGCTACTGAAATGTCATTGTTTCAGTTACATTCGAAAATCAGTTCAGAATTGTTTCGCTAGAGCTGGGGGACAAGCTCTACACAGACATTAATGCATGTGTCTCCTGCCACCAGATACGTTCTGTTGGACTCAAAGCCTGCAGGCCCTCTGCTAGATGCCTCGTAACATTCACCGTGCAGGAAGGACACTGCAGGAGCCCGCTGGGCGCTTGGGGCGCGGCCTGCGTCACTGCCTAGGCTTTCTTAGCCCAGCGTTCCCCATCCATGTCATTCATTCGCCTGGGCGTTTGCTTGTTGACGCCATTAAAAGCATCTGAAATGGGTGGAACTCTCAGTACATACAGAGTAAAGGAGCATGGTTAGCACCTGTGACCCACGCAGACCAGGTTCTGAAATACTAGCTGTGTTCATTTCCAGCTATTAATCTTAGGCAGATAACTTACTCTGTGCCTCATCTTCCTCATTTATAAGGATCATGTGAAATGTGCTTTGCACAGAATCTGGCACCAGCAAAATCCTAATGAATAAATATTGGACTGAATTATGACACCCCCACCCCAAATTCATAAGTTCAAGTCCTAACCTCCATATCAGAATGTGACCTTATTGGAAGGAGGGTGGCCGCAGATGTAGTGAGTTAAGTTGATGTCATTAGGGTGGACCCTAATCCACTATGACAGATGTCCGTAAAGGGAATTCAGACAGGACAGGCATAGAGGGACAAAAGTAGGAAGATGGAGAGGAGTGCCATCTACAAATCAAGAGAGGTGCCAGAAACAGACCCTTCCTTCAGTATCAGAAGGAACCAACCCTGCTGACCCCTCGATTTCAGACACCTGGACCCTGGAACGGCAGGTAATACCTTTCTGTTGTCTCGGCCACATGGCTCATGGCACTGTTATGTCAGCCCAGCAAGGAAGATGGCCTAATCCTGGCGTCACCCCCAGCTAGGGTACTTCTCATTCACCAAGAACCCACCTTAGCTTGTTTCCTGGCCCACGGCAGACACATTTGCTCCTTTTCAGCTTGGAATTTCTCCTTTCCTTTCTCATGTTAATGGCATGTGGAGAAAAGTTCCTGGCAAGAACAGGTGTTCCTGCAAATTTCCCTGCCTTTTCATCCCCAACTTTCCCTCAAAAGCTGTAGTTAGGAAGTTTATTTTCTCTGTTACCGCATCCTCTTAGCTTCTCAACTGGATCTTTTCATTCTTTGAAAGCTCATATAACCTCCTTATAAATTGTTGACTCTAGAGATTGCCCGTCCTGCTCCCAAACCCTTGAGGAGAGGTGAGAGTTTATCTTGTGGGCTCTTTACGTGTGAATTCTTTCCCTAAAAAGAAAATGCAGATGAGCAACTGTCTGAAATGAGGCAAACAGAAACGCGTAGTGGAAGAGGCCCTGGTACTGCATTTCAGTAGCTGGTTCTCCTTTGCCTGTCTTGAATTTGATGACTTGAGTTGCTCTTTGTTTGTTTTTAAAGAAACTTGAGATTGGACGGTGTTTATCTGGAGGCCTGGAGCGATGTGGTCGGTTGCTTTCTGGGCTGGACAGCCAGTAACATTTGTTCCTCCCAGGGACCGTCTGCTACTTTTCTCTGCCCCAGTGGAGCTGGGGGAATAATAAAGCTGTTATTATTTATACTGCACAGCATTTTGTCTCTACTCTTTGTCATTGAGACTTAGGAAGACAATGTAGGAATTTTTATCCAAGCAGGAGACAGGTGAAGGAAGGGGCAATTTTTCCAGGCGTGTTGCTTTTCCAAGACCCTCCAGTGTTCCAGTGCTTTCCTACACTGTCCTTTCACGTGCCTCCCAGTGACCTCTGGACTCTTCCCCTCCAGCCCGTCTCTCTCCTGCCGCCCCTCTTTTGATCTGCCACTTCTTATCCATCACCGTCGCTTCCAGCCAGGTTTTCTGCCGCTGGGGGAAATATAAAATCCATATTCTGTTAGTCCTTTTTTTTTTTGAGGTTACTTTGATATACAAAATAATACTGTTTTAGATGTGCAGGTCCACTCTTTATCGAATATATGATAACACAACTGGCCCTCCACCACATTTCTAGTCCTCCACTGCTGTCCAGTGCCCTCTATCCTCTGCTCCCACTCCCACCCCTTCCCTTCTGGTGACCTCAGTTCTGTTGTCAGTGTCCAAGTGATAGCTTTTGTTTGTTTGCGCTGTTTCTTTAGATTCCACATATCGGTGAGATCATCCAGTATTTACCTTTCTCCAACTGACTAATTTCGCTTAGTGTGATCCCCTCTGGTTCCGTCCATGTTGTTGCCAGTGGCAGGATTTCATTTTTTTATGGCTGTAGTGTGACTTCCATTGTGTGTGTATATGTACCACATCTTCTTTCTCCATTCATCCATAGACAGGTACTTAGGTAGTTTGCCTTTCTTGGCTGTGGTAATGATACGGCAATAAATGTTTCGATCCGTATTCTGAAGTGTCTCCATGGCTTGTCTGTAATTTTCTTTCATTTAAATATCCTGTTCTTTTAGGTAAAAAGAGCCCCCTTGGTCTCCAAGCTCTATCGGACTGGGACCTGCTTCCAGCCTCCCTAACTTTCTCAAATGAGGAGTCATTCTCTTGCAGCGTTGCCACCTCTCCTTCCTTCCTTCCTTCCTTCGGGAAATCTCAGTGCATCATTTTAGCTGCTCTCTCTGCTGGGTTTTTTTTCTTGCCCCTTTGTGGAACTCTTCCCCATGCCCTACAAAGATATTTGACACACATCTCTGTCAAAAGTTAAAATTTAAACTTGCCTTTGTGTCTGCTTCTTCAAGCTGTTTTTGCAGGGGTATCTACACCCACCTCCCATATTTACTGCTAATTCCCATTGAATTCTTAGCCCAGAAGGGACCTGTTCATTCCCTCTCACTCTGAAACTGACTCCTAAGCTCACAAATGCCTTCTGGTTCACCAAATCCAAGGCCCTGTTTTTAATCTGCATGTGTGTTGACTGTCTTAGCTCCTGGTGCTATAGGGCATGACCTGCTTCTCAGAACTCTCTCCTCCTCTGCCCCTATATGGTGGGTTTTAGTCTCCTTGGATTTTCATTTCCTATCTGGTCAGGTTTTCTTGGTTTTCAAAAAGGTTTTCTCATTCTTCATTGAACTCTAAAATCCAGATACAGTCCAGGGTGTTTTTCTCACCTTCTAAGCTAGGTCTCACGATAATGAAATGCTTTGCAATTTATGATGGTCTCAGAATCTTATTTCAACCTCAGTGTTTGAACAGGCCTTCAATTTTTGTGTGTAGCAAACTGACTTTATTAGGTGTCTTGAAGACATCCGCATCCTACTCTTGGATTTTAATAACAGCTTGGTTTTAGCACTTAGCATGTTGTGCTATGATTTATCACTGTGATCCTGTCTGTCTAACTCAAATTTGATGCCACGAAGCCAGGACCTGCGTCCTCTTCACACAATTTATTCTTGAGTGTTCCTGGGGTGTTGGCATACTGTTTGATTTTCTAAATGTAAATTAAAATTTTCATGAACTAATACAAGATACAGAATTGGAAAAGTCAATTCTCTAAGACCTTTCAAATTCCAAATCTGACTCCTGACTCCCCACTTTGAACTCTGTTGCCTGCTTTATCTGCTTGTACCTTTCCATGCTTAAAAATAAGTTTTTTTTTTTTTTAAAACTGAGATATTTCTGGTAGAGTAGGGTTTGGCCATGGTTACATGCATCCCAAGTTCCTGGGTTCACATACCTGAGCCGGCAGAACAAGCAAGATGATAAATAAAACAGTAAAGGGCTTCCTCCTCCTCTCTCTTTTTCCTGCCTCTGCTCACCTTCATTCCTGCCTACGACTTTCCTTTGAAAAATAAAAAGGATGGAACGTTCTTGTGCATGCCAACTGTTGGGGACCTCACACCTTCACCAGGAGACAGCCAAGTCTCAGTGTCTCTGGCTGATCTCTTAGCCCCTTCTGTTTCTCAGAGCGGAATCCTCCAACTTCCAGCCTCGGAGAGTAAAACTGATGCTCTGCATTCTGGAAACCAGGAGAGAAGGACGGGGCATCCTGGCATTTCCAGATGCTGGCATTCACTTGGTCCCCGTCCGCGGCCCCTGACTCACCCTGCCGCGGTCATGCTGTGCTGCATCCACTCGTTGGAAGCTCTGTTGGTTCATTTTCTCTGGGAAGTTATTCCCTTTGCCCTGTTGGGGTGGGAAAGTCAGTGAGGAGAGGGCTCCTGAGAGCCTTCTACTGATTTTGAGACTCTTTCATTCAAGCCTGTCATCAGCAGACCCCGAAATCTTGGCTTCTAAGCTTTTCCAGAGTTCTGTTCTGAAGATAAGCTGGGTTCTTTCTGGCCCTGCCACACTCTTGGCCCCAGTCTGCAACAGTTACTACGGTTGGCCCCCCACCACCCTCTGTCCTCCCTGGTACATTTCAAGACCTCCAGTGGGTGCCTGAAACTGTGGCTCATACTGAGCTCCCAAAATTCTGCTTCTCCTATACTTACCTGTCTGTGACCAAGTTTGACATAAACTAGGCATAGTAAGTGATTACCAATAAAATAGAACAATTATAACATACTGTAATAAACTGTATGTCAGTGTGACCTCTCACAAAATATCTTATTGTCTGGAATATTTCTAAAACCTTGAAAAGTAAAACTGAGAATGAGAGGACTACTGTAGTTTGCTTTTTATTTATTGATTTACTTTACATTTTTTAATTTGTTGACATCTCCTATAAGGATTTTCTCTTCCCTTATATCTGTTTCTGTGGAGTCCTACTCCCCTTTGCCTCTCAATGTTAATGTTGGTTTTTGAAAGGAAGCAGAGATAAATGCTTGATCTGCCAGCTTTACCCTTTTTTTTTTTTTCTAAAGGATAAGTGTAGGCAAGAATGAAGATGAATAGGTAGGAAAAGAGGGGAGAAAAAGTGTTTTATCTAATTGTTCATCTTGGCTGTTCACACCCAGACCCAGGTCTTGAACTTGGGTCCTTGAGGTGTATGTGCACTGGGCCAGCGGAGGTGGTGGACTTACCCACTAGGCCACCAGGGTGCGCCATGTTCCTACTTTTGATTCTAGTATTTTGATCTAGTATCCAGCCTACTTCATGAACTTTTATTCATTTTTTATAAATTATGGATGATTATTGACTTTTTTCAATTGTTTTATCTTGGTAAAATACACATAGCATAAAATGTGTCATTTTAATAATTTTTATGCATCCAGCTTGATAATAAATATATTCATAATTTTGCATAGCCATGATCATCAGCCATCCTAATTTTTTTCATCTTATAAAACTAAAACCCTATGCCAGTTAAACAATAACCACCATTCTCCCCTTCTTCAGCCCCCAGCACCACATTCCACTTTCTGTCTCTATGATTTTGACACTCTAAGCATCTCAGTGAAATCAGTTATTATTTGTCTTTTTGCAACTGGCTTATTTCACATTCATAATGTCTTCAAGGCTCATCCATGTTGTCAAATCTGTCAGAATTCCCATCTTTTGTCAAGTTGAGTAACAGTCTCCTGTCTGGATAGACCACATTTTGCTCACTTGTATACAGGTGAGTTGCTTCTGCGTGTTAGCTGTTAAGAACACTGCAGCTGCAAACACGGGTGTGAGCACCTCTTTCCCTGCTGTCAGTGCTCTGGGGTGTGCACCCAGAAAAGTGATGTTCTATGTCATACGCTGATTCAATTTTTAATTTTTTGAGGAACCACCCTGCTGTTTTCTCCAGTGGCTGTGCCAATTTTACATTTCTACCAACAGCACACAAGGCTTTCTTTCACATTCTCTACACTGTCACCAACACTTATTGTCTGGGGTTTTGTTTTAGTTGTAACCATCCAGTGGATGTGAGAGGGTATCTCATTGTAGGTTTGTTTGTTGTTATTTTTCAAAGGAAATTATAGGTAGAAATGAAGGTAAGTAGACAGGCAGAAAGAGAGAGGAGGAAGACGCATGTTACTTTATTTGCATTTTAGTAGTTCATACGGGTTATTTCTCCCTGGATCTGGGACTTGAACTTAGGGAATGCAGCCTGCATCTTTTGGGGGCAGTTGACCTAACCGCTGCTCCACCAGGATGCACGTTATTGTAGTTTTTATTTGCATTTTCCTAGTGGTCAGTGATGTTGAACATTTTTCCTTTTGCTGGTTGGCCACACCAGATGCTGGATGACTGACTGACTGACTGACTGAGCGAGCCTAGTCTCCACCTTCTGAAGCAGATGGAAGCAGTGTTCCAGCGACTAACAACTCCTGTCTCCAGGGGCACTAGAACAAGAGAATTTTTCTGTTCTACCTTCGTGGGGAGAGTTCCCAATAAACAAAATGAAGGGGACTAGGGCTTCTTAAGAGCTTTTTTCTTGAAGTCCTGGAACAAGGGGAACAGTGAATTGTCTCCCACGGCTTGGTATCTGAAGATGGAGGGCAAGTGCGTTTCCCATATTGTTTGCTGATAGCATCACGGCCAAGAGGGACAGTTAAAGAATCGGGAGACTAGGATAGGGGCCTGTTTATTTCTCCCTGTTTCCCGTCGCAAGAAAAGCGTGCCTTTGATGAGATATAGCTGCCGGCTCTTGTTTACGTCTGGCGTCAACCACCTTTGTTCGGGGCTGGTTATTGATGCGCAACCTGTTTTAATTCACACTTGTCTGCTAATCAATTATAGCGTTTATCCATTCATCAGGCGCCCTGACAGGGTCAATAACCGCTGCTTCGTTTCTGTGCGGGCTGCACCTTACAGGGCAGGCGCTGGTGCTTGGGAGCTCACTTTCAACGTGTCGCACTCCCGGGCTGTGGCTTCCGGAGCAATAAACCTCTAGTGGGGATCGCACGGGGTGGCTGTGTGTTTTTTTAACATATTCGGTCAATGGGATTTCCTCACTGAGCACTTCGTTAGCAGGCTCCACGTGAGCAGAGCGGCCAGGTGTGCCCCTGTCTAAGAAACACAAACATCATGCAATCATGCGCTTCCTTCGTTTGTGTAGCTGGCAGATATTATCTGCGTGGCTTTGGGGTTTGAGAGTCAAGAAACTTAAGGCCAGAATGTTTGGAGTTATTAAAAAAAAAAAAGTCCAAAATTTAGATCAAATACCCCTATAATTATAATGTGAATCAGAAGATTATTTTACAGAGGCAAACATATACACATTTCCATCTTTTACAGAACACTGTCAACCTTTGTGCCCATATCATGTGTGTGCACACATTTCCAGCATCACTCAGCCTTTATAATCTGCTGAAACATATTCAGATGTGGTAAAGTGTGAAAGGAATTAAAATGAAAACACTTCATTTTAGCAGGAGTAAGAAAGAAACTGAGGTGGCATGGTTAATGGGAGAGTAGGGTTCGGTGGTTAAGCTTGCCACGCTTAATGATGCTAACAGGTTTCAGTGATATTTTTAATGACAGATGTACCAACATTTAATTGTTTTTCATCAAGGGTGGAGAGAAAGGACACTTCTGTAGATTTTTCAATTCTCCTACGTGTCACTTAGCTGTCCTCACCACTGTCTGGGCGCCTTTCTCTCATCCTTTCTGCGGCAGTGAGTTGTGTCATTCCCTCATGATCAGCACTTTTGTTGTCTTTGTTTTTTGCTGTACCTCAGAAGTCCATCTTTTCTTTCATCTCCTTCCCATTCATGCATGAGGGAACAGTTGTGCCCTGTTGTGGGGATGTTCCGCTGGGTTTCAAACAGTAGGGTTTCTTTTTATTCTCTTCTAAGTAGCACAATGGGCTGAATGTCTGTTGCAGAATGCACACCCTAATATGCCAGGTTATTTGGTTTCTAAGAAGTCAATAAAAATACTACATTTCAGCTCAGTCCTTGGCTTCCTTTTCCCCGGTTTGCCTCTCAAGTCCTGGGTTAGAAATCTGTTTGTTTGTTTCTGATTGTCAAGTAGAATCTTCCACATTAAATCGAAGCGTGGAGTCAACAAACACGTAGAGAAAAACACCCCTGGTGGCAGAGCATTTTCACACTAGCAGATCTGGCAGTCTGCACCCTCCCTCCGTAAGAGCCTCGAAGCAGCCGCAGCCGCTAGAGCTAATTAATGGCAGCTCCAGCTCGGAGAGGCTGGGGAAAAAAGAATGGACCCCAGGTTGGTCTTGGCAAAAGTTTACAATGCAGGAAACTGGCACATCTCTGCTTCCGAGGTGTGCCTCTCTGCAAGCCCTATGGCCGTGCACGATCCTTGTTTTGGGGGGAGATGAGTGTGAGCTTGAGGGTACCCCATTATAAACAGACCCAAAGGCCATCCCAGCCAGAAAAGGCTAAAGACATAAAAAGCTATAGATATCTTAAGACACTTTGTTCTCATATTCAGGAAAAATCTTCACAAACCTCCTTAATGAGGTCATAAGAGAAAAAAAAGTGGAACAAGTGTGCCTTGTGTGTCTCCCTGGGGCTTGCCATCAGGGTCACCTGCCACCAGTGTCCTATTTAAAAAGGGATTGGGTGGGGTAGCTCAGTCAAGCATTGCATTGAGAGAGACTGATTAATTCTTTCTCTGCTCTTTTGTGCCACAGATAATTTCAGTAAATTCGTGATACTTTCTGCTTAGCCATCTCTGAGGCTTAAACTTCTCGATGCGTCCTACTGAGTATTAGCATTATTGGGCCTCCTTGGCCATGGAGAAGAGGAGCTTAGGGTGCAGACAGCACCCTGATCTTTGGGAAGCAGGACTGGTCTTTAAACATGACAGCACCGGAGCTCTTGACTTAGGGCAGAACCCCCTCCCAGGTGGCAGAAAGAAATCTTGGCGTAAAAGAAGGAAAAACCCGACAGCCAGTAAGAGGGTGAATTCTTCGCGGTTGACTTTCTTAAAGGTCCCGGATCTGCCTCTTACTCGGAAACTCACAGCTCAGGCAAGTTTCAGGAATGGCTTTAGAGGAAACAAAAGCAAGAAAGGGATGAGTGAGGGCGCCAACGTGTGCTTTCACTGAGCCGCTGCGAGAGAGCTGAAGATTAGCCCCGATGGCCAGGTCAGGTAGGAAGCTGGCTTTTCTTTTACTTACCCCGTTGCTTGTGGAGAGGCCATCAGAGGTGCAGAGGGACATGTGAGGGCAATCCGATTGCTGACTTGCTGTTTTGATCTGGAAGTGGGTGAGGAGGGATGGAAAGCCCTTGGTGAAAAGCTCAGTCACTGGTTCGGGGCGGCCTTTACAAACGTGTATCCTGTTACCTGCGATCGCAAGGTACCTGTGTGTCCAGGTGCCACTGACAAGGCGGGTGGGGCTTCTGATGGACTGTGGCGGTGGCGTGAAGCCTTCCGGTGCGTGCGGACACCTGCAGGTTTGCAGGCCGCTTTCCGGCCACGAATTAGCCACCGCACATGCGCACGACAGCAGCAGGTTAATTCAAGTCCTGACTCGGGAAGCTGCTTTGGGGAAGGGTTAGATAGAACCGCTTCTGTTCCGGTTGAAGCATCTGTTTTTCAGTCGAAAGTGGGGCGATGGTTCTATTTCATGAATTTCTACGTCAGATGTGTTTATAGAAACAAGTTATGGTGGGACTTCAGAGTTATTTTTAGTTTATATTTCATGGCAGTGACTACTCTCCTGCTAAAGATTTAATAGCCAATCATAGGAGTTTAAAATGTACTTTTAAATGAATAAGGTGTTGGATTTCTCCTTAATGCTTATTTGGTAGCATTCTCAGCTTAAAGACCCAGAGATGAACTTGCTCACCAAACATTATTTAGCTCCTGCATGCCGGGCTCGTTGTATTTTCACCCTCTTGCTGTTATGGTCGATGTAATAGGTTCTAACCTGCATTTACAGTGGTTGCTGTAAACAGTGGAGAGCACTAACCAGCCTCGTTCTGATGATCAGGCTTAACTCTCCAAGGGGCAAACGTTTTTCTGGGAAGCAGGTCTGCAAATAGACGGCTCAGGCCTGACCGTGGTTCTTTGCGTGCTAACCGAAGTGGCATGATTGATGGGCTTTCCCAGATTTGAAGCTGGAGAGAGACACGGAGGCAGACGGGTGTCATGGGAAGGAGACAGGCTGTCACTTACTTCTCTCCTGGAAGGGAAGAGCCCCCATGCCAGGACCTGTGTGAGAATGAAGGTCGCCGAAGGTGATAAAGCAACCGCACAGTGGTCCTGTTTCTAGGAAACAGGTCTCTGTGGCCTCAGGTCTTTATGTTCTGACCTGTCTGCGTGGGAGAGGCGGGGACGCTGCCTGGGTATCGTGTGTCTGTGCCACGACCGAGGGCACCGGGGTGTACATTTAGAGCTTCACTCCTGCGGGAGGGAGACGCCTCAGAGACTTCTTAGGTCTGGGGAATACCTGTCTCGTTTACTTACCTGAAGCCTAAGTGCAGATATTTTTAATATTGCCTCCAGCTTTCTTCTTCCAAGTGTTGCTTCTTCACAAGACCAGCACGGTGATTGCGAAGAAGAGGCTCCCGCCTTCACTTCCTCCTGAAACCCAGCCTGCCACCACATTCTTCCAGGGGTGCAGGTTCTTTTTCAGATCCAGGGCTCAGAGGGCAGGCGGGGCAGAAGGTCTTCTTGTTAAAACGAGGAATTGTGGTCTCTGGGTATCTCATCTTCTGAAACCAAATGGAAAAAAAGGAATGAACACAACAATTTCAGCCCCCCAACCTCCTTCGGGTCAGATGTAGGATCAGCCCCCCAACCTCCTTTGGGTCAGATGTAGGGCCCATAGGAAGCAGAAGGAGGCCACTAGCAAATGCGCCATCTCCTTTGAACCGGCAGGTAAGAGATCTGGGCTTACAAATACACCTACTTCTCTTCTGTAAACCGATGTGTTTAAGTGCCAGCTGAAGACAGTTGTCCTTTTTACCTTATAATAGAGCTCACAGAAAATGATGCCTTTGATCTTCCCTATTTACAGAGGATATTGACATTAGTATTGAGACCCCCTTATCCTCCTCTTAGTGTGTTTGTGATAGGTTCCCTCCACACCTAGTCAGAATAAATCGAGTCCTTAAAAACACAGCAGTTTGGGGAACTAGTCGAGACAGTAGATTGAAAACTTCTCTCTGCATGAGTGTGTTCTGGAAGCTCTGCAGGGCCTTGCTATGAGAAAGAAAGCACTGTGGCAAGAGTACTTGTCTTCCTCCTGCAGGTTAGGATGAGGGGTTATATAAAAAGTTCCGTCTCCTCTTACACTGCACACAGGTAGCACTGAAAAGAATGACGCAGACTGATGAGTCTTTACACAATGCGGCTGTCTGTGTGTCAGGCTGTGCCTACACAGGCTTGGAGACCAGCAGTGCACTCGATGTGTCTGAGATGCTGTGTCTGTGATCTCATCAAAGCCCCTCCACTTAGAGGTCAGTTGCTCCGCCTTTCCTCGTGGCCCTTTAGACTGGACTCTTTGTCTGCATCTGCTTGAGTATCAAAGATGCTCCTGGAAAAGCCCCAGGGAGTGGTGGCTGGTGGTGCTGGCCTCTGTTCCTCTGAGGTGCGGCTTCATCATCAGGAGGGCGCGTACCTCTGAGCACAGGCACCCATTTGCGGCTGACGGGCTTTGCAAATGCATGGAAATGGCCGGAGGGAGCGAAGATGGTCGTCACTGCCCCGCTTGCCTCCAGAGGCCTTGTGTGTTGACAGGACACTCAAGAGCCTTTGACAAGACTCTTCCTCTGTCAGTTACCAGAGCCTGATTCCCTCCTGATGCTAAAGCTTAGGAAGCTGGGTGGAGGAGGAACATTACACCCCGGACGTGTTCAGCTGCCCTTGTACTTGGGTGCTGCACACGATGACGTCCCGACTCCTGCGTGTTCCAGGTCTGGGCTGCTATGGTCAGTGCCATTGGCAGACCAGCTGCTGACTGGGGCGGGAGCGTGTTGGCCCCAACTTTCCAAGGCCTTGTGACCACAGCCAGGGAGCTCAGGAGGCACAGGGGCGCTTTGGAAGCAGCGTCTTGGTGGGACAGCTGAGACTCGCCTTCCCGCATCAGTGGTCTTCATGCGAGACCGGCTTGCCTTCTACAGTCTGACCAGCAGACGTGGTAGAAGGGATCACCACCACAGCCTGCTCGCGCAGGGACAGCGTGGCGGGCCCAGCAGCAGGCAGGGGGCTCAGGAAATGGGTCCTGGAGGGTGGGGTGGATCAAGAAGCATGCACCACTGAGCTGTGTTGGTGAGGACCTGGGCCTGGCACTGGGAGTGCGTCCCCTTCTGTCCTTCCTCAGGACAGGCCACACTAGGCCCACAAGGAGGGACCAGGTGGCTCCTCCCCGTGTGGAGAGGTTGCAAGAGTGGGGACAGGGTGATCTCTGAACAGTGACCCGCACCAGGATGGCTGCCTGGGACCCCAGAGGCCCAGGGAGCAGCCAAGCATCCCGACAGGATTCTGTAGGGAAGCCAAGGGCAGCGCTGAGCTGCGGTGGGGAGGGTGGTGGAGACTGGCTGGGAGGGAGGAGGCACAGACCCACCTTTGAGAGAGCAAGGGCCGGGGCACAGATGGGGCAGAAGGGGTCAAGCATGTGATGAAGGGAGAGCCAGACTGGTGGCGGTGACCTGAGTGTGTTTACAGAGTTGAGTCACAATAATGCACTCTTTAAACCTGTGTTAACGTTGTGATGCAATGATTTTTATTTTGAGACAAAATTCAGAAAGAGAGAGAGAGAGAGCGCCCTCCTGCCTCACAGAGAGAGTGAGCTTCCCCAGGAGGAATTTGGGAAGGGGTCGTGGATCTGTTGTACTCTGTGAATACAGGCCAGCTATTGGCAGGCTGCACTGTATAAAGAAAAATAAACACAGATGGAAAAGTATATAGATTGGTGTTGTCAAATTCAAACCTGTTTAAAAGCTGAAGATGACTTAAAGGTTTTTCACTTAAGTCTAGCAGAACGACACCTTTGCTTGCGGAAGGGAAAAAGAAAGAATGCCTGAAAACACTGAAATAAAATGTAGCAAAGTTTCCACCGAAAGAGCACACATTCAGCCAGTTAGGCCGTGAGCTGATGGAGGGAGACGAGTCAGCAGCTTCCGTAGTGTCTGGAGCGTGGGAAAGCGCCAGCGGGGGCCATGCTGGGTGGGTGGGGGGCGCTGGGCGTCTCCTGGTGCAGAAGACCGCTGTCTCTGTGACCGCTGTGTTTGCCACCCGAGGAAGAAACTGAACACAAACACCAAACTAGAGTGGGTCCACGTCCCTTCAGGTCTTCAGTGAGACTGGTTTCTCCCTTTCCCCTTGGCAGCTGACAGGAAACACAGGAGGCGCAGGTCCGTCCGCAGGGACCGCGCCGGAAGCTGGGGTGTTTTGTCATTTGTTCTCGTGGGGCGTTGTGTGCCTTGGACATACAGACTTGATTTTTCTTTTTCCTCTTTTCTGCATGTAGTGTTATGCAGAGATGCCTGCATCTCCCAGACCAAGTTTTATAGATTTCAGCATCATATGGCAGCATTTTAAAGCTGCTTTTTCTTTCTTTGCTTTTCAGAGAGAAATTAGTTTCCTGTGTACCTTCAGCTGTGTCCACAGGAGGATTATGATCACAAGTCACTGTTTTGTAATTTTGCTATTTTAAGTGTTTTAAGTAAAACCTGTAGCCAGTGCTTGATATCTAAGAACATACCCATAAACTTCAGGTGGTATAAAGTATCTTGAGAGCTTAAAAACAGCTAAAATTGGAAATCACAGTGCTGTAATAAAGAGGGATTCACTGCCTCTTCCCTACCTGTCATTCTCAATGGGAGACAGCTTTGTACTTCCGACAAAGACAGTCAAAAAACTTCAACTTCTTTAGAAACTTTCTGACATCACTGGCTTTTATTTCAATCATCAACAGAAAAACATTGGTTAATAGATAATTTGCCCTTCTAATTTGAAAATTCCTTTTTTTTTTTTTTCTAAGGAAAGATGAAGGCAGAAATGAAGGCGAGTTAGGCAGATAGGCAGGAAGAGAGAGGAGGAAGAAGCACTTTATTTTACTTATTTGTTCATCCTGGTCGTCCCCCCTCCCCCTCCAACGTGGGTCCTTGGGATGTATGTGGACTGTGTGGCTGGAGGCAGCTGACCCAGCCGCTACTCCACCAGGACACATCTAGAATTTTCTGTTGTTGTTGGAATGGTGCAGGTAGGAATGAAGGCAAGTAAGCGGATAGGCAGGCAGGAAGAGAGAGGAGGAAGAAACATTTTATTTTATTTTTTAGTTGTTTACATGTTGTCCCCCTGCCTTCCACCACCACTACCACCTGGGACTCCGACCAAGGGGTAAGTGGCCTGTGCTCCTTCAGAGGCAACTGGCCTAACCACTGTTCCATCAGGGTGTGCCAACTAAAGAAATTCTTTGCCTTTATTATCAAGATCATACAATTAAGAAATGGAAATTTATAACGCTAATCAAACTTTTGCATTCATTCATTTACTTACTAATGTCTTTAATTGGCACCTATTCTATGCCAAGGTCAGCAAAGGGAGTGTTTCCTAAACTCATAAATCCCTAGTTTCATGGCTCTTAAAAATCCATTCTATTTTCCCTCTCAGATATGACCTCCTGGTCTGCCTTATCATTCTGATGAGAGATGGAGAATCATTCCCGGGATTCTGTAATCCCGATGAAGTGCAACGCAGTAGGGCTGGTGAGGAAGAGAGCATCTTTAAGAAATGATAGTTACGGGGGAGCTGGCCTCTCAGGGAAATGCACAGACTCGTCTGGGCAGGCTGAACTGTACCCCTGCTGTAATGTGAAAGCTTGAAACTTTCCACTTTATGGTCAAAATTACTGCCTAACTTCCTCCCTCTCCGCATTTGCCTGTTCCCCTTGCTTTTTATCTTCTGCACCAACAGTGTGTACACATAGTGGTGTTTAACTGCTTCCTGCAGGCACGATTAGTCATCAGGGCCCCTGGTTCATTAGAGATGGAGATAAATGGGCGCTCAGTCCATCTACTGCAAGTCGGACTAATTTGGAAAATATGGTTCCTTTCCTCAAAAGAAACAGCCCACGCTCCTTTGGAGACTTTTATAAAACAGCCCAGTGCATTTCCCTATTCAAGCAGAATAAATAGATTTAGAGCATCCTGCTTGATGTGAGAACTCGTGTTTAATTCACCCACAGCAAGGCGGCTCCACCTCGCATGTCCGTCCACAGGAAGGACAGGGACAGCTGGACCCGTCCCGTCCCTTTCCATTTTTGATGTTCTTTCGACTTTTCTTCCCTGTGATTATTACCGAATGGAACGCAACCCCAAATCTTTCACCAGATGTTGTCTCCCCTTCTTAAAGGGAAGTGGGAAATGATAATGGATGTTTTGAATGTGCTCAACTTTTATTTTGTTCGAACCTGAACTGAATTGAGGCAAAGAGGTTAAAGTCCTGTTCCATCTGAGTAAGCATGAAAACCTACAACCCTTAATCTTCTAAAAGAGAAATCTCCCTCCTCTGTTTGTGGGATTTCTGAGTCATTGCTTCTCCCTGCTCCCCTGTGCCGCACTTTTTTAGCCAAATACTGTCTGGACTTTTGTGAGCCCATAACCCCCCTCCTCACCTCTCGCCCTCTCCTCCCCACCCCTCCCCTGGGGTTGCACAAAGCCAGAGAGCCCACAAAAGACTGGTTTCTGGGTTTTGTATTTTTAAAGGAAGAGGAAATACTGGATATACTTGGGCACAGAAACTAATCTGTTAAAACTTTACCAGAAATAAAATTATTGGCATCCAGCTAGGGGGCATCAGGAAAGAGAGGCCAGGTTGTTTTTGTTTTTAATGCAACAAATAGAAGAGAGTGTTGCTTTTGGTCAGTCACAC
>RJWH01000489.1:600000-751181 GCA_004363575.1 Solenodon paradoxus | reverse complement strand
AGTGCGCGTGATCAAGGCTCTGACTGGTTATTAACTGATTGGTTGCTAATATTCTTGGTTACTAATGTTTATGCTTTGTTTATGAAAATAGGGAGGCGACCGTTAGGCAAACAGGGCAGTGGCTGAGGTACCTCTGAGTGTAATTTTCTGTTGGATTGCATCAGCCTGGCTTTGTGGCCTGGCCCAAGCCCCCAACATTGGAGAACTATTGGCCCATGATGTTTGAGTCAACATAGGTGCATGTGTAGTGGAGGAAATATTTCTTATTCAGAGTTTTGGGATTTCCATTAACTTTCCATTAAAAAAATTAGTCTGAGTGAGTGCTTGCTATTTTCTAAAACCTCTTTTAGTCTAAGGGAAAAATCAGAGAGCGAAGTGTCACATTCTTGTATGTATACATAATAAGAGTGTTGAGAGAAAAAAACAAGGTGAGATGTCTGGAACAGATTATTTATAAGTAACAATTACACACAGAGATAGGTTTGATGTTGAGTCTAGATATAGGGATGTAAAATTCAGAAATTCACAAGATTTAAAGGTAGAAGAAGATAATAGATGATCCTGTGAGGAGTCAGGTCCGAAAGCCAGCAGGGGCTTTCTTATATTCTTATTCCTACTGTGAGAATTATGGCACACCATTTTTGGTAAACAGGCCACAAACAAGATGACAGACATTCAAACATCATTCATGGAAGCTTAAATTCTATCATGCTTCCTTACCTATCTAAATATATAAGAATTTGTCTGAATAGTAAAATATTTACATCCCAGGTGAAAATGTTTTCACCCTCAATATCGTTTAATTCTAGCTTTTAAAGATTGAAGTATTTAATTTTGAAAAATAATAAATATACACGATTTTTCTGAGAAGGTTTCTGAGCAATAGGGAAATCTTTTATAGAAAATGGAGGCTAAATACATAATCATTTTTTTCTGTAAAAGCCCCTGTCATTAAACATATAAAAAAAAAAATCCATAGCTATTTGAATTCTTTCTACGACAGTCATAAGAATTAAGCAAAGAAAATACTTACATATCATTGTCTGTATATTATAAATAAGTAGGATTTTTCACAGATTTCTTTAAAAGGAAAAGACTGCTATTAGAATGTCACCAAAGCCTGTAAAATTGAGACAGAAAAACTCTGTATTCTAAAGATTTAGTCAATTTTATACACAGAGACTGAGTTTTGCCATAGTCATAACCTGAGTGACAGAGTTTGGAACATCAAATGAGGACAAAAAGACTTGACCTTCATTCTATAGGCCATAGACAGTCACAGAATATAGCAAACAGGTGGACAACATGATTATATTTGCATCTTTGAAAGATCACTCTGTCAGCAGTATGAGAGAAGAATAGGAGGTGACAAGACTACAGACTAGGACACAATTTAGCATAAGGAGCAATCGACTGAAAGCTGTCAAACTGGGTCTTCAGTTAAGATGCAAATTATCAGGACAGAAGATATTAGAGGTAATATGAAAATATTAAAAAGTTAAAATCATTGAGAAACTCGAATGCAATATTTAGTCATCATTTGGACTTGGATTTGTTTGGCTATGTCCTTGGTCCCCAATAGTAAAAAATAAGTTAAAAAAAACTTATTTTGGATGGCTTTAATGTGGAAATACAAGTGCAGAATAAATGAAAAAGATGCTAAAATGATGAAAATTAAATTGTTGAAATGTTGTACCATAAAGACAAAAAAGTATTAAAAAAAGAAATCTCCATGGTGGCAAAGAATTTTGGAAGGAAAAGTCTATAAACGGTGGTCTCTGAAAGTTTGAAAAAGAAATGTTGACAAAGTAAGTGTAGAGGATATCTGTAAAGTTGGAAGGATTACAAACTCAAGTATTTTGTACAGTTGCCATTCTAATAATATAAACCAGGTCTTTGTTTATTTTTGTATTATCAGTGTCTTTTACATACACAAAGAAAAGAAAAAGATATATATGTATATTTAAAGAAATGAAAGGAATTTTTGGCAAATGAGTTTCTTCTTGTGATCCATCATGAAAGTATAAATAGTGATTGCTGGTATCACTTTAGTAGGGAAAACTGGATATTAACTAGGAGACCCATCATATGACATCAGAAGTTGAAGTTTTATGGGAATAATATAGTTCATACTATAGGCAATGAATGATTTATTGAAGTTAATTGTGGCTAAGATTTCAAGGCATTTGGGTTCTAATTTATCTTCTATCTGAAAATAGAAGTGTCCTCATCATAATGTGCTATAATTTTCTAACAGCATGTTTCATGCTGTGTGCAGGTATGTGTGCATGCATACTAGAGTGTGTGTGTGTAGTCCCTTAAAAGGCAAATGTAAAATAAAAATCAAATAGAAAATAAGTAGATCTAATTTTCAGTATGATGCAAATTAAAGTTTTTAATTGAATGAATTGTAAGACTGTTTACTAAATGAGATTTCAATTTCTTTCTTTTTTAGAGTATAAATTTAAACCCTTGAGAGAAAAGAAGGATAAATACTTCCACTGCAATTCAAAACAGAATTTCACATACTTTGTAGAAACAATGACATCTCGATACAGGTTGAAATGGATGTTGAAAATGAGAGAGAAGGAAAGCCTTTAGCTTGTTTTTCACCTGGCTGATTTATGCAGTGGCAAGCTATGCTGACCAAAGGTTATCATATTGCCAATGATTTTCAGAAAGATTCATTTCAGTCAAGCAGTAAATTATTTTATAATCATATCACAGAAATGTTGGAACAAGTAAGATGTAATTCACAAGCAGATTAACTAAAATAGTATATAAACCGAGCTGAAGGAAACCCATGATCTTGTCTATTTGAAATAGTTTTCACTTTTACCGAATATTAATTCCATTTCTTTATGGATTCTAGCCACAGATAAGCATGTTTTAGCATTGCAGTTAAAAATGTAAAATGATTTTAATCTACTCAAATCAATAAACTATTTTTAATTGGATATTTTAACTTCTTAAGCTACTACGTATTTTGACTACTATCTATTTTTCAAGCTTTTCTTGTGAAACAATTCAAGCATTACAGAGATTTTGAAGCTTAGTATGCACTATACCATTAACTAGTTATGTTTATTGAAGTGCCAAGTAATACTTTTTTAAGTTATCTATGCAATCACTACTGGAGACTACCTATTTTCAAAGTAATAATAATCATTGCTATTTTCATTTGCTTTTCCTATATTTTAAATTTTAATACAGCAGATAAGAATATATATTAGATTACATTTGGAAATACAGTTATGTGATACTTTTTTTTTCCTTACTAAGTTAAATACAAAAATATACCTTCTGAAATTCTCTCTATTTTTCCATATGTTAAATCCATTATTTTAACTCAGCCTTCCAGAAAAACTGTCACCAGAAATTTGTAATTGTTTATTAAGTTTAAATCACTGATATATATATATGTATATATATATATATACATACATATATATATATATATACACACACACACAATTGCATATCTGAGAAGCAGTGTGGACACCTGAAATATCTAAATAAAAATTCTATTTCTATCATAGAAGTCTCTGATATATGCTCAACACACACACAAATTTTTTGGTTTAGAATTGTCCTATGCCCTTTATTTTGTGTATTTAAAAATATTGGAATGAAAGTCTTATTTCTTTTATGGAGTATTTACTGAGGTATCAGAAAGGTGTATAATTATGATAAAAATAAAACTTTCCACAAAAAGTCTTTTTTTCTGTAGTTAAGCATTGGGTGAGAACTGCCAATTTTCATGACACTCCGACTGGTAATAGAAATATTGGAAAGCACTTTCTTAAGTAGTAGGGATCCAAGGGTATATATTTAAAATATTTATATTTTTATCCTTTGTAAGATAGTGAATCTGAAAAGATACAGTCTTAATAACTGTAGGTCACTGCACAAAACTGTAATTTAAAACTTTCAATAAGCTAAATTTCAGTAAATTCCTTTTAAAAAGGAATCTGTCTTTTAAACCATTCTACATGATTTGGTGCAGATTTCTTCTTCAGACCTGTTACTAATTGTTCCCATAGATGTTGACCTGACTGTAGGTGCTCTGGAGGTCAAAATTTATACAACACGGATCAAAGGACCCCGCTCCCCTTCCCTGGGACAAACAGTAAGCCTGGCCAAATGCAAGCTATGCATAAGAATTGAGACAATATTTCCAAACCTGCATCTCAGTCATGAGTAGATCTTCTCCACCTCATTTTCAAAGTATCACTAAACACTTATGATGAGAAAATTTCAGCTCTCCTCTCCTTTCTGGTAAATAAAAAATCTGTCTTTGGGAATTTGTGACTATCTTGCACCTGAGGCAAATACATATTTTTTTAATATTTGCTTAATATGAACCCATTTAGGCTTGGAGATATCAGTTAGTCACAGTATAATTATTTTTTAATTTCTTTCTTTTTTATTATTTTTATATAAAAGTTGACATCTTATTCCAGAAACTGATTTCTAATTCAAAGTGAATTTTGAGCATTTCATTAATTGTTCTTACAAGGCACATTGTTTTATAGGTTGTATTATGTTCCAATGAATACCTAAAATAAACTTAATTTAAGTAATAGTTCATTGTTAGAATTTAGATTGTTCTGCTTCCTTGAAGCCACTAATAATATACCATGGACCAATATCATGGAAAATTTCTTCAGAAAATATTTCTGTGTTATTTTTAACATAATATAAGAATATAGCTAATGCTTTTATCTAATGTCACTTTCTATAAATATTAAGACTACTTAGATTCTTACACATAGTTTATCAATCTGGCTTTATAGTTCCTTATTTCATTTTCAGTAAGTCATCACTGCATTTTCTATCAAATCAATATACATTGAAGTTGTTTTACCCATTATTTTAAGAACACTACGTGGAGTCATTATTGTATTGGATCAACATGAAGTCTAAGATTTATATAATAAAAGAATGAGAGTGCTGTGAAATGCAAATTAGTGCAGCCTCCCTGGAAAACAGTATGGAGATACCTCAAAAAAAAAGAAGATGGAACTACCTACCATTTGATTCAGCAGTTCCACTCTTAGGGATATAATCAGAGAATACAAAATCAGTAACCAGGAAAAAAAAATCTGCACCCCTATGTTCATAGTAGCATGATTCACAATAGCTAAGGAATGGAAACATCTTAAATGACTGTCAGTAGGTGACTGGATAAAGAAGCTGAGGTATATATACTCAATGGAACTCTATGTAGCTATTAAAACATGAAATTGTGCCCTTTGCAACAATAGAAAAAGAGAAAAACTATGATTTCACTCATGTGATGAATATAATGAAATGAAGCAAATATACATATAAACCTCGGCAAAATTCAGAAGGCACAATATGATGACTGCCAGTAGGGTGGGAGTGGGAGAAAAGGAAAAGAAACAGGTTGTGGTAAAGAGCACTAGAACTCTGGTGGTAGGTTCAGTACCCATAGACTAAGAAGTGATTTCAGAATTTTAAATGAGTATGGATTTGTAAACAACAACAACAAAAAAATTTATTAAAAAATGGGAATACTCTGTTAGTTGAAAGCAAACTTGAACCCAGTATTTTAAACCAACTGTAACTGGCTATATTACCTTTTAAGGAAAAATTGCTTTATGGCCAATTAGTTATACTGTGAAAATGCTTTCAGTATTTGTGGCAAAGAAATGAAGTTTAAATTGTCTAGAAGGATGTGCATTTTCAATTCATTAAATTAAAAAATTATCACATTTGCTTTCATTTATGACTGAAATTAATGTGACTATTTTAAATACTGTTTCTCTTTGGAATTTCTTTAGATATAGTTTTAGTTATGCTCTTTGTTTCTTTTTTATTAGGTTGCAGAACTGTTAAAGGTCTTACTTTAAATGATAAGTATTGCATTTTTACTTTTCTGTTTCTTTTTAATTATAAATTTAATAAAAGTTTACTATTTCATATAATTGAATGTAAATATATATTTTATTTTATACCTTTATGTTTATTTTAAAATGTAACCAAATTTTATTTTAATGTATTTAATGTATTTTATTTCACTGTAATATATCTAAAATTGAATTTTGTATGTGGTTTGAAGTAGTATTCATTTTAATTTTATTTTTCCCAAAGAGTTAAACATTTTTTGGAACTATTCTGACTCATTTATTTGAAATTATTTGTTTATTAATTATTTCATTACCATATATAAACAGGTACACATATACACATACTTATTGCTGCTCCATTCTTTGTCAATGCATTACTGATTTAATATTGGATAATGTTAATCTATTTTAAATATTCCATTATGATGAAATTTAACATCATTGGCAATGTTGATTTTTCACATTCTCCAAACTCCAAATTCTTTGGACTTTTTATTGTGATTGTATTACACTGCAAAAAAATTGGGAGAAATTCATATCTAATTGATGTTTGATGAACCTATGTACAGTGCAACGCTTCCATTATGAAAACAATTTTATGACTTACCTCAACATTTTGTAGTTTCAAAATTATTGAAAATTAGCATTTCTTCTTTAGTTTTATATTTTTGCAGTCAGTGTCCCTCTACTTGCTTATTCCAAGTTCAAAAGACTATTTTAATTTATATTATAACCAGAAACTTTAAAAGTGCTTTTAATTCTAATATTTTTCTTTCCAATTATTCTAATTATTTTTCCAAATAGTCTCTGTATATAGCATAAAGAGTGGTAGTTTACGAGAATCATTTTATGGCATACTCTGCTGGTTTAGCAGTAAAGTCTGTTGCCTCTAGCAAGCAGAGTTCACATATATCACAAGAGGCAAAGTTCACAAACCAGAGTTGGAGGCAGCAACCAATAGAAATAAATAAACAAATAAAATCATAACTAAAGTTGCTTCTTCCTCTCTCTTCCAGTCAGCATGACTCAGTTTGCTTTCATTCCTTTATTTTTTTCTCTTAAAGAAAAATAGTAATTTTCTTCATTATAAACAAAAATTATATTTAATATTTTATTGCTCTTTGATATGAAAAACTACAATAGAGACCTCTTGCATTTGTTTCCTTCCAAAACAAATATTTCTAGGTGTGGTTTAGTATTTTAACATTTTGGGGGGAAACTCCTCTTGGTGGATGGACTTCCCAGCTCATAGGTCAAGGTTAACACAGGAATCAGACCTAGAAATAAGAATATCAAATCTCTTTCACACTGTGAATGGATTAAGAATGACCACATTAGCAATCTTCACTTATGACAAGTGCTCTTTATCATATCATCTTGTCTGCTTTGACTTTTCACTCAGAATTAGCAGGTAAGCAAAGAGAGCTAATAAAATTCAATTTTGAGTCACAGATCTAAATTGTTGTAAGGAAATTGTCTTCACTAATAGATCTACATGGGGATATGCAAGGTGGAAGCTAGTAGGCAATCTAGGTAAAGAAAAACTTTTGTTTTATTTCATTTTAATTGATTTTATTGAAGGCATATTACATTATAACTTTAAATAGGTTTAAGGTGTACGTCATAGCAAATAAAACTTGTTTACAATATAATCAATTCACTGCCATTTTATGTTTTCCTTCACTATACAATGTATAGGTAAAGGAAAACTTGAACAAGTCAAACCAATACCAAAAGTTGAAGAAACAAAGTAAAGAGACTGACTTTCTTGGACCACAGTTACTTACTGGGATGTTAAAACAGATGTGTTTTCCTTACATAGTTGAATGATTACAAGGCCGCATGCAGTGTGAGCTGTGAGTTCATGCAGGATAGAGAGAGATATCCGAGTTATATTTACAAACATTTGCTAGGATTTTAGATGTAAAGATTTATTCCCATCCCTGAAGGCATTTCTCTTATGCAATGACATGAAGATCCTGGCCAATCTCCTCTACAACTTTGCCACCTCAGCAAATGTTTCCTACTCTCTCCTCACTGACTTACAATTCTAAGTTTGAAGTGTTGCATGTTATATTTGTTTATTCTTACTTGGCTAGAACTGGAACCATGATTCATCTGGCTTTAAGGAAACTGAGAAGTCTGCATTTCCTTTATTCCAGAAAAATAGAAGCTAGGAAAACAGGGAAAGTAATATTCATTTTTCTAACAGTATTTAATGTTTTACATGCTTACTTACCCTTTGAGAGAAGGGAATAATTTCAAAGTTTATGTTAAAATCAATTGAACTATCCTGTTTTTCTAACATAGAACCTACCCAATGTTGAGGTCAAGGCTGACATTTTATAAGTTTATTGTACATACCTAAAAAACAGAAAATTTATGGGAATAAGAAACAGAAAATTGTGTGTTAGAGAATTTGATAGATGAGAAAACACTTTTCACATCAATGGGGAAAGGCTCATATTTTAATTTCTGAAGTATCTTTAATATTGCAGAAATATATGAATTTTAAATATTTTATCACCTTTTATTCATAAAAATAATAACTTTAAAATATAACTAGCATATAAACTAATATTACTTTGCAAGAATATCACATCTAAAATTATGTCTTTGTTTCTCACATTTTTTATTCAATTCTTTATTGATAAATTTATTTACGGAAGAATTAAATTTTAAAGTAGTATTAACTATATGCATTTATAGAAAAAATTTAATATTAGGAAATTATTTACAGTCTATTTAATCTATGCTTGGGTTGATGATTTCCAGAAATATATCAGGTCACTGGAATTGTTGTAATATTTATTTTAAAATGCACATAAAATGGGTCACAATTTATATAAACTATATTTATGCATATATATAGATATGAATGCATATATATATAGCAAATATGCATGTGTATGCACAAACAGAAAAAAACACAGCTCTTTAATAATCTAGGCTTATAATATTCTGGACAATGTGGTTATTTTGAATATAGATGTAATATACATGTACATACAGATACACACACACATATATTGCAATATGTTAATACTGACTTTAGAAAATAATTAGAATTAGAATTTTAACCATTCATTGAGTATTTAGGTCATGAAATAAGATTATTTTTTAATTATGAAAAATTTATGATATGAAAATTGTTCAAATAAATTAAAATAAAAAGGAGATACAAAAAAGCAGATGACAAGACATATTGTACCAAGTAAGAATGATAATATGAGTATCTTCATAGAACATTAAGATGTCATAGTTAAATTTATGGAAATGTACTAGATTTTGATTTTGTTTCTGTTACTAATAATTCATATTCATTAATTTTTGCATATATTAAAATGTTTTTGCCTTAGAGACAAATAATAGTTAAACTGAAGACAAATGCTTAGTTATCTGATTTTAGGACCTGTGTTTAGAAAACTGACTGTTTGTAAGTATTTTTTAATATGCCAACATAAAAATAAATCCTGGCAAACAAGTTGTAGTCCATTACAAATTGCACATGACAAGATTTAATGTCAAGTTAAAATATACGTAAAATAGTAAAGGTTATTGGAAAGAAACACTGAAATTGTGGAAATGAGGACAGTCCTTCTTAGAATATATGTCATACATGATATAGGGAAAATACATACTAAATCCTGGCCATAAGCCCCAGGAATCAGAATAAAACAAATAAATGGATATTAATAATAAAAATTTAATGTTTTAACTAAACTTACTTAAAAATTTTAGTGCAAAGCTATGCACTGTTAATCATGTAGAATATAAAAATATTAAAATAAATAATTTAAAACTCCAGTATCTTGTGGTGTTCTCTTATACTTAGTATTAAACAATTTAAAAATAGATACTGCTTATACATCATTTGCCTCTGCCAAGTTATATTCTAGCATTTTACTTAAATCACTGTAATAAAATGTATTCATGATATAGTATAATAGTATTGGAGATGCAGAAAACTACACAATTAGCATTAGTGTTTTGTCTCTATTCATCACCAATGTAGTCTTTTTAAACTGTAGAAAAATAGGGAAAATGGGGAGAGCAGTCTTTGGCCTGTCAGAATTAATTGCACTGCCAGTGTTGTTAATCTCGCTCTATTCAAAAGAGTACAAAAAGAACATCCCTAAAACAAAATTAGATAAAAATATAGTCAAGACTCCCAAAAGTTCTGGTAAAGTTATAAAGTTCTTATATCCATTCTTCAGGGACAATTTTTTAGCGTTTAAACTACAGAGTATCCTGAGAAGAGGCTTTTTTGGAAAGAAACCGTGGACATCTGGAGTCAGTGTTTTGCATTAACAGTGTTAGATGAAGTGGGGGTGGTTGCTAGAATCTCTTTTCTTTAGAAATGTTTTGGAACGCTACTGTACAATACCCTGCAGAACAGGCAGATTCCTGTAATTATGCCACACAAACCCTCCCATTGCAGGCTAGGGAGATTTTACACATAGAACAAGTGAAAGGCTGTATTTTCAGGGACCGTTTCTTTAGTGAGTAACAAGTGTGGTGAAATAATAGGGTCTTTTATATAGAGAGTTCCTTAGTTCAAATAATTCAAAGGAAGCGGTAGTCATGATCTCATTAAAGAGCAAAGCAACTCTGTGAGAAAACACATAACCAATAACCATATTCTGCATATAGAGAAACTTAGAAAGTTGCATGTAAGAGCCAATTATCTTTATGTCTTTATGTGACGGGAATAGCAATTGGAATACAACAGCGTTAGACCTCCATGGCACAAAGTAATATACACACGGCTTCCCAAGCAGTCTCCTGCAAGTTGTGTGACTACACGGTGGCTGTAGTTTGTCTTGGTTTCCTTTCTTGCCCACTTTGTAATTCCAACAGACCCATGAAAGTTCCTTTACATAAGACACAATCACAATCATCATAAAGTTGCTGAAGTACCTACCATACAATTTTAAATATTATCTTTCCACCAAGGCAATTTTATTTTTAAATAGCTTCAGCAGTCCTTATAGATATAGATTGCCCCAGATGAGTTGTTGCTATATTTTTATTACGTCAACAAAATGGTGGTAGAATTTTGCCATAGTTATAATAAATCTCAGGATAGGCTAAAACCAAAACTCTGAGAGTAAGAATGAGAGGCATTTAGAAAAGATTGTAGCATAAGCTTTGTTGAAGATATTTGGATGCATTCACTTTCTGTGTATTTGGGGAAAAATTATAAAAACCCAAGTTAGTGGTATTCATAAAGTCCTCAAGATAAATATCAGAAATGATGAATACTAATAGGTAGTTGCATTCTATTAATGACAAGAGAAGCATTAATAACTGCCTTCGCAGTAGATTAGCTGAAGCTAAAGTCTCCTATTTTTCATATTATTATCTCCTTACTAATTTTCACAAACTAACAAAGATCATTCACTGTCCTTTAGACATTTATTGTGTTTCCTGAATAACTGTGAAATCCATAACTATTCAAGTACTTAAAGTGGTTAATTCCTCATATCCAAAAAATAAATGCATAAAACTGAAAATGTATCTGTATTTTAGTGACTCATTTTTCATCGCTTGAAGAACTTGGGGATAACTTCTATAATCATGTTTAAGTAGTCAAAACATAATTCAAAAGTATTTTGCTTAAATGAGAGCATTTGTACTTAGAGCAAATAATTGCATATCATCAATTGGGACAACCAAATGCTATAGTATTTTTAACACTAATTTCAGGTTTATTTTTCTTGGGAATATTCACAGTATTTTCCCTAAATTATAAATTGTGATAATTGAAAAGATTGCTTCATCAATAAGAGAAAATTACAAAAAAGATTATTAAATAGCAGCCATCTTTTTCAATAACTTCTATTTTCACCAAGAAACAAAGCAATGAATGGCTGATTCTGGAATACAGAGAGAGAGACAGAGAGAGAGAGAGAGAGAGAGTTCAAACAACTTTTCTTAATGATATGAATAAAATTTAATTTGTCAATTAAATGATGCTAAACTAAAAATAACCTATGATTAACTACCCTCTCTTCTACTTGAAAACCGTTTAGTGGACATCAGAGCACTAAAGCAGAGTTTAAACAAGTTGTTCATGTTCATATGCTTCCATATATCAGAATGAGAAATCAGATTAAGTCATTTGTAATACCTGCCCTGAGCTTTATACTAGCATGCTACTTATAGGTTCACAAAGTTATTTCAATCTCATTACCAATAAATCTCTGGTTGAAATTATCTTTCTTCCCTTCAGAATGTGTCTGAATTGTTCTTACCTTTATTTTCACAAAAAGTGAAAATAATTTAAGGCCTTTAGATCATGTAATCTTGCTTACAAATTATATATGTCCAGAGTTACTTTTATTTCCAGATAGGAACATCACACTGAGATTCTTCTTAAGAAACTTCATCAGCTTCCTGAACATATATGGTGGCTTTGACTCTCCTGTCATTCTAGCAAGTGAGAGAAAGGCAGATTTGACAGAGAACAAAACAAGACAAAAACCCTGAGTGATACACTGTCCTTTCCATTCAAATATTTTTTCTCAAAGAATGTTTAATATTAAGTACAAGCAAGATATATAGTTTCTAACACAGCAACTGTCAATAAATTTTAAGATTTGTTCATCTTTCATTTGCAGGAACTCTCTCTCTCTCTCTCTGTCTCTCTCTGTATTCCGGTTTTCACAGTAAACAAGCTAAATAGGTCTATCTTGGATATAAAGATAAGCAATTATAGTTTATCAAAGTAATAATTCCTATGAAATACAAGTTTTAACACTAAAATATTTTTGCACACACGACTGAAAATTAAATTCAAGCTAATTAATTCATAATAAGAATGAATGCATAATCTATATCATCTAAAAATCCCTAATATTTAAAAACGCATTTTTATCTCTTTATATCCTCTTCAATTTCTTTCAACAGCCTATAGTTTTCAGTGTACAGCTCTTTCACCTCTTTAGTAGTATGTATTTTTAGGTATTCTATTCTTTTTGATATGATTATAAATTTTGTTTACATTTCTTTACCTGATAGTTCATTGCATATAGAAATAACAGATTTTGTACACTATTTTAATTTAATTTCTAATTAAAAGAACACTATATAAGTTTTGTGACTATACATTTGCATCCTTGTCAATGTATATACTACCACATACATCACTAGAGTTCTACTGTCATTCACTACTATCATTTTAACTGCTTCCACCCTATTCCCCCCACTCCTTTGCCCTGTCCAGCTTTAGTAACTTCAGTTCTCACTTCAGAGTTGAGGAATTTTGTTTCGTTTTGTTACTTTATTCACTTCTTTATTTTCCACATATAAGTGAAATCATCAAATATTTTTCTTTTTTTCTGATCATTACACTTAACATAATCAACTAAAGTTCCAGTTGTTATTGCAAAGGCAAAGGCAAAATTTCATATATTTTTTAAAAAAACTTATCTGGGTAGTATTCCATTGTGTATATACATCACATTTTCTTTACCCAGTCATCCATCAATGTACATTTAGACTGATTCCTTGTCTTGGCTATTGTGATTTGTGTTGCTATGAATAAAGGGGTGAATATATCTTTTAAGTTCAGTTTTTATATTCTTTAGAAATATATCTATAAGCAAAGTTGCTGGAACAATTTTGTTATATATTTTTATTAGAAAAATTATGTTTTTCCATTTTTCTCAGCACCACTTTTTAAATAGACTTTCCTTATATTGTATACTCTTGACACCTTTGTCAAAGATAAACTGTCCATATGTGTGTGACTTTATTTCTGCACTCTTCATATGATTCCACTTGTCAGTGTGTCTGTTTTTCTTCCAGTATCAAACTATTTTGATGATGATCATTGTGTAATATAGTTTGAGGTCAGTGAGTGTGATTTCCACTCTGTTCTTTTTTTCTCTTAAGATAGCTTTGGTTATTTGAGGTCTTTTATGATTCACACAAACTTTAGTATTGTTTTCTCCTTTTCCTTAAAAATATCCCCAATATTTGGATGGAAGTTGCATTGAATCCGTATGTTGATTTGAGTAGAATGGCCATTTTTGCTATGTCAATTTTTCCAATCCATGAACACGGAATATTTTTACATCTCTTTGTGTTATCTTCTAATTCATTTGTTAAGGTCCTATAGTTTTTTTATTATGGAGTTCTTTCATCTCCTTCATTAAGTTTTTTCCCAAGTATTTCATCTTCCTTGAGACTGTTTTGAAAGGAATTTATCAATTTCTTTCTCTTCTACTTCTTTGTACATAGGAATGTTCTACAACAAAAGGAAACCAGATTACTCATTACTATCATATGCAAAAGTTAACTCAAGATGGATCAAAGACCTGTACCATAAAATACCTAGACTGTAAAATACCTAGAAGACAATGTGTGAAAAACACTCTATGACCTCAGTCTCAAAGATATCTTTGGAGAAACAACAGCTATGGCAACAGAGGCCAAAGTAAAACTAAACCATTGAGACTACATCAAATTGAAATGCTTCTGCACAGCCAGAGAAAATACTACTAAAACTACTAAAACAAAAAGAAAACACTAGGAATTAGAAAAAGATATTCACCCAACATACATTAGATAAGAGCTTAATCTCAAATATATGTAAAGAGTTCACACACCTCAACAAAAACAGAAAGCTAATGACTTACTCAAAAGATGGACAAAAGAATTGAATATACACCTATCTATAGAAGACACACAGATGGCTTGCAGACACCTGAAAAAAAGTTCTGCATTACTCATCATCAGAAAAAAGCAAATAAAAGCTATAATGAGATATCACTTCACACCAGTGAGACAGCTTATATATAAAATCAAAAGAAAAACAAACAGAAATATCAGTTGTTGCAGGGTGTGTGGAGAAAGAGGAACCCTCTATACTGTTGATTGGAGTGTAAGTTGGTGTAACCTCTTTGGAAAATAGTTTGGAGATTTCTCAAACAAATAGAGATGAATCTATCATTTGATCCATCAATTGCACACTTAGGCATATACTTAGAGGATAAAAGAAATCTAATCAGAAAAAATATCTGCACCCCAATATTCATAGCAGCACAGTTCACAATAGTCAACACAAGAAAACAACCTAAATTCCCAACAACAGAAGACTGGATCAAGAAGCTGTGGCACGTAGAATTAATGGAATTCTACGCAGCTGCTAAACATGAAGTTGTGCCTTTTGCCACAATATGGATAGAACTGGAAGGGATCATGTCAAATAAGTCAAAAGGAAACAGGGACATACAGGATGCTTTCACTCATCTGTGGAATATAATGAAATGAAGAAAAAAAAAATAGATAAACCCCAGAAAAAATTCTTAGGATACAAGATGATGACTTCTAGAAGTGTGGGACAGGGGAAAGATGGAAAGAGGGGTAAAGTTGGCGGTAAAGGACCCTGGAACTCTGGTAAAGGGTGTGGTGTGGAATATAAATAGAGACACAATGTCAATATTCAAAAATTAGGCATTGTGAGCAAAAGTTTTAATAAATATCAATAACCACCCCCAAAATGAAAACATGTCTTTGATAGTGTTGTTGAAAACACTAAACAATTTCACGTATAGGAATGAAACTTGACCACTAACTTACAGCGTACACAAAAGTGAATCCAAAATTGATTAAAAGTTTGAAAATAAAGCCTGAAACCAGACCACACACAGAAGAAAACATATGCAGTAAGTGCTTCGATATCAGCTTTAGAGCTATCTTTATAGATTGTTCTACAACAGCAAGGAAAATTAAAACCAAAAGTAAACAAACAGGACTGCATCAAATAAAAATGTCTACACAGTGAAGGGGCCCAGGACAAATGAAAAGGTAACAGAAGTTGGGAGAAGATATTGACAAGTTATATCTCTGAAAAGACATACTCTCTGAAATATATGAACAACTTATACAAGTCAACAATAAAAAATCAAAGAATTAAATGAAAAATTGTTTAAATGAAGGAATTTAGTGTGACTGTTCACATTCAAGGTTAATAGACTATAGAAATATTTTTATAAAAAGAATGTCAGTATTATTGAGTCTTTTCCATTTAATTTGGTCCAAATTTAATCACTTTGTATAGCACAAATTTTAAAATACATTTAAATACATTGTAGAATGCATTTAAAAGACAATCATATGGTGTATTTGATTAAAAATTAAGTAACATTGTTTTATAACTTTATATAGATTTCAGGTGTAGAACAGTACAGATCACAATCCGTATACGCTACAAGATGATCTACACCAAAAGTTTTATTCAGAAATGTGTACACCTTTCATCTTCTCTTTCTTTTGATTACCATTTCTTCCTGCTTTTTGAATGACAATCTTCTTGTGTACTACACTTCCAGTTCCTCTTTTTAGAAAGAGAGCTAAAGATAATGTAAACTAAAATATGCGTCGTTGCAATACGTAGATGATATATACAAATACACATGTAAACACATATGCACTGCATGATTTTTAAATGGGAACCTAGTGTTTAATATGGATGCAAAAAATTCACATTAAATACATGATGAAATTGCTTTCTATTATATTATAGGTATCACATCAGACAAGATTTATTCAGTGCTAAAATAATATAGTTATATATATATTTGAAAAATATTTTCCTCCTTCTAGAACACGTTTCAAAATATAAGCTAAACAAAAATGACTTAACAAATACTATGGTATTTTACATGAAGATAAACTCAGTTTTACACAAAGATAAGCTAAAATGAGTAGATTTCTATTTGGAGAATCTGCTTGATGATAAATGAATGCTTTAAATATAATAATTAATGAATGCAAATAATCCATTGTCATTCTGTGTTTTGTACACCCAAAACTTAGAAACTGTTATTTAAGCAAGTTAATGATGCATTATTTCCATAAAATTCTGTAGACTTTTGTCTACCAGAAATACTAAATAATCACTATTACCAGACAGTAGAGCTAAGGCAATTGTGAAAAATGTTTATTCACAAAATCTACAATTGCTGAAATAATTTCAAAATGTGTCTGAAGAAAATAGATAAAACACTAAAGAAACCAAATTAAAACATGGGAAACTGACATTGATCCTAATATTCTTTGATTCCATAGTTAGATAAACAGTGAGGAGACAGACCCAGAAGGAAAATTCTAGTTTACATTCTCTATATGCACTTTATAGATCGACAGTAATGTACTATATGAATGTTACAAGTAGAACATCTATGTAATTTAACTTCTACAAATGAAAAGTTAGAATTATGCAGGAGAAATATAGATAAAAATGATAAAATGATTACATGGCAAATGCATACTTTTGTGTAAAATATTAACCTAAATTTTCATATATGCATAAGAAAAATCCATCAAAGGGAATTTTAATTACATTCAATTTCCCTGAAGCTATGAGCTTTGAATTCAATGTTAGCTTCTAATTTTCTTAAATAGAAATAGGTCTAAGTTAAATAATGTGAACTTCACAACAGAAAGCTTTTACTAAGTAGTCTAAGGCCAACCCAGGAGACAGACTCTATTTTCTTGGTATATTTTACTGAACACACTAAAAATATGGGCTCACCATAAAATTTTTAGTGCTTCTTTGTCAAGACCAGAGGAGCATAATTTAAGTATTTCCAGACATAAACACTAACTAAACAATCTAGTAATTAAGATTGTGATGAGAGCAGCTCATTATATAATAAGAAGGACAGAGGCAGGAAGTGCTTAAAATTTGTCCTGGATTTTAACCAATTTTAGACAAAAAGCATTTAATGCTCATCAGAGAGTATTTTTTCACATATGTTGTCTTTTAATTTGCATTTTTAGGATGTGATATTTATAGTACAGTTATATACAACTAATAAAATAATTTAGTTAATTTTATGATGTGGTCAGTAATAGTTTATGCTAAATAAATATACATTGGGAAATAGAAATGTAGCATTGTTTCACTGCTAATAATTTATCAAGTGGAAAATTGTAAAACTTTAAAAAATGTTGAGTCTTTCTGTTGTTGTACGATCTTTGCAGTTTCCCAGATTCATGGTCTTTATATTGATAACATTGATAATGCATCTTTTCCTTTCATTAAAATTTTTACATAAGGTAATTTTTTAATATTTCCTTAGCATCATCAATACTTACCTAGAAAAAATTATTTGGACTTTACAAGGACTCCTGCTAGAAAGCAGCAATTGCCTAACTGCAGGTATGTAGTTCAAACAACTCAGACCTTCAGGGTCCTCCTCCGTTTCTTGATAGTAGTGCTTCTCTTCTGGGGGGTCTCTAGTCAATGGCTAAGGGAATAATATAAGATCTTGTTTTATCCAGTTAATAGTAGACAAAAGGAGTCACTAATCTGGAGAGTGATTGGTCATAATTAACAGAACATAGTGCTGCTTCTTAACAATGGAAGAATGGATAATTCAGTTTATGCACTTGTTACTCATTGTCCAGACGTGAATAAACAAGGGCAGTAACTCAGATGTTGATGGTTATCAGGAGCATAGATCTCTCAGAAATATTCATTTTCACCATCAGATAAAATAAAGAAGGTACCTGAAGGTAAGCAAAATTTTGTGATTGAGTAGAACAGATAGAGGATGGGTACCATTTAAGACAAGTACACCAAGTGAAGTGGTGAAAAGTAAAGTTATTTTATTAAAATCCCTCCTCTGTATCTTCTCTCAAGAAGCATAGTTCACTCTGGAGGGGCTGACTTTTAAAGGTTCATAGAAAGTAAGTCTGTGTTTTATAATAAAGAAGTTATTTTCTCAGCCACAAGGAGTACAGTTAGTTGACAGTATTCTAGTTCCTAGTTACATCAAAGACAGCTTCAAGATTTAAATAGAGATTTTTCCAGAGGATACATGTGGCCAATAAATGATCAGGTCAGTGGCACCCAAATCAGGTTGTCTTAGGGTGCCACTCATGCAATACCTTGAATAAAAAAAAAACAACAAAAAGAACTCCAATAGACTTATATTTTAGAGCTTATAGTAGACTTTTAGAGGCTCTGCTAATCCTTTATTTTAGTCTGAGATTCTCTGTGTTTAGTCATACTGCCTCCATTTTAAATTTTCCACAAATTTTCTCATTAATAAAACTTTTTCCCCCAATAACTGTCTCAAATTAGCTTCTCAAGACTCTTAAAATTTAAATCATGCTATACTATAATCAATTTGAAATAAATTTTTATTATTTCCTATAGAGATTTTTGCACCAGTTTTCTTTTTAATTTTTATTGGAGGAACTTGACTTTAAAACAATCTAAGTTTTGAAGTCCAGGTTCACTTTTCATAAAATATATGATGACACACCACATGCTCTACCATCGCTTCTCTTGTCATGCATACCCTTCCCCTCTGGTAGCCTCAGTTCTCCTGTCAATGTCTAAGGATTATATTTTGTTTGGTTTGGTTTGTTTCTTTTATTCCATATATGAGTGAGAGCATCCAATACTTTCTCCTTCAACTTGTTTTGCTTAGCATAATCCCCTCTATTTCATTTATATTGATGAAAATATTAGTAGTTCATCTTTTTGTGTTTGCATATATGTATTTTGTATATATCTGTCTATTTATATCAATCACCTCTTCTTTATCCAATTATTCTTTCAATGAACACTTAAGTACTTTATAGTTTATGCTTGGCTATTGCAAGTGATTCTGCATCATTAAACATGGATATGCATATATCTACATATTAGTGCTTTTGTGATTGGGGTAAATACTCAAAAGTGGGATAACCAGATCATATGGAATATCTGCTCTCAACTTTGTTTAAGGAATCTCCATAATGCTTTCCATAAAAGTTGTACCAGTATACACTTCTACAGTGTATTCTCCCCACTATCAATATTTGTTGTTTCTAGTATTTTGGTTAATAGTCATTGTCACAGGTAATAGGTAAGATGTCATAGTTGTTTTCATTTGCATTTTCATAATAATAAGAGAAGACAAAGATTTTTCATGTGCCTTTTGGTCATTTGTATGTCTTCTTTGGAGAAATTTACTTTCAAACCTTCTGCCCTTTTTTGATAATTGTTTTTCTGTTGTTTAGTTTTAGTTCTCTAAATTTTCTTGGATATTAAGCCCTTGTCAGATGTATGAGGTGAAAATACCTTCTTCCAGTCAGTAGGATCATTTTTTGTTTTTGTGATAGTTCCTTTTACTGCCTATATTTTCTCCTAAGTATTTTATGATTTTTAGTCTTACAGCCAAATTTTTAACCAATTTTGAAATACTTGTATATAGTGTTAGAGAAGGTTCTAGATTCATTATATTACATGTGGTCTACCCAGTTTTACAACACCATTTGTTGAAAAGACTCTTTTCTCCATCCTGTGCTCTTGGATCCTTTGTTATACATTAACTGAACATTTATGTATAAGCCTATGTTTGGTGATTTATTTCTATTTCACTGTCTTGTGCATCTGTTTCTATTCTAGTATCATGCACTTTGATCCCTACCACTTTACAATATAGTTCAAAGTCTTGGTGTGTTCTTTTTTCATAATCCCTTTGGCTATTTAGGGTCTTTTGTGATTCCATAAAGATTTAAAAGTTTTGTTCCATTTCCTTGAAAAATATCGGTGAAATTTTATGGGACTGCATTAAACCAATGTATTGCTTTTAGTAAAATGACCATTTTAACAATGTTAATTTTTCCCAATCATAAAAATGAAATATCTTTCTGTTTGTATTTTCATCTATCTTAAATTGTATTTTAGTTTTCACTATAAGTCTTTAACCTACTTTGTTATATCCAAGGTATTTAATTCTTTTTGTTTCTGTTGTAAATGTAATAATTTTCTAAACTTTATTAAATTTTATTCTATACTTTACATTAAAATGCAACAAATTTATTTGTATATTATTTTTTTAGTCTGGTACTTTACTGTTATATTAATTCTAATAGTTTATTTGATGGTCTTTAGAGTTTTCAATGTATCATTCACATCATCTGTAAATAGTGATAGTTCTGCTTCTTTCCAATTTGAAATCCTCTTATTTCTTTTTGCCAAATTGCTCTGACCAAGAACTCCAATATAATGCTGAATAGCAGTGGTGAGAGTGGAAACCCTTAACATTTTTTTTTTAATCTTATAGGAAATATTTTCATTTTTTCACCACTGAGAATGATGTGACAGTGGGGATTTGCAATACAGCCTTTAACATGTTAAAGCACATTTCTTCTAAGGCAAATTTATATAGATTTTTCTAAATCATAAATTGGTGCTGAATTTCACCAAATGTTTTCTCTGTATCCATTGATATAATCATATGATTTTTTTTTCCTTGTTTTTGTTGATGTGGGACATTACATTAATAGATTTGCATATGTTAAAACTTCCTTGTGTACCTGTATGAATCTGTCTTGGTCATGATGAATAATCCTTTTGATGTATCACTGAATTTTGTTGGCAAATATTTTATTGAGCTTATTTGTATCTATGTTATTCAGAGATGTTGGGTCTTTGTCTTTCTTTTTATGTTATCTAATGTCTGCTTTTGATATCAGTACAACATTAGCCTCATAGAAATTACTTGAAAGCGTTCACTGTTCGTCAATTTATTTTTAAATATTGAGAAGAATAGGTACTAATTCTCTGAAGGGTTAGTAAAAGTCACAAGTAAAGCCATCTGGTACAAGATTCTATTTTGGAAGAAACTTTAGGTTACTTCTATAATGTCCTTGCTTTTGATCAGTCTATTTATGTTATCCATTTCTTTCTGATTCAGTCTTAGTAGTCTGTATGATTCAAAAAATTTCCCCCTGTACTCTAATTGTCTAATTTATTGGAATATAGCTGTTAATATTAGCCTCTTACGATGCTTTGCATTTCTGAGGTGTCTGTTGTATATTTTCCACTTTTGTTTGATTCCAGTTATTAGAGATTTTCTTTTTTTTTACTATGTGAACTTAGCTAACTGGTTAGAAATTTGATTTTTTAGGATCAGTTTTTGGTCGCATTAATCTTCTGAATTGCATATTCATTTGTATTTTGTTGATTTCTCATTGTTTTGATTCTTTCCTACCTTTGCTTTTTTCTTTTTGCTTAGGTACATTGAAAATATCTATGTCTTATTTTACTTTCTTTTTCATTTATTTCTTTATTTTTTCTATGGATTTATGTTTTGAGTTTATACTTGGGTTTACATAAAATTTTCTACATATATAACCTATTTTACTTGAAAGCAAGTTAACTTAAATTCATTCTAATAATCCACATTTTTACTCTCCTCCTCTCCACATTTTATACATTTGCAGTCTTGCTGCTTCTAAGTAAGGGGTTTCTTTACATTTTATAGAACTTCTTTAAGTATTTCTTATAAGGCTGGTTTACTATTTATGAATTCTTTAACCTCTGTTTGTCTGTAAAGATCTTATCATTCCCTCAATTCTAAGTCATAATCCAGTGGGGCAGTATGTCTTTTTGGTTGGAAATCCTTTTCTTTCATCACTTTGAATATGTCATGCCATTTCCTTTGGTCCTTTTAAAATTTTGCTAAGAAATCTATAGACAGTCATTTGTGTTCTAGCTTGTAGATACCATATTATTCTCAACTGATTTTAAAATGTTCTCTCTTTGTTTTTGTTATTTTAATGACAATATGTATTGATGTATGTCTATCTGGATTTCTTTTGTTTGGAACTCAGAGTTTCCTGGTGTGAAATATCTGTTTTCTTCCTTAGGTTAGGTAAATGCTTAGCTATTATTTCTTCAGGTTTATTTCTGTCCTTTTTTCTTTATTGTCCTGTGACCCTTTTGTTGTGGATATTATTCTTGCTGTAAATGCCTTTCTTCTTGATGTTATATTAAACATGGGCCTGGGTTTTGATACATAGCACAGTCTTATCTTCTAATTCACTATCAGTTGGAGGCTTCTTTCATCAAACTGTTCAGAATTTCTATAGTGTTATTTAGTTCAGCTGACATAATGTTTGACTCTATGTCCTATTTTTTATAACTGTCTTATATTTTCTGTAACTTTATTGTAGGTCTCTTTTTGCTCCTCGATTGTTCACTTAATTTCAGTATTACTAAAACCATTGCTTTAAAATCTTTACCAGGAAGTTTACTTAATTCTGTTCATTTAAATTTTCTCCTTCTCCTTCAACTTTGTTTTATTTATTATTTATGAATATTTCTGTCTCTTCATTCTCTTTTGTACTCTGAATTTATTTCTATGGATTTGACTTTCCAGATATAAAGGTCTTGTGTTAGTGTATCAAGTTGTTGAGTAAAGGCCTGATGTGTTGTTCCAGAACGTTGGACTTTCTTTTCTTGTGCAATTTCTGCACTAACAACAATTATTGAAAATCTAGAACCACCACTGTGTTCAGGACTAGGAGTTCAATCTATAGAGTTTAAGTTGGGGTTAGGAATGCAGGTTTCTCCCGGAGTTACAGGTATAAACAATAAGGCCTAGGAGAGAGATCTGATTTGTGCAGGCCCAGACCATGAACAGGCTACAATCCCAACAGAGGCTACAAGTTACAGCTATGATGTGTTCACAGCTAAGTACATTCCCTGTAAAATTTCCTCATTTCTCAAGTCAATCAGAATATCCAGAAGGAAGCAGCAAAGATTTAATGGATTCTGGGGGTTGAAACTCTAGCAAGGAAAAAGTATAGGAGCCAAGATGCAGGAAACTGCTGTATCAATGGACACTCTGTTGACCTTCATTTAGAGAGCTATAGAATGGAATGATTTTTTTGCAGGAAATTCTGGAGTTGTAAATCTGTATGTCAGTCTTAAGCAGCCCAGACAACTGCAACTGAGAGAACAAAATGTGGCATCAAACGATTACTAATGGTGGAGGGAGGAAGTATTACACCCTGAACCCTTCCTAAAATGGTGACCTCTAGCATCCACTCTAAGCAGAAAAAGGAACTCAGGAAAGGATGCCCTGTAGTATCTCAGTTCCTAAGGAAGATTTCCTCTATTTACACCATGCTAAGGTTTTTGGTTCAAGGAATGGACCAAAGGAATGGAAAATTCTGCAATCCCAGTCTTAATCACTTTATCCACTGACTCTTGGCCTTTCTGTCTTATATTCTAATCTCCCCTGAGACCTATTTGTCCCAAAAAAAACCAAACAAACAAACAAAAAATCATTCATCTTAATCACTATGGGTTTGTCACCAGAACACAGGCATTGTTAAAACTGTTACATCTAAGACAACATGGAAAGAAAAATATTCATTTAACATGGTTATCAGTGGACACATAGATTCTAGCAAGTCTATAGGACTAGTTATTTGATCTGCAAATGAGATTTTATTGACAAAAGAACCATTGAAAAGTTTGAGAAGGAAGCTGCTGAGATGGACAAGGACTCCTTTAAGTATGCTTGTGTCAGATAAACTGAAAGCTGAATATGAGCATAGTGTCACCATTGATATTTCCCTGTGAATATTTGAGGTCAGCAAGTTTTATGTGAATATCATTTCCAGGACAGAGAGATTTTATTTAAAACATGATTCCAGGCACATCTCTTGCAGACTGTGCTATCCTAATTATTGCTACTGGTGTTGGTGAATTTGAAGCAGGTCTCTACAGGAATGGGCAGACCTGTGAGCATGCCTTTCTGGTTTATACTTTTGGTGTGAAACAACTCATTATTGGTGTTTACAAAAAGGATTCTGCTAAGTCAACCTACAACCAGAAGAGATAATAAGGAAATAGTTAAGGAAATCAGCACCTAATTAAGACAATTGGCTATAGCCAATTGTTGATATAGTAGTATTTGTGCAAATTTCTTGTTGGAATGGTGACAACAAACCAGAATCAAGTGCTATTATACTTTGGTTTAAAGAATAGAAGGTCACCCATAAAGATGACAAAGCCAATGGAATCACTCTGCTTAGAGCTCTTGATTACATCCTACCATCAAATAATCCAACTGACAAACCCTTGCTTCTGCCCCACTGGAATGTCTACAAAAACAGTGGAATCGATACTGTCCTTGTGGATCAGGTTAAAACTGGCATTCTTAAGTCTGGCATGGTGGTCATCTTTTCTCCATTCATTGTTGCAATCGAAACACATTTTGTTGAAATTCGCTTTGAAGCTTTGAGTGAAGTTCTTTCCGGGATAATGTGGGCTTCAATGTCAAGAAAGTGTCTGTCAAAGATGTTTATGGTGATAATGTGACTGCTAACAGCAAAAATGACTCTCTGATGGAAGCAGCTGGTGTCACCAGTCAGGTGATTATTCTGAATCATCCATGTCAAATTAGTGCTGGATATGTAGCTGTACTGGATTGTCACACAGTTCACAATGCTTTCAAGTTTGCTGAGCTAAATGAAAAGACTGATTGTTGTTCTAGGAAAAAAAATGGAAAATGCGACCAAATTCTTAAAATCTGGTGGTTCTGCCATCATTGATATGGTTCCAGGGAAGGCTATGTGTGTTGAGAGCTTCTCTGACTATCCTCTTCTAGGTAAATTTGTTGTTTGTGGTATGAGTCAAACAGTTGCAGTAGATGTTACCAAGCAGTGGACAAGAAGGCAGCTGGAGTTGGCAAGTTCACTGAGTCTGCCCAGAAAGCTAAAAAGGCTAAATGAATGGTATCTCCAATATCTGATAACTAGTCTTAATCAGTTCAGAAGAATTGTCTAAGAAATCTTTGCATCTATATGCCATTTATTAGTTACCATTAATACTTAATTTTTAAATTTTCAGAAGGTAAAGAGAATGTTTTGTGGACCATTTTCTTTCTTTTGTATACATGGCAGTTTTAAATAATTAGTTTTTAAAATTAGAATATTTTAATGGAAATAACTTGTCCCAAAATTTGTCACAGAATTTTGAGACTTATTTTAAAAGTTTTATGGGGAAAAAAAGTCCTTTATATTCTACACCAGGTTGTATATGTTTGTGGGTCCATTTTCAAAGGTGTGAGCACCTGCTGAGGAGGTAAGAAGTAAGGCAAAACCTTCAGCCATGGAGAAGGTGTTCATATCACTGATCCCCACCCACATACTCCAGGGTCTGTAAACTGGGTGGCATGAACCTCACAGCAGATCAGCTTCTCATACCATTTATGAAGGCATGAATCATATCCAGCAAGTTTACAAGTCTTGTAATTTTTTGTTTTTAGTTTGATTCTAGAGTATCTCAAATCCTTCCTATCATTGAATAATTTTCAACATGAGTCTTTCAAGAAGGAAAAGCCCATGTGTCTTTATAGAAATTTAATAAAAAAGAAGCATACTATTTTTTCTTCTAGTAAAAAAAGAAAAATCTATATTTATCTTATTATATTCCCACATCCTACCTTCAGATAAGCTAGTATGTGGTGTGCTCTGACAGTTTAGAAGATAAGCCCACTGCTTCCTGCTGGAGCAGTCCATAGATATTCCAGTGACCCAGGTTCATGATGCAGGCCATCAGGAATAACCAAGATGCATATTTGAATGAAATAGAATGCTTCTGACTCCTCTCTCTTCCTGGCTGTCTTCTTGTCCATTTACTGTCATTATTGCCTGCATGTTTTCTAAAAAAAAAAAATAATAATAACAATAATAAAAATTCCACTTTTACCAGCAGCCACAGCAACAGAAACATTCATTCTCTTGCAGTAACTGGAGTAATATTGGTTACAGTCAGCAGCTCTTCCTTCATGAGTCTTGTTTTGGATTTTAATTTCTATTGATCTAGCAGCTGACTCCAGTCTCTTGTTTCTGATTATTCCTAAACTTGTCTAGTGACACAGACACCAAAAACCCATTCAGTTAATCTGTGTTCTGAGTAAATGGGACAATTATTCTGTTACTTGCTTCGAAGAACACTGAGATAATGTATGAAGGTACTTGAAAATGACAATAGCAGCAGCAACAACAGCAAAACCCAGAAAATAGAATGGATGGCTTTAGAAAAAACTTAGGAAAAACTCCAATTTTCTCTATTGTTTTCAACCTTCACATTCAAACTGCTGTATTATTCTCTAAATATATTTTATTTACTTCACATATCCACTGCTGCAATTTTAGTCCAAACAACACCACTTCCATATTTTCAACTAATTTCTGTGAATTTGTCTCTTCCAGATCCCAAATTAATTAAAAGCTTCTCATTATCCAGTGAGTGAAAGGTTCTGAACTACATGAGAGACATCAAGTAAAAAAATAAAAGGTGCAGGCAGGAATGAAGGCAGTAGGCAGGCAGGCAGGCAAGCAAGCAGGAAGATAGAGGAAGATTTATTTTATTGTTTTATCTTATTATATTTTATTTTATTTATTTTAACTTATCACACTTAATGGCTTTTCCAGGCCCAGGTCTCAAAACCAGGAATATGCGGCTTGCTCCTTCAAAGGCAATTGATTCAACCACTGTTCCACTGTGGCACACTGAAAGATCTTTATTTTCTACATAAGACAACATTAATTATTTACTCAGATACTAACTGCAATGGATTTTCAATTTATGGTTCTTTTTCAGGCTTTGAAGTTATAGAACTTCAAGTCTCTCCATTTCCAATCTCTTCTACCTATGGAAAGCAAAGATAAAGAAAGTCACCTGCCACATTCTCTAGAAAAAAGTTACTATTTATTCTTTTATGTGGTGACCAGTGTCATTCAACTGAATGGCTGTCATAGATATCATATTACAATTTTTTCTCTTTCGTTTTGAGTATGTAAAGATTATTTTCCTATGGTTCCTAGAGAGTACAATGTAACAAAACTGGCAAATTTGCATGATACATTTAAATATGTAAAGACTACAGAACACTTTCTCTTCTGGTTATTATAAAACTGGTTTATAAACAAAGTAATCAACTTAAACTCTTTTCCAATTGCTCTGGTAAGTGTGAACAGCTCACTGGTTTGGAAGAAGTTGTAATTGAATCTATTTCTGCCTGTGGATTCCATTCTTATTAACATTTTTTCTTTCTTCATTTTATGTTTTGTGGAAGATTTTTAATAAGACAGTTGATTCATTTAATAGATACCAGACTATTCTGATTTTTCATTTCATATATTATCGTATTTAGTAAGATATGTTTTTCAGGAATTTTTCCATTTCTTATGCATTGTCAAATTTTTGTTATTCAGTTGTTCATAATGTTCTCTCAATATCTTCTCATTAAGTATCGATAGTTATTATATCAATGTTATTCAATATGAAATAATTTGTTTACATTCACTTGTTACCTACTTATTAAATTTGCCACCTTTGACTGCCACATATCACATATAGTCCAAGGAATTGGGTTCACAGCCCAGGGTGAGGGAGAACAACCAAGATGAACAACTAAATATAATAAAATGATTCATCCTCCTCTGTCTACCTACCTGACTGCATACTCAGCTTCATTGTTAGCTGCATCTTTCCTTTAAACAAAAACTAAAGTAAATAAATTAGTAAATTATCCTTTTATCTGTTACTGTAACCACCATGGTTGCTATTTGTCAATATTAGTATTATTTCAAAAACTGTATTTTGACTTATTTTCTTTCATTAAAATCTAAATTTTTTTAAGATTTTTACTTTTATGAATAGCAAAAAATACTTTTTAGCATAGTTAATATGTTCATATCTAAGCATTAATTGTGAATTTAAATATACAATAAGACAAAACAGACAAGATAAATGTGGATCTTTTTCATTAGGTATATATTCTTTGAGAATACAAAATCTCTAATCAGAAAAAGAATTATTTGCACCTTTATGTTGATAACAGTACAATATACAATAGTTAAAACATGGAAACAACCTAAATTCCCATCAACAGAATACTGAATAAAAAGACTGTGGTACATATACTCAATGGAATTCTATGCAGCTTTTAACAAGGACAAAATTGTGCCCTTTGCAACATTCTCTCAGTGGAATTGAGAGGATCATTTCGAGCAAAATAATTCAGAAAAAATAGATATACAGGATGATTTCATGATTGGAATATAGAGAAAGAACATAATGAACAAAAAAAATCACAAGAAAATTTACAGAATGCAAGACTGTGGTACCAGGGTGGTCGGAGATGGGAGGGAAAGAAGAAAGGAACAAGGTCATGTTAAAGGGAGCTAGTACTCTGGTGGTTGGTGCAATATGAAATACACAGACTGAGATGTGACTACACTATCCTAAAATAGATATATAAATGTTAACAAAGGATATAATAAAATAATTATTTTCATAAGAGACTACTCTCTGTGTCATATAAATTTCTGCTTTTATTTTATATAAGACAAGCTACGAAATTATTCTTTTGACAGCAGGTTCAAAGATAAGTCCAAAAATGTGAGAACAGATTTGGTTAAGCAAAAAAATATATATATAGATATAGATATAGGTGATATAGACATAAAGATATATAGCTATAGATAATAGATATGTAACTTATAGAAAGAAATATATCAAATATGTCATTGGTTTTGCTTTTTTTCTGGATATTTGTGGTCATTGCCTTGAAATACTGAACTTCATACATATGAATAAAGAAATTCCATATGTATATTTGTGCATGTACATGTATAATACAGGAAGATTATATTAGCCAAAAATTAGGAACCAAATGTTAATCTGCATAATTAAAATTTCAATGAAAATATTCTAAATTTGTAGATACACTACATCTTCTAGACTGTTCACATCAGATAAACACTTTTCTGCATAATACGGAATATAAAACTTCATGAGATATTTTGAAGCAACAATAGCAGTGACTTTAAATTTATTTTTAATAAACATAAATAAAAATATACTAAAATAGTTTTGTTATTACTGCATCATTAACTCCACCATATCCAAATGATAACAAACTCAAATATAGCAAAATGATTAATTACCTGTACTAGCTCTATATGAAACACTGGTTGACTAGACAGACTGGTGAGTAATACAAAATGACCTGGTGAGAAGCCATCTGTATTTCTGTCCAACTCTTTAAAAGCGTTTCTCCTGCTGTCATTACCACAGTGTTCAATAACAATGTAACAGAAGCTTTATCACCAGGACATCATGGGTGTATTTCATGCCCTCTTGACATGCTTCTATTGCCTCTTGAAACATTTCAGGATTATTGTCCTTATTAGGTATGTTTCCATTTCTACTTCTGATTGCAAGATAGATTTTTGCAAATCTTTGAAAAAACATTCATGTATCAGTCTTAAATGAAGCAATTCAAGTATTAAAAAGCAAGACAATGAAAAATATAGAAATGGATGTTGCTCTCAATATCAAATTGATGGTTTATCCAATTTTATTAATATTTGAATTAATTTGTTAAAGGAACATTGCATCATGACATTAGACTTAAGCTGTGCATAATTGTTAATCAAACCCTTCATATATTATGTCCACCATCAATATTCTAGTTTTTCTTTCTCCATGCAACCATTCCCTCACCTATTATTAGTTTAACTAATAATAATCTATATAAAGCTATTAATTCATTTTATAATTTAAGAGTCATTTCAATCTCAAAATATCACATATTAAAAAATTATATATCTGGCACTCCTCGTGGGCTTCAATAATAATTATGTGTCTGAAATTTTGGTTCCTTAATGTAATTAATCGTGCAGTTTGTATCATTACATACTCATTTTTGATACTATCATCACTAAGAAAAGTATGTTAAAATATCCCATGAAAAGCAGAAATCTAATTCTATCAGATTTACTTTTACATATTATAAGCTACTTTATGAAGTATAGATGCATTTATAATTTCTTTATCTCTCTGGTGAGGTATTGCTTCTGTTATTAAGCAGAAATTATTCCTGAATCACAAATATTGAAAATATTTTGCTGATAGATGTAGGATATTAAAATTGTTATGAATCAGCAATTCATCATTCTTTAGAGAAAAGTTTGTTACTCTAGCAAAAAAAAACTTTTCCTATTACTTTTTTAAATTTCCTGAAAACTTCTATTTTAGTTCTGTCATTATGAACAGTTTGTAGTCCTTATTCTTAATTTTTCTCATCTGCAAATTTGTTTTATTGAAATTTTTTCATAAAGTTGTAAGATTTATTTTAATACATTTTTGTATTTGTTATCTGATTCATTCTTTTTTGCAGTTTTATTTTATTCTGTCTTCCTTACCTTTTCTTTTGTGAATGGAGAGTAGTCAAAATTAAAAAAAACTCTTATTCTTACCTATTTACTAGATTGCAAGCTATATATTTTCTTAACTCTTTAAAATTATATGCTTACTTAACACATTTTCCAATTAAAGCATTAATAACGGGAAACTTCAATATCAGATATATTTAAATTAATTAGAAAATTAATAATGAATGTGAGACAGAAGCAGCTCATAATCTTCTTTTAGAAGTACTGCCTAATGGATGGAGATGACAACAAATTTTGTGTTCTCTTTGTGTGATATTTGTGATGTTTTTCTTTGATGTCTTTGGCATGCATTTCCTCATAGAAATTGAATAATAAGAAAATAAACTCAGATTAGCTTCATTAGTAAGGATGACATTTGAATGATTTAAAACATTTGGGGAAAAAATTAAATAGATATTTTTCTAATTACTGCTATCAAGTTAGATGTTTTCCTATGTGACAAGAACAGACTTTTATGTAAAAAATAAATTAAGAGCAGGGAATCCCCCAAAAACCTAAGTTTGAACTCAGTTTCTAATTTTAGACATTAATGTTAAACTATTTTGAGTGTTCATATGTAAACACTGGGGCTTTAAACTATTTATAATTTGCTTTCTTAAAATATTTTTAGAATACTTGATAGAGCTTAAAAGGAAAAATAAATTCTTCATTTCAAAAATAGCTCTATTTAAATTGGTTTGTCTTGTATTAAACTACACATATCTGATCACTTCTATTGTTCTGTATGTGGCAATCACTACAGTAGAGTCTCATAATATCCAAGAGGAAAGTGCTATATGATTTTGTTACGTGTTAAATGAGTTGACACAAATTTATAAGCATGGAGTGACTCTTCATTTCAAGTATATGGTAGAATAAAGAAATATATTTCCCATTATGTTATGAGTTTTCCTGATTAGCTAAAAAATTACCTTATTATATCATTATTTATTTCAAATATGAACAATGCTACAGAAACTACTTTGAGACAATTGAGTTTAATATCAATTTTTTGAAACCGAAATAGTCATGACTACTCGGGGTCAAAAGTGATACAATGAAAAAGCAGAGGAGTAATTAAGGCATTTAGGGGAAGATAGGATTACAATTCCCATTTATTATTGTTTGATTAGTTCCCAGTAATGTGATAAACACTTTGCATCCAGTATACAAGGTTGGTATAAATAAGTGGTAGAAGAATTTGAATTCCAAACCAAATTTCTCTTGATCTCAAAGGTAATGCTTGCCACTACCACATTGTGTAGAAAAACATAAATTAATTTCTCTCCCAGTTAAACATTATTTTTGACCATTTCTGTCAAATTATTTTTTTGTTTACTTATATATTTCATTTTTAAAGAAGCTCATTTAATTATCTAATTCTAAATCTCAGACAGCCTTCTAAGTTTATATTCATCCATGCAAGTTGATTCATTCCTGTTGTGTTATTCTTAAATGTTCTGTTTTTACTTCTCTTTGTTTATCTGACTAAAATTTATGATTCATTTGGTACCTGTTTCTCAATCCCGCTATACCAGAACTGAATTTGCTAGCTACTTATCAAGAACATTACTCTTTGAGAATGTATTTCTCTTTTTCTTACTATATTCTGTTCTGAGTTCTTGGCCTGAAATATAACATAATGATCTTTTATTATCATTGAAGAATTTATGTACATTGTTTCTAACTTAAATTTTCTTATTTATCATTTGACTTTCCATATTATTACTTGATCTATGATTATTACATATAGATTTTTCTCTTTTTTGCTTTATTTTTAAATTTTATCCTATTGAGAATAAATAACTCATAGTGAAGGGCAGTTATACTATTTAGAAATGATTCAGAGATTTCCTATAAGTCAAGATATAACTTCAAGAATATGGAAAACAAAATTTACCCCTAAGATAACATATAGCTACTATGACTTTGCAATTAAGGAAAATTCAACAAAATTAATTTTCAACTTTTATTCTAAATAAATTGTATTCCCAATGAGTTAATCAAGAAGAAATAACAAGACAGAGGGATAAAGTTTGGATCTAATCGAGTAAGGTCAATGTATAATGTAGCATAATCTTGAGCTAAATATGTAGCACCAGAAATAAAAAAACTGAAATAATTGTGAGTGATAATTAAAAGAGAATTGCCTAGTCATTGATGTCCTATTTGTAAGGTAAATAAAGAAGACATACTTAAGGACTATTTAAATGGTTCTTGTTTGAATGACAGATGAAAATGGATTGCATATGGACTATCAGAAGGATAGGTATTCGGAGCGTTGTGGGTGATGAGTTACATTTTAGATATGTTGTACTTGAAAGTATTAAAAAAATAGTTTTAATGTGGAAATGCTTTGTAGCCAGCTGAATATGGAGTGAATACTTTCAAGGTGAGAAATAAAGTTTAAAGAAGATATATTTATTTACCTGGATAAAATAGTAACTATTGTAAGATTGTTTGGCTCTCTTTGAGAGAATTTAATCAGAAACAAAAATATGGGAATTGCTCACATTCAGAGAGTGAAAGGCAAAAATGGCAGAATGACAGTAATTCTTAACATCAAAAAAGAAGCTGTTTTTGACTGCCCCTTATTTCCAAGTAGAAACTTTTGAGTACATTAGTTAGAATATTATATCATATATATGGACATGATTGGTGCTTGTCATAGACATTTAAGACATTTTAGTTGAAACAAATTTAAGGTGATAAAAGAATGTTGAAATTAGAAAAAAGATAATGTGGATCTAGGGGAAAAGAATTATTCTAAGTGGAAAGTTACATTGCAAACTGGCAGGAGGATGCTGAGAAAATTAACAGAGTAAATATTAAATATGATAATTGGGATATCATTAATGACCTTTGAGACAAGAGTGCAAACATATTAAAATACAGTAAAATGTTAAAAAAACAGTAAGTCTAGAAATTAAATCTGCAGTTCCAGAAAATTCTGTCTTTGGTCACTGTAAATATTTGCTATGGTACATAAATGCTACTAATCTTTTATCCTCAGATGAATAATAGAGAAACTGAGGTTGAGAGTCAGAGTACATGGTTTACAAGTGTTGGGTGAAAGGCCAATACTTTTAAAAATATTATATTTACTTAAAATTTTGTTTTATTTTTAAAGGAAAGATGCAGGCAGGAATGAAGGCAAGCTGAGTCAGACAGGCTGGTAGAGAGGAGGAAAAAGCACTTCATTAATCTTATTTAATTTTTCATCTTGGTTGTTCCTGCCAGTCCAGGGACACACCCCAGGACTTTGGGATGTATATGGACTGCACCAAATCCCTTCTTCACCAGGATGCTCTAGGACAATAGTTTCAACTTGACACCCTGTTTCTTAGATGTAAAACTAAATATTCTTTAATTGACACTGTGTCAAGCACTTTTTCCTTACAGCGTGTCTACTCGTGTATGTAGTTAAATGGTATGTAAACAACAATCAATTCCAATTAAGTCATTCCATTTTTAGATGTAAAACTCACCAAGGCATCTCATATCAGATAATTGTATAATTCAATGTAATTACATAATGATCAAACGGTGATAAAAAATTGATAGACTGACATTAAACCAAAATGACTTAAACTTATCTTAATATGCAATGCAATGATCACATTACTAATAATAAATCCTACATTTTTGAATTGTACCCCCTAGGAAACTCATGAGTTTTCCCTTAAACAATTTTAACCACATTCAAGGAATCCCCGTGAGAAAGCATATTAACAAAATATCTATTTCTTTGTCACATATTTTTAGTATTTCCTATTAACATTCTTTTCCAGCCTATTGAGTTTATATTTGACCATAAATAGCAGCAATCTATTTTAACTAGCCTCCTCTTAGTGATTTATTCAGTTACACAGTTAAGTAGGATTTTGGAGCTTTGATCATTTCCTTGAGAGTGAAATTTGGTATCACCCAAGTCTTGAGACCAAATGAACAAAGACAAGATCTCTGCTGCCCTGAAGCTACCTATATAGCAGCGAGAGTCAGAAGGGGCTTCCTAATTTAGTTAAAACCCTAAGATTTCAGGGCAATGGTTATAGCAATTTGTACTGGCTCACAATATATTTAAATTAGATTTTTATGAAAATAATGTGTAACTATTGGTTTTCAATAAGGAGTATAAGAGATTCATTCAAATAAAAATTACCCCAAAGACACAATTGTGGAAACAAAGCAGCCAACTTCTTTGAGAAAGCAAAAGCTATGCCAAGGCAGGTTTGTTCACTGAGGAAAGTCTGTGTCAGGGATAGCCAAAGTTCAGTCCTCAAACATCTTTTGGGAGTCATGTACCAATTGGAAATAAAAGTACAAAAAGACAAGGATATTATCTAAAGAAATTCCCAGAACTTTCTAACAGTCCTTCCATATTACTCCTGCACAAAGATGTTCACATGTTTTTGTCAGAGAAAAATTATTTTTAGATTAAGTGTATATACTTATTGAAAGAGATATCTTACTTGATTTCCTTTATAGTTTGATTCAAAGAATTAATCATAGATGAATTTACCATATTTTTATCACCAATAAATTTATCTGTAACACTCAAAATTTGGATTTCCTGAAAATTGTTTGTATTCAGTCTATGTCACCAAATCTTATTTTTCTTAGTTTTTTTCTCACTTTACATATGGACAATCACACACATAGCAAAGTAGAGATATTCAAATAATGAATCTGAAGGATCCATTTCATTGTGCACAGTTTAATATCAATGTCCCCTGTATATCAAATATCCTTAGATTTTGCTCAGTTAACTTCATATGGCACATTAGTTCATCCATACATATTTGGTTATATCTCTAAAACAAATACCTTAAAATTGCAATATTCATAAAAATATTTAGTTAAGTTAATCAATGTCTAGTTAGCTATTACATTATTGCATTCTTTTCCATTTTCTATTTTCAGATTTCTTTTAATTGTGTTTTAATCTGTAGTTTACATTTATAATCATTTCCACCCACATCCACAATTACCTTTCTCTGTTGGTCTTATGGAATTTACTCAAACCTAGATTTACTTACTTCACCCACCAGTTTTATTATCCAACATTGTTGCTTTTTTATTTCTTGTAAGCTAATGGGTATGTATTACATATAAATCTGATATGAATTAAATTTTGAGTAAAGATTACTCTATGAATTATAGTGCATTTTCATTAAGTTAACTTTCATTTTCCATATGCTTTCATTTATTTAGTTATAAGATGTATTTAAAATACATGAACTGAAATCTTGTACACTATATAGGTAAAACATATACCATAAGTACTCAAACCCATGTTTTTGTCTTGCAATGACCAAATTTAAAAAAAAAAAATCTAAACATATGGCACAAAAAGTAATTTCACTCTGGCATAGCTCCAGAATCTGCTTATATGTCTCTTTATTTCTCTTTTATTTTCATTTCTGCAAATCTTTCTTAAAACCTACAAATAGCAGTAATTTTAAAATCTATGGAAAGAAATCAGAATGACTTGAAAGCAAAAGGAGGCATTGTTCATTGTTTTTAAATATGTCGAAATAAAACATCTTTGTTCACAATATTTTATAGAATTTCAAGAATATAATCCTATATTGAAAGTGTGATTTCTTTTTTTTCTTTCAAAAAGTCCAGGGTTGCCAGAGTACGCATGTACTGAAGCTCTGGCCCCATCTCAACAAATTTACAAAGATTTAAATCATACCAAGCATCTCCTCTCTAACCACAATGTCTTTAAACTAGAAAGTAACCATAAAAAGAAGACTGGAAGACCTCAAATTAATTAGAGACTAATCAATATGATTCTGATTGATTATTAGGTAAAAGAGAAAATAGAAGAGGAACTTAAAATATACTTAGAGACAATGAGAACAAAGACACAAGCTACCAAATTCTATGGGATGCAGCAAAAGCACTACTAAGAGGGAAATTCATCGCAATCCAGGCCTACCTCAAGAAACAAGAAAAAAAATCACAAAAAAGTAATCTGACTCTACATTTAAAACAACTAGAGAAAAAAAAATTAAAGCCAAAAAATAAGTAGAAGAAAGGAAACAATCAATATCTGAGCAGAAATAAATGATAGAATCAGAACTGAAAAGGGAGATATAGAGAGGATTATGCTTAGTGAAATAAATCAAAAGAAGAACAATACCAGATGTGAATAGACAAAGGAACAGATGAAACAAAACCAACCCCTGGACACTTGCAGTGGAACTGAGGTTATAAATATGGAAGTGAATGGGGGAAAGAGAGTAGTATCCACTGGAGAATGGTGAAGACACTTGATGATATGGTGGAAGACATTGTGTGCTGACACATATCTGAGGAATGGGGAAACTGCATATATGGAAAATCTCCACGGATGAATTTTCTGTAATTTCTAAAACAAGTTACTGCAATAAAAGAAAAAGGAAAAATAAAGTAAAATGAAAGAGTAAATGCTATTTACAGTCTCAAGAAAAGTCAATATTTAAGAAATTGAAAGAATATCATGTGATAAATATTATTGGAAATGAAATTTTGTACCAAATTCTGTAACAGAATATTGCCTATATTCCTGTGGCAAAGTTATTTCTAACTTGGAACATAACTCTTTATCTACTTAGGAGAAAGGTCAATCAGTAAAACAGCTCTCACTAATTTACCAGAGATTCTGGAGTTATGTTTAGAGCAATTTGTGACACTATTAGCATTCTTCCTAATATAACTCAGTAAGTACATATACCAAAACAAACTTCTGCTTCATTGTAATTATTGAGCAGGACATATTTTTGGAAATTGTTGTTTTATTTCATAAGTATATATCTTCCATTTGCAAATCTTGCATTGTTACTCATTATTGATAAGGTATATATAATTTCTAAATAGTGTGGCAGTGATTAATCTTCCATGGGGAATCTATACCTTACAAATATAAAATTCAATATTACCTTGGTTGTTAAATTGGGAATATAAATATTTTCCAGGAATCTTCCAATTCAAAAGATAAAAACAATGTGTCATCTTGGACTGTTGATTTTACCCTGATATTCAGTTAAAATGTTTGGGATTGTATTATTTTCAAAATGATAAAAAAAATCAGTGTGCAACAGTTTTTTGCATTCTATATTCAAATTATAAAACAGAAGAGAATGAAATCAATAAAAGTGCATGATTTAAAATAGAAACAAAAGAAGTCAAACATATTGGAATATGCTTAACAAGGAAGGTGAAAGACCTGTACAATAAAAACTATGTACTCTTAAAAGAAATAGAGAAACATACAAACAAATGGAAAGATATCACCTGACGATGCCTGGGAAGAATTAACATCGTTAAAATGGCCTTCTTACCTAAAACACTATACAGGTTTAATGCAATATCCCCATCAAAATCCCATAGGCATATTTCAAGTAAATGAACAACAACAAGTTGTATGGAACAACAAAAGGCCCTGTATAACAAAACAATTCAGAGAAAAAAGAACAAAACTGAGTTATCACACGCCCTGATTTTGAGTTCTAATATCAAAACTATGTGGTACCAAAATAATAAAGAAACACAAATCAGTGGAATAGGACTGAGTTACCGGAAACTTACCCACTTATATATGATCAGTCAATTTATGACAAAGGAGCAAGAACATGCAATGGAGAAATGAAAATCTTTTCAACATATGGTGTTGGACTAACCGGACAGCCACATGTGAAAGAATGAAGCTAGATCACTCTACCACCACTCACAAAAATTAGCTCAATATGAACTGGAGATGTGCATAAAACCAGACAACATAATTTTTTGGAAGACAATATAGGAAAACTATTCCTTAACTTCTGCTTTGGAGAGGTTTTGGGGGACTCAATTCCACTGTTAAGCATAACAAACACAAAAACAAACAGCTGGTACTACACCAAACTAAAAAGTTTCTGCAGTGTGAAAGAAACTATCATCAAAACTAAAAGGCATCCTACTGACTAGGAGAAGATACTTGTGTTCCATCTGTCTAATACACAAAGAACTCAACAACAGAAAAACAAGGAATCTAATAAAAAATACACAGTTCACTTAGTTTATGCTATGTATGTTTTAATATTATGTAGTTGTGTTATGCTATGCTATGTTGTAGTATGTTATAATGTAACCATATTTGATAGAAGAAAATTTCACATTTTTTTAAGAGTAAAAGAAGAGCCCTCAGGCTATTTCTTCAAATTTCTAATGGATGTGACTCTGACTACTCTACCTGTAGCTGTATGTTCGTGGAAATGACTCTAAAGCTATCTTAATCATGATTCATCCTTGTATCTAGAAAGGGATTTTCACTATGGAGAAAAAAAAGGTCTATTGTATTACATAAAACTTCTGTGATGATTAATTTCATGTGTCATCTATACTGGACTATAAGATACCCAGATAACTGGTAAAATATATTTCTAGTATTTCTGTCTGTGTCTATGAGGGTATTTCTGAAAGCGACTAGCCTTTGAACTGATAGGCTGAAGACAGAGATCCTCCCTTACTAATGTGAGTTATGAGTTGATCTCATTCAATACACTCACTGAGAGTACCAATGAGGGGAAAAAAAAAGATAAAAACAGGCGAATTATCTTTCTCCTTTTTGAACTAAAATTACATCATTTTGGGCATCAGAACTCTTGTCCTTGGTACTTTGAACTTAGAATTACACCAATTGCTTTCCTGATTCTCTAGCTTCAATGGGTCAATCTGTATACTAAATTTGCATAGATACTTTATTGGTTATTTTACTTTAGTGCTGATTGATACAATCTCTTTTCCCCCAAGATTTCACCATATATTAGATTCTGGGGGCTCAGTCTAGAATGTAAGAAGTAGCGACTAAATAAATATATAATTATATACTTACGAAATATTTATTCTTTTCATAATTAAGTATATGAGGAATAATATTAAGAGAATATTTGCATTTTGATTTGGAATTAATTTATGTCCAAATAATGGGATTATCTATGTGTTAACTCAAATTGTTAAAAATAGCCTAATGTGCATTAGTAGTAACTATAAGTCTGGAAATCATTACAGGGATTTAATCAATTATAGGTAAATATCTTTGGAATTTGTCAGAGTCTTGATAGAATATTAGCAAAGCATAGGGGCTAAAAATACAGCCAAGAGTTAACATTCATGCCACCATTCATAAAATAACCAGGTGTCTTCAAAGTATACTTTCATAGAAAGTATTGTCACGTGCATGCTTGACCCTCTTGCCCTTCCCTCCCCCTCTCCTCTCAGCAATAGCAAAACAGGCTTATGTACCTAAAATTATTTTATGATCTGGAAGGTTCTGAATTTTGTCATAAGGATTTGGTAGATACTATGGTAAAAACATTATGTTTTACTCTATGATAATTATTTGAGTTTAGAGCACACATATTTCATTTTGTTTTGCCATTGATTTCAAACTCCTTTAATCAAACTTTTTAACACTGCTATTGAAAACCAATTCAAAACTTTGTGCTTCTTGTTGCTTTTAAGCATTAACTTGTGAAAAGCTGAAAATAGTGTTTAAAATTTATCAAACAATGGAATTGGCAAAGAATTAGCTGTCGATAAAGTTTATAGCTGAATATAAATAATAAAAATTGGTTTAGTAGTAGTAAATGATCTGTATTTTGGAGTTATAGTAAACAATAAATAAATAAAGCCTTGATTTTGCTGTGTATTTTGAAAAATTCTTAGTGTGGTATAATTCTTCACTATCCAAAACGTGTTGCTAAACAAATAGTGAAATTTTTCTTTTAAAATATGAATATAAAATAAAACTTCAGGCAAAAAAAGATATGGTTTTTGATATTTCTTTGATTTCTTCCTTAATGGTAAAAATGTAACTGAACTTTGGTCTGAGAAGTAGGCAAAGAAAGAGTTACAGGAGGAATCAAAGGAAATTATCTCACCTTCCAAATGCAGCTACTACCTAAGAGATATGGGTAGCTTCTGATCTTCCTTTGTGTGATGCCAGAATTTTACAAAAAGTTCCCTTGCTACTTACATCTTTTAAACAAATGCATTTTACTAGAAACTATATTTTAGATAACTGAGTTTTTATTGTTCTTCTGAATTGTGAAAGATCACACAATGCTTACTTTTGGGAAAAAGTGTTTTATCTTGCTTTATAAACTTTTCCTGTTTGTTCTTGTATGAAATTAATAGAGACTTTCACATAAAGAGATTTACGAAATTTAAAGATAGTGGTTGTAGTGTCAAATGAATCTGTGTGACGTATAACAAATCTTAGCATTACCCCTGACCATGAAAGTTCCATGAGTATAGCCACAATGTTTTATGGCTGGCTACTTGACTCACCACCCCTTCACCCTAGAGTTTTAAAATCATTTTGTAGAATTTCAACCCTATCAGAACTGTGTTCCTTGACTTTGACTTTTGTTGTGAGCTCTTTTTAAAAAAAAATATATATATATATATATATGTAAAAATCATAATTCTGAATGAAAAACACTGATAAATCTGTAGGCTATCTGCATGCCCTGAAGGAAGTCGCAGTTAGGTCAATTGCCTACAAAGGCCTGCATGGCCACATCATACTGAGTTTGAGTCCCAGGTCTGAAAAGACCAACCAGTGTGAACAACTAAATAAAGATACAATAAAATTCTTCTTCCACATGTCTCTTGCAGCCTGCCTTCCTGCCTGAAACTTTCCTTTAAAAAAAAAAGTGTGTAGGTACTCTAAACTTCAGATAAATAAAATGTTGTATAATAAAGACATTAGGGTTTAGTCGCTGTTTAACAGTTATAAAGTTTAAGCCATACAAGAAGTTCCATAGATCTGTTATACATGATAGTGCCTATAGTTAACAATACAACACAATGTACTTAAATTTTGCTAAGAAGGTAGAATTCATAGGTGTTCCTATAACACAAAACCTAAAAAAACCCACAACTTCCCCTCCCAAACACACATACACACACACAAACACACGGAAATTTTCAAAGATGTTGGATAGATTATTATCTAAGTAGTGGGATTGCTTTCACAGGTGCATAAATATGTCTAAACTCAATAAATTGTATGCATCAATTACGTGCGGTATTTGTACACACAATTACATCTCAATAAAAGTGGAGAAAGGTAACAATATCTATAATACATATAATTAACAATCGACCTTTATTACTATTTAAAAATTTTTAAAAAGTAAGAGGGAGAAGTGGAGGAAAATTCAGAGGAGGAGGAGAAAAAGAGATAATGTACTAATTAAGGTCATCGCAACAAAGAAACTGTTCATAGAACCAAACAAATTAGTGTGAGTCAAAATCTTACCAACTGAGGCTGTCAGATTAGCTATTTAAATCAAGTTCTTAAAATGTATTTGATTGAATTCTTACTTATACCAGTGGTCAAAAAACCCACAACATACCTGTAACTGAATAAGTTGGACTTAACATTGAAGACAAAGAGAAGGCACATATGGGGAGTCATAAGAATACCCAATAAGTGGGTGAAAAATAGCAATACAGGATTTTGTTCTGTGGTGATTTTGAGGAAGATGTAAGTCATTTGCTCTGAATTGGATGTTAATAAGAAGTGGGGCAATGCTATCATTGGGTAGCCTGATAAATCAGATCTAGAAGGAAGGGATACTAAACCCAACCTGAAATATTTAGGATTCAATTAACTAGTAAATGCAAAGGGATTAATTATTTCACAGTATAATTTTCTTATAATAATCATTATTGAAATTATTTGCTTCAGTTATCATTCTTAGAATGTTGAAATAAATGATTGGTTACTATGTATGTATCTATAACTTATCTTTTTTGTTATTATATCCTATCAGTAAATGAAAACAATTTATTAATCCTTTTGGCATTATATCTCAAGCTTGATTCTTTTCATAATCTGTGTTTCAAGTTTTTATAGAAATGACAGCATGCGAACTGAAAAAAATGATTTAAATTGCTAGTGTAGTCTCCACATAGATATTTTATATGATGTGCAATATACCAAAACATATATGTCAGTCTAGTTTGGAAATATATATTTAGACCCTAAAGCTTTCCTAAGGGAAAACTTGTATAAATTGCGTAAATTTCTTTGGTCTCTACTATTTACTGAAGATGAAAGACGAAAGTAATAATTACTCACTAAGCTTAAATTCTTAACCTATAAAATAGCATCTGTAACATTTATCTTATTGATTTTTAAAAAAAATATCTAAAATAATTTAAGTAGAATGCCTGAGGCAAGTTTTGTAACTATTATTTCTTAATAAGCAGTTTTAAATAAGCTATTTGTTAAAAGTATCTTGGTGTATGAAAAGGATGGCAGCTAAAGTTGTGATTTTGTTTCTTCATGTGCAGGCATTTTTATTTTGCATGTACAGTGAACTTCGTCATCAATGAAAAAAGGAGTGTGTTCCCACTGATTCACTCAAAACCACATTAAATACATGATGGGCCAGCATTTTAGATTTAAGATGTTTCGTATTTCACTAGAACCGAAATAGACATAGAAGCACACAAAGAAGGGCAACTTTATAGATCTCATGGTGAACTTTTAAGTAAATATATACATATAACAGCCAGGAAGAAGAAATTCAGTAATACAACTTTAGAGTTTATGACATTTAAATATTAATGTAAGTTTCCCACCCAATTTAATTTTAGAGTGGGAGGCTGAGAATAATTAGCAGATATAGTCATAAAGTCATTTTTGTGACTTTAGAACAAAATAAGGGGTAAACAATTAGAAATATACTTACAATTAAAGCAATTCCCTTTACTTTTAGTTCCATTCATTCATTAAGGTATGCATCTAAATATATAAGAATTTACACTTTGTAAAATAAACTGATCTAAGATTTGATTTGAAAAAACCACATGAAAGCATCCTGGAGTTTGCAATTAATGAAATCTTATATAACTACTTCAAAGAAAACTATTTCATGTAATTGTTGCTTCCCCAGAAGAATTAAAGAGAAAAAAATGCAGAAGGATTTAGATTTTATTATGCCTCTTTTTAAACTAACAATGCTTTTAAACCAATATACCTTTAAAATTACCATCCAAATGTCTTTAGACTTTCTCTTTCTTCCTTGTCATAGAGTTGCAGATATGGACCAGCAACATCAATGACATCTGTTAAGCCTATCAGAAGTTAAAATCAATGTAAACACTTAAGGAACACATGTATTTGAAAATTATTTAAACCAGTACAACACCTTTGTGTTATATAAGATCTTCATTTATTATACCCATGTCTCTACAAAATCAACTCACAAATATTACCGACATTTATTGGGTTTATCCTTTTCTAATAATTTAGTGAAAAAAAATCTAATTATCACTGTAGAAATCATTATTATGCCAACTCTTACACGAACTTTTATGTGAACATACTGAATCTTCTGAATAAATGAAATCTTCCTACCCTTTGTTTATGCCTGTCATTTTGTTCTCTCACCGACTAATTTCCAACCACACTCAGCTATTCAGAATATCTCAGATCAAATTTTACTGATTATCCATATCTGATCCTCTACACCTAATATTTGGTATTGCTAAATTCAAGTAGCTCATCTTAGTATAGATTTTAATTATCTAGAAATATTAACCCTATGTGCAAGGAAGCTCCTCGACTTCACCTGTGGGACATAGGCTAGGGGTTTCCTAACTTTCCCATTATTTCCTTCTATCTAATATTCACCAGAGTTAAAAATATCTCTGTTCATCTTTCTATTTTTCTTTGTCCTGTAAGATTTTTGAAAGGTGTTTGCTTTTCTAATGCCTAGATCACAACTTGAAATATAGTTGATACAAATATATATTTGTTGAATAAATAAATGAGTAAACAGAGTATCATATAATAGTGTTAATGCTTTATAGATCCAATGTTTTTTGCATAACGTAAATCCATAATACTGACATGCCATAATACTGGCATGACAGTATAGCAGTGAAGATCACTGGATCTAATGCACCTACTTCCAAGGATTCATGTTCAAGATCAAGGGGTGGGGTAAATTACCAAGATGAACAACTTAATAAAGTACATGTTTCTTTCTCCTCTGTCTTCTTCCCTACCTGCTTACTTGTCTTCATTCCTGCCTGTACCTTTCCTTTAAAAAATTTTAAATTAAATAATCACATAGTACCAAAAGGCCTCCAGAATTCAGAACTATTTAGAAAGAGAATGTATTCAGAAAGGTAAAGGGTGGAACAACGAAAGATTATGTAACAACCAAATGTGTTCAGGGACCACAGTGAGTAGTAAAATGGATTAATATCTTTGTAGCAAATAAGTGAATATTCCTATTAGATAGAGTAAATGAACCCTAATAAATAAACTCATCTCAATTTGAGATAAAATAATGCAACTAGATATCACATTCAGATTTTATTGCCAGAAGAATTTAAATTAGATCAATTTGGCTGCCCAATAGTTACCAAATTTAAAAATAAACTGAAACATATGAATAAATAGAGAAATGTACTTATTTTTTAGGTCTTTATGGATTTTAAATTGCAGCTTAAGGATTATTGATATTTGTGAGTTTTTTAATTTGGCCAAAACCTGATAATTACTAGATTTTATGGTTTTTTTGTGTTTATTTTCTAGGTATAAAAATATATCTCAAAGTTTCAGACTTTGTATCTTTTACCCAAAGATGCATTTTTCTTATGAATTATCAAAAACCACCTGAACTTATTATTTTCCTGATTATTCAATAGTGAGTTTATATTTTCCTTCATAATTAAATAGTTTTATGAATATGGTAGACAATTAACCACTTTGCATAATAGACAAAATACTTTAAAATGTTTCACTTTTTATTAGTTCATTATACATATACATTCAGTAATCTAAGTCTTTCTAAGCTATATGTGAAATATATGTATATTGGAATAGTTACCTATTGTTAATTATATATTTCATGCACACATAGATTATCATTCTTTTTATTTTGACACCAATATTTCAAAACCATACTGTGAACACTTTGAGATCCCACTTTCTCCAAGACATGTTACTCTTTTCATTTCTTCCTTTCATTCATTTATTCACTCATTGTGTGAAATAAAATATAATTTGTCAGATATGCCAATGCTTCTGACACATGCCACTCACTTGGAGTAGTTCCTCTTTTATGATATATTCACAGTGCAATTGTGAACCAGTTTCCATCTCCACATTTACTCATGCTGAAGTTAGGCACTAGAACCTTTGTAGGTGGTTTGTAAAAAGAACAGACATTGTGTCTTTGATTTTTACAGGCTACTTCCCTCTTACTGAAACATATTTTTACTGTAAGTATAGGAATATTTTTTAATTATAATTTAAGCTGAAACTCTTCAATAAGAAAGTGAGTGAAGGAATTAAGATGGTTCTGCTCTCCCCGAATTTGTGGTTGCAGACCACCAGTCTAGTAGCTGATTTTGTTCATATTGTAGCTTGATATAGTAGTTGAAAAGTGGCCAGCTAACAGAGAATTGCAGTAATCAAGTTGTTGGGGGGAAAATCAATGTACTGAACAGACTTTCAATCTTATAAGACCAACACAAGTAAAGTCAGGCAGTGGCACTCTTCTGCCAGCAGTGATATGGAGAGAGAGGAAGAGAAAAAGAAAAATGACCTCAGAGCTCAACAGGAAAAGATATCATTCAAAATGCCCACTAAGTTCTAAATAAATCTTAAAACCATGAAATTGAAATTTGATCAACAGCCATATACGTCAAGGGTAAAATGAAATAGCTGTTAATTATGAAGTCACTTAAAGGGAGGAATAGAATTCTTTTATTTGTGGAAGTTGAATTCTAAATATAAATTGATTATAACAGGTGTTACAAAGTTATATAAAACACAAGAAAAATAGCTTAGTGTGCTAATGTTCAAATATATGTAGATGATAATGAGCTACTATTGCTGGTATTCTTACATAAACCTTTTCAAGTATCAGTCTCTACAGCAGCTTGGATAGTACATTTAAAGAAAACTAAACTGGGAATATTTCTTTCATTAACTAGCAGAATTTGTTTCTAGGGGAGAAAAGGGAGGAGCAGTTGAATGAGGGAATATCAGAAAAAAGGTAAAAGAAGGAGGTCAAAGAAAGAATTATGCATACAATGTTGTTGACCACTATCTTGGGGATAGCTAAGGCTTAAATCAAGCTGAGGCTGCTCTTGAAATGCAGGCATACATTTCCAAGCACTATATTAAAATTTCATGATCAATAATGTGAAAGCTTTAGAACATACAAGCAAAATAACTGCTGACAATTCAACAGCGTATGAATTTAATAAAATTCCATCCTCCAGCCTCAGCAGTAGTGCCAGGAGGAGATGGCCAACCTGATTAGAATCTGTCAAATGAATCTCCATTTGTCAGGTAATAATAAACTGAGGATAATACCTTTTGTTTCAGGTTGCGTTTACTCTCTGAAATACAACAGTCAATTCATATTCTAATATAATTCTACTATTTTCAACACTAAGTCAACAAATCACATGAAGACCTTTCCCCACCCCATCTGGCGACAGATCCAATGTTGTGTATGTATTTTGATTTTGATTCTCTATGTGAAAAACATCTAGAGTTGAGGATGTGTTGTCACTTAGATAACCACATCTGCGTAGTCACATAATAGTCATCTTTTTTCAATGGTTTCATTATCAAAAAATGTTATCACACACACTTAAAAAGTTAATACTATTTTACTCAAGATTTCTGAATTAAACAATGAATAAGAGGCAAATACTGAGAAAAAATTATTAGTTTGGGCATACAGGAAATATCCATTCATGTGAAGGATCTTTCATAATGACAGCTTAAATATGAAAAATGAATGGCCATCTAGAAGACATCACATCTGAGGTGACTCATCTAAAATAATACTTCTTTTTAACAATTTTTTAAGGAAAGGTGAAGGCAGGAATGAAAGCAAGTAGGTTGGAAGAATGATGGAGAAGAAATAATTTTATTTATTTTTATTAGTTGTTCATATTGGTTGTTCCCTCTGACCCTGAAGCATGAACCTGGTCTCTGGTATGCACATGGATGGCGCTGATTGGGAGGTGATGAAGGACTTTGCTGCTATTTCACTAGAACACATCAGAAATATGATTTTTACCATCTATTTTGATATTGAATAACTTGTTTAAGAAAGACTGAAAAAAGAACTCAACAAATTTTAAATATATATACATATATATATACATATATATATATGTGTGTGTGTGTGTGTATAGCCTTCACAAAAGTGCTGTATTGCCATATGTTTTTATCTATTGCTATCCTTGGATAGTCATGAGAAATAATCTTAATTTTTGAACTTTACACTTAAGTTGATCTACTCACTAACTCATTATCCAATTGATGATTATCTTTTTATACAAAGCATTTAAGCAGGACAAATTCAGTTTTTCAGTCAATTATTTCCTTCACTTAATCAATATTATTGATAACCTACAATATATCCAATCCTATGCCAGTACCTTATTGTTCCATTGCACTGACTACTGAAAGTTTTCTGACATCTGCTCTATTATGTGACAAATAGTCCAAACACACCACATTTTTTTCACCTGCTCCACTATGGTTAGAGCCCTGAGAAATAAATTTCTGAATTTCTAAGTATATATAGCTGTCAGAGATTCCCTAGAATAGAGTCAGTTGGTTGAAGATTACAGAGAAATCTTTCAACCCTAATGGCTTTGATTTTATGAAAGACAAATGTAAGAAGTAATAATGTCATACATGTTTTTTTCTGGATTAAAACACAGAGTTGACTTAGTTTTTTTTTTCAGTCATTTGTAAGTGTATTTTAATTGTTTCAGTCTAGCCCAATACTCAATTACAACACAAAAAAGGGGTTACAATTTCTCAAAAAAGGTTGCTATAAAAGTGAAACTTGTATTAAGTCACTGAAATACATTGCATGAAAAAATTGCTAAGAATAGAAAAGAGAGAAGAGATAGAAGTATGACATAACTAATGAGGAGCATAAAAACAAAACTGCATATCACTAAAAATAAATTCAAGCAGCAACCTATTTCTTTCTTTTACAGAATATTCTCTTATATTCAAGAAGATTTCAGATATAGCATTTTGACTTTTCCTCTAGAGTATAAACCAAGTCATAAATAATCAAGAATAACATTTGGAAATAAACTACACTTTTATTATGTGACTTTATTATGTGACTTATTTATAATTTGCTAGCTCTTTCGACACATTGAATTCTTTTTGGTCATTTGTTTTTGAACACATGTAGCAAACATTATGTAAATTTCCCACATGGTTTCTTGTACTAGTAATAGGGTATAAGAATTGAAATCTTAACTACAAACATTCTTCTTGGTATCTTCCCTGTTATTTCAGGCGATATAAAAACCAGTGAACAGTTTCACATTTCTTAATTTTCATTCCCCTTTCTTTAGAAATGTTCATATATGTAGCATCTATTTGCATAGACTGCTCACTAGTGACTAATAGAAAAGAATAGTAAAATTCCTCAATGCCTATTATCAATGCATCTCTGAAACTTTGCTGTTTACAAAAATAGAAGATTAGTTATTTGAATATTAATCTTACCATTTCCTTATTTCAAACAATTTATCAGGAATTTGAGTCTTAGGTGAATAAGAATGCTTTTAAATCCTGATATTTGTAAACATTGAGATATTGGCAACATAGTTCATTTAGGAAGATAAAGATGTGCTTTTATATTTGAATAATAGTTGCATATTTTTAATATATCATAAAAATAAATACACAATAAAAGTTTTTCAACAGTACCCAAGGAGACCGTGCCATGAACTGGTCACTTCCCTTCCTAAATATTTATTTTGTTTCTTTTTCTTCTTTGTTCAATTATTTTATGTTTATGTGGACAAAGTTGTTGTACATATTCCCTTTACAATCTAGCCACAGAAATTATTATAAATCATTTTCAAGACATCTCTAATATGAGAACAGCACAATTATATTAATAATGTTTAATAATGGTATCTGCAAACATGTCATGAAATTCATACAACACTATCAAATTCAGAGTATCCTTTCAGTCATAATGACTGTGTGTGTGCTCAGATGTACATAATTTATAAGAAAGTATACTTCCCTGATTACTATGTATGTTATTAAATTAATAACCCTTCCACATCATATGTATTAAACTATATGAAAGTCTGTTTATTTTTACCCAGAAGGTTGAATTTTAAACTTACATTTTAGTATCCTGTCTATTAATATTAGTTAGGCTTAGGTAGAAGTGAATACTCCCTTTATAAAACACATGTGCTTATTTTTATGTTGACAAGTTATATCAGCAAGACCCAAGAGATATAGATTACTTCACAATAGTTAAGACAAATTTTTTATTTTATGATCAGTCAAATCTGTGTGATATGCCTATGAAATGGTGTCTAAATTTTGCAAGACTTTTTTCCCGAATACACTCTGAGTTTAGTTTCTAATAGAAGATCCAGGGAGAGTAATGACACTAACAGCATTAATGGTATTTAATCACTAAGAATAATTTATATTTTCCACAGGGGACGAGAACTTAACATGTGGATTTTGTTTATCTCCTTCCTCTTTGATCATCACCTTAGAAAAACTGGTCAATTTATTTTTCATTATCTATAGTCATATTAAATTATGCTTATGTTTTAGTTTTAAGGAAACTAGATTCTATACCCTTGTTTCCCACCTTCTATCTTTGCATCATATGGACACTTTCAAATCACATGAACAATCATTGTCTTATTCAGTAGCATGATGAAACTAGTGACAACAGGTGGCATGTTTGACCAGAATCAGTGACTAAAAAACAATAATTACAGTCATATGGTAAGTATTCAACATTTTAATTATAGCTGCTTTATATTCACAGAGAGTGCCATAACTACTATTATAAAGTTGTCTTTTTAGTCACCATTTTATACGACTTAATTTTAAGCACTGTTTCAAGGAGAATGATATAGATATTATTCTGTTTTTAACAAATTACAGCTTGAAAGTAAGAGTTGAAACTTCTGTTTTCTAGCACAGCATGTAAAAAGCATACAAGCTATCACTCCTTTCTAAGAGAAACTAAAAAACTAAGCAAATTGAAGATCAACAGTTTTTTTAATATCCATCAGAGAAATGAGATCACAGAGAAAACTGCTGTCCTCATTATTGGAGAGACAAACATATGGATGAGTTTCACAACTTACTGGAATAGAAATTCAGGAGCTGAAATCTCTTCAGGAACCACGGAAATAATGGGAAACAAACTGCAATTGATGAATTTCTGGAAATTCAGTCGACAAGTCTGTGAATTTAAATCTCCCTAAGAGCTCAGGAATACAAAAGCTTGTTGCATTTTTATAAATTTGACCTTCAGGTACTTGAGCATGTTCTCACAGTGAAGATTGAAGAGAAATACCATCATGCTTCTTCAGGGACAAGGTAAAAGTAGTCTTGTCTAATGTACCTAGAACATTCTTTTCTTCCTAAAAATGCCTGCCCTCTGCAGATTACGAAGCTAATCAATGGGAATGATTTACCAGTTAGAAGAAGGAATTCTGCTGGGAAACCACCTTCAGAGTGGAATTGCATCTATTTTTCCAGGTCTTCATCTGCTATCCAAGCCTACAGATTTTAACTTGTGAAATCTCTACACTTCCATAAAATAAATTTCTGTGTATGCATACATTCTGACATTCTGTTTTTCTGAAGGCTTCTGACTAATACGCTAAAAGAACTCCTTTTGACAATTTGGCATATCATTGTCAATGTTCTTCTAAATACATGTATTCTTAGATCATGGAAAAATTAGAATAAAGTTCTCATAATTTTCCTATAAACATAAAACCTCATAAGGAGAGTGAACAGAAGATATGTCAATTATTCAGCATTTCTGAATGTTTTCTTTAAATATACATTTTCTCTATTAAAATGCTTTGTATATTTTTGCTCTCTTATCTTTGTAAATATACTCATTTCAGATTTCTCAGTTAATGAAGTGTTACAAAGATTTTCTAAAATGTTTTCAAAGACTAGGAAACAAGTGCTGATATCAACATTTTCTGAAATAATCATTATGATGTTTTTTAGAAATACTGTCAAAGATCCAAGATTTACTCAATTAAATTGAATAACTGCTTAGTTTTCTGGCTGAATTTAAATTCTAATATCTAATATCTTGAGTAAAATATATAATAGTTCAAAATATTCCACAAACAGATAAACACATATGTCTTAGAGATTCTGGGATTTCATGAGAAAATACGAACTTAAACATATTAATTTGAATAGCCCATTATTTAATTTTTAGAGTGTTTATTCAGTTAAAATATTTAGATACTGTTATATACACAAGAAATTTTATAGATATTAAAGAAATATTGCTGTCTTCATTTAGTGCATATTAAAATATACAAAGGAGATGTATAGTAATAGAGGATACTCAGATAAGAAAACAATTACAGAGAAGATGATCAATAACTTGAAGGACAATTGCAGGGATTTGGGGAAACTATTTTGTCATAATCTTGGAGAAGAGTTCATGACTATCCTTTAGAGATATGATTCATATTTACTTTGATGAAGAATAGATGTAGTAGAAGACAGAGAAGATACATTGATTCAAATTGACAAATTCTACAAAGATTCAAAGGTAAGAAAAATCACAGCAAGTTCAGATCATCAAATAATTCAGTAAATTTGGAAAACATAAAGAAAGAATGTGTTATGAATAGAGTTGCTAGAACTCTATTGGAGATACTATTGACTGAAAATCACAAGAAGTGGAATTTTTTGTGAAGTGTATTGAACACTTTACACAAGTTAAATGTTATAAGCTTATTTATTTGAGATGAATAAACTGAGGCTGAAACACTACGAAATGGGAATGGTCATAATTTTTTATCAAGGACTATCTGATTCAAAAACCTATTAGAGACTACCTAAAAATGGAATGTATTAAGACATTTGGGTGTGCCAATTTTGGCCATATTTCAAAGAAACTATCACATACTATTAATATTTCATCATTATAGTGAGCAGTATATTGCAGTACATTTAATTATATTCATGAGGTTAAGAAGATATGTTTAGTAATATAGTCATGCACACAGCTTTTAGGATCATATTGGGTTACCACTTGCCAACTGTGTGACATTAGACTAGACACTTCAATGTTCTAGACCTCAGTATTCTTTCAGTAAATAACAGTGATAACGATAGTTCCCACCTCATATGTTTGTTATGATGGTGAAAGTGTAACTAAGACATGAGATCAATTCTTGACTTGTTATGCGTATTAAAAAACCCAGACTTTTTTTGTTTGTGTAAGTATAAATGATTTTTCACCTGCAATCTTTTGATTGTTCATTCATATTCTAATTTTGTATTTTGGTATTTCAATTTCCTTTAGTTAAATATTTATTTTATATATTTGTACATAAGCCCACTATCAAGAACATTTTTCTCAAAATAGAGTGTGACTAAAATGCATTAAGATATATAATGCATTACATTTATAAATATATATATATGTGGATATAGATATATCTGAACCTGATATTACGTCTTTTTACTTGGCAGAAGAACTTATTCAGAGATACAATGGAGTTAATAACTTTATAGTGGGACGTGTCTAGGAAAGTGAAGAGGGAGGCAGAAGACAAAGGTGAGAGTCAATGTAAGAAGGACCTGAGCAACATTGCTGTCTTTGAAGTGAACAATGGAGTCATAACCCCAGAGTTTCCTGTATCCTCTAGAAGACAGAAAAAAATAAGGAAATATATTTTTCTCCGGAGCCTTCAAAGGGATGAGGATATCTTGGTACAAGGATACTGACCCCTTGTTAGACTCTGTTTTATAGAACTTTCAGGTAATAAATTTGTTTCATTTAAGCTGTTATGTTTTTAGTACTTTGCAACAGCAGACCAAGGAAATTAGTGCTATGTATCACAGATAATTTCAATCACACTTTCACTTTTTTACACCTAGAGGATAGTGAAATTGATGATTATATTGAACTTAAATCTATTTTTGCTGACAGTCTAACAAAGAAAAGATTCACAGCTGATTCTGATTAATTCATCAGGATCTCTTTAGTATGTTAATAGTATACAGATAATTTTTAAAATATGTATTTGAGGGAACATTTAGGACTACTTTTGGGCATAATAAGATAAACTATCATCTTAATTCAGATATTGAGAAGAAAATGTTACACATCTAAATTCATGAATATTTCAACTATGAATATAGTTAGCTGAATGGAAATAAGAGTATGACTCATTTGAAAATCACCAAAAGACTCAATGATCAACTGTGTCTGGATGATTATATTCCAACATGCAATTTTCTAAATGAATATAGTGTCTTTTTAAAAATTATAAATTTGAAAAAATACAACAACACTACTTGGTCCTAGGGAAAAGATGAAATAGTCAAATTTCTGAAGTCCTTTCCTCATGTTTCTCCTCTGGTGTCTCTTCTCATCTCAGAACGCTTTGTAATCCATTGCAGAGTGGAAGGACCTAAACAGTGATAGTCCACCAAATCAGTTTCTTAATCCAGATGTGTCTAGCATCCCTGCCACATGTTAAAACTACTTTTTTCCCTTTTATTTGAAAATTGTTCTTTTCCAGGTCTTTAAATTACAAGCTATCAATAAATTCTTGGTCAAAATTGTTCAAAATTGTTGGAAAATAAGTGATCAACTTCCAAAGAATAAAACATGTCAGTAATATGTACTATAAAAATATATTTTAATGGTGAAAATGTAGACAATTTTCTTCCTTTTTGGGTTATATGTTACAGATATTTTCAAAAAACATCATGTAGACAGCTATGATTTTCTTAATCCAGGCATTTACCTAGATTATCATTTAGTGAAATATCAGTTTCTGGTGCAAAAATGTATTGTAGGCTTTGTTTTTACATTAGGTAATACTGGACTTAGTTTTGTGAAGAAACAGAATAAAGACTTCAAAAGTTAGCAGGAAAGCAACTCTCTTTTCTACTTTATTAGCACAAATCTGCTGCTGCAATATGCTGCTCCTAAGGGATGGAAAATCCTGCTCTACCCTTCCCCAGCTTTAATTACAACAAAGGGTGAACATATGTTGTAGGTTACGGTAATGTGACTAAACAGACAAAACTTTGAGAACTTTGGAGAACTGAGAAAACATCTATCTTCCAGAAAACATTTACTTTCTTAAAAAAAAACTAACAAGGATACCAGTGATACTTCTTTCCTTGTTTCTGTTATAAAAATACAATAATAAGCTTGAAATGTTACTGACGCATTATAACTATATCGGAAAAGTTGGGAGATCAGATCCTGTGTGAATTCAACATTGACTCTTTATAACCAAAAATATTCTTAACCAGTACTAAAGAATCCAGGCAACTTAGCTCTATTCCTCAATAAGACTAAAGAAAGTGAATCATTTTGAATCTATGAGACTTAACAAACTTAATGATCAATCCATTTTGAATTTTTGAAAATTGAAAATAGATTATGGTGAACTTAAACTAAGTTGTTCATTTAATTGAAAGAAATGTGTTTATTGCCTTGTTGATGCTTAGAATTTTTGTATTTCTTAATGACTTTGATATATTTTTTATTATGTGAAATCATAGTAAACTTAGATTGCTCATACAGAAGGAAGCCTGTCGTGAATGAATAGAGAAAATCAAGGAAAATTATTAACCATCTACAATTTGTGTGCCTTCTCAGACTAAGACATATTTTCTGACATTCAACACGTACTTAACTGCATGCCAAATTTATGCCAGATATAATGCAAGATATCAGGCATGAAAGACAGATAAGGCCTTAGTTCATATCTTTAAAAAATAGTGTGTAAAGACAGACAATAATATTCAAAGTAAATGGGATGCAGAAATCCAAAAAAAGAAAAGACTGTAAAATATCATGGGCTATAATCTTTCTGGTGGTAGATATATAAAGGGAAGGAAGGAAGGAAGGAAGGAAGGAAGGAAGGAAGGAAGGAAGGGTGTGTTTAAAATGTATCCTGTTCTTAAAACAAATAAAATGACAGAAAACATAAATTTCTGAAGAGTTAAGAATAAAGAGGCTATATCCTCAGGAGTTTACTGTGCTATTCTGTTAAAATTGCTCATTTTATATTCTTAATTATGCTAGCTGACCATGATACCAAGTGAAAGCATATTCAATTATGCTAGAGCAGCAAACATGATATAAAATATTTGGAGGTAAAATATTAATGTATGCTAATTAAACTTGTACCTATTTTATAAATATTTTCAAATAGTTTGAACCATGGACCTGTTTATTTTTAACAACATTAGAATACTAGATTATAAAAGGACATTGCATTTTATAAAATACATTTTGACATCAATGATGCTCTAGTCAAAATGAAGAGTTATGAAGTCATCAATTAAGACAGTGACCAGAAGTCTGTCAACTTGGGGAATATTTGATGTATAATACAAACCAACCATAATTTTATTATTATTTAATTTTTAACTTCACCTTCTATGAAGCTAAAGAGAGTTTAGGAGTTTAGTGAGTGGAAGAATGATACTTAAACATTTGCTTTCTACTTTATTTTCTACATATAAAATGAAGTTGAGGCAAAATCTAATTTGAAGGCAGAAATATGAAAATAAGGCAAGCCTATATTGAAATAATGAAATACAAAATTTGGTTTTTATTTGGCCATCAGTCTGCTTTACTTCAGATAATGTTTACATGGGTTGATTTTTCAAGTAAAAAAATCAATGTATTTGTGAAAAAAAAGAGCAATTGAGTTGAAGCAATTACTTGGAATTTAAATAAAAACATTAACCATTTTTAGTGAAAATCAAACAATAAGTATTATAGATCAGTTATGTTTAAAAGTGATGGGTCACATAAACCAAAATTGAGTGTTATAAAATAAACATTTAATTAATATTTTTATGGTAAAAAATAAGAAATAATGCTAAATAAACAAAATGAATGAGGAAATATGTCCCCAAATAACTTCATGGTGACTGGAGAGATAGAAGGAGGGATATATGAGAGAGAGAAAGGAAGCAAATGGTAGCAAAATGGATGGCATTATTTAGAGATCTTCCCTCAAAGATATTTTTAAGACTTATATTGACAAGTCAAATTTGCAAATCCAGTAGCTTATGCTTATTACAAATAGAATATTGCGGTACATGAGCACAAAGATGCCACTTCTTGACTGTGATATGGAGCAAAATAATACAATTTTGTCAATACAAATGACACTAATGAGAACTATTTAACATTCACTAACTTATATGGTTCTAAGTTTGTTCAATTAAAAATCTAAAACAAGCTTGTCCTGGTGGATTAGGTGCTAAGCCAGTGACTACAATGTAAATGCAAAACCAAGAACCAGGGTTTGTGACTCAAGGCAAGGGGAGCGATCAAAATAAATAAACTAATAATAGAAGTGCTCTCCTCCTCCTCTTCCTTTCTCCCCACACTAAAAAAATCAGTAAGAAATCATGTATTTTACTTTCTTTATATCATATAAAATAATCACATAATTTACATAACCATAGAATACTAGAAAAATTACAAAATAATTGAAGGAAACTATTACATGACTGGAATCTTCAATATTTATTTGTGTGTATATCAAATAATACTATGTTTAAAAAATATTACTTAAGTGGAGGTCAATTGCTCTTTTCGGAGCAATAGCTTGATCTAAATCTCACTAAAGAAAAGTAAATCATAACTTTGTCATAATGGCCTGCTATGGAACATTCAAAGTCACTTCTACTATGTTTAATAACTTTAGACTATAAGCAAATTATACAAAGTGTTCAGTTTTGTTTTGTTTTGTTTTGTTTTTTGCTTTCAAGCTAAGGCCTTTCAGAGTTGACTGCAGAATAAGTTAATGAAATTTCCCTTGTCTTTTGACTAATTATTTCTCTGGAACTCTTGTTCATCCAGTTTTTCTTGTATTTATTCAGAAGACCTAATATCTTTTGTTTTTCTCTCCAACAGCTGTAGTATTAATCAGTACTGAAGCACTTAGACTGTTCTTACTCTGTCTTATAAGTGAAAGTTCAGTAGGAGATCAAGAAAATACCATAGTCTTCAGTCAGCAGTAAGAGTTGTATTTGTCACTATTGCAAAACTAGCTGTATAAAGGAATGATGGGAGCTTGAATATGATTATTATGTTTTAAGGTGTAATTCATAAAAGTCTTAAGAATAATTTATTTTTTTGTTATTTTAGCTTTAGTGATTCATTTACAAAAGTGTACTATAGAAGATACACCTTAACACTTGTCTACAATTTTACACTGTCATTACTATTTTTGTTATTACTTATTTTTTTATGGAATATTATTGTTATGCTTCCGTTTTGTTCCTGGCCATATGTCATATGACAAATGAAAAATTTATTTAATCACTCCAATAACCCTGTGAGGTAACTCTAATCTACTTGCTTTCTATGAATGGCTCATGAAAAAGTCTTTTGCAATATGTTATTCCCTCTAAATTATTTGACAGATGAGGATTGAATGCTAATAATAAATTATTAACTTCTGGGTGATAAAGTATCTCAAACATTGTTGAATAACTAGAAGTAGTGATTAGATCTATGTGATTGCTTAATCCGATCTCAGGGGATCATTGAGAACTACAATGAAATGGAAATTGACTATGTTTTATATCTTAACATAAGGTGGTTTCTTCTTATTGCAACCATTTCAGGCGAAAGTGATTTGTGTCCATTAATTGGATAATTGAATACAAATTAGGTCTTTTTTTCCCAAAGGGAAATGTTTAATTTACAGATATTCAATAGCTAGTGGTCATTTGTTGTATTCCTGGTCTGAAATGAATTTCCCAGCAATTAATTGCATTATTCTGTGGTAAAACAATCATGCAGACAGGAGAAAGATTCAATTTATCACTGTCTTACATCATTAACAAAATCTTGAAGACTGAAGATGTAAAGAAGAAAAATCCTTAGGTAATCCTGATTTATAAATCATCAGTTTTTCAAGAATCTCACAGATTTAGCATCAGTTTCTATATTCTAGGCTGTGCAATTAAATAGATACCAGCATTTTGGTGGCTTATAAAAATCATGTGGACAGGTGTGGGGTTCACTGGGAATTCTTCTACTACAAAATATTTTAGGCACATAGTTTGTCCAGTATTCTGACATGTAAAACTGGTTTTATAAGCCTGTTCTTATCTGCATGTTCAAGACTAATTTGCTATCTTCACTTTCCAGCTGGAGGAAGAGAAAAGAGGAAAGGAAAAGTAAATGGGATATTTTTATGTTCCGCTACAGAAATGACATTTATTATTTCTTCTCAGATGTTTTGGACTGGATTCAAACACTAGGCCACTCCTTCAATGAATGTGGAAAATATAGTCTGGTTGTGCATCCTGGAAGAATAGGACTTGACATTTGTTGAAGCACTTGGCATCAGTGTTGGAGGAGGTATTTATCCAGTATACTCATTAAAAGAAAGTTCTTAAATAGAATATTAGTAAAAAAATATAGAATGAATTCAAGTGAAAGACTGAACAGACCTTAATGTAATTAGAGGAAGATGTCTTCACTGTCTTCCCTGGGACACACTTTGGTCTACCAGAGTATACATTTATAGATGTTTCCATATGCATAACCACTACTGAGTTTCTTCTGTTGCTGTTTTATTAAAGTATAAAGACTAGTAAAAGGGTGAATATGTACTGAAATTGATTAGTTACAATCACTTTGAAATGTTCCATATGATAGGCATAAATTCAACTTATATTTTACTTTTATTCTCTATTTGGCATTCTCTAGACTAGAGAATAATAAATATTTAATATACATACCATGAATGACACTAAATAACACAGATTTTATGAAAACATACTGATGTTGAACTCTTTTAAATTTCAAACCATTTCCTTCTAGTAATACCAATCTACATATTTTCCTATATTATTTTATCAGCCACAGCACTGCTATTTTTACCTCTGAAGAATTCATAAGAGGAATTATTACATAACATTATAACAGGTGAAAGATAGTGAGTTAAAACAATGAGGTTAATGAGGATGGAATGGACCTAATAGATGCCCTCATCCTCTGAGACTATATACCATTGACAAATTGAGAAAGGAGAAAAGGGTCGGGCGGGAGGAGGAAAGAGGAAGGAGGGAAGGAGAGTCTCAAAATGTAAACCAAAAAGACAACCAAATATAGGGTCAATAATGACATACAGTTACCTGAATCAAGTTTCTGTATAAAGCTAGGACCTTCTAGAGAGGACTTCTACCCGGAAAATGAGACTGTAATGACAACTTCAGCTACGTTTTTTAATAAGATAGACCATGTTTGCAATGTTGATATACTCACTCTACCACGGAAAAAAAGTAACACATTTTCAATAAAAGAAATTAACTTATCTTGCACAATCACAAGGCAGTTATAGATAGGAATAAGCAGGAAGAAAACTGAAAAAAAATAAACTAAATAAGCTTGCAAGCCAAAATTCTAGCACATTTAAAGAAGGATAGTCAATAAAATCCATAAGCATTCTTAGACAAAATGAAAATAATGGAACAATCTGAAAATGAGTAAATAAGAATCAATACACACTTAGTTTCTAGTCATTATATCTATTATTATTCTTGTATTCTGTTATCACACTTTTATGGATTAGATGCATTTTGAAAACTTTCATTGTTTTTTTAAGGAAAGATGCAGACAGAAATGAAGGTGAATAGTCAGGAAGTAAGAGCAGGAATAAGACTATATTATAAAACTAATCTCTTTTTCTCACTCAAAACTGGTATCATTTCTTGATCTCAACTAAAGAGTTAAGTAGCATAAGCCGTGTCAGGATTTATTACTAAATATGCAATCCATCTTATTTTGATATATTATTATAGTTGCTACTGATTTAACTCAAGGAAAATTACTTTTTAATGACATTAAATGAAAATTGCAATCAGAGAAACAAACATGGTGAATGCCAATTGCAGCCTGGATTTAGAGTATTAAGCTTCAAGTTACTTAGATAACTAAAGGGATAATGAACAGTGGGTGACACGTGTTTGAGCATTCAACAAACCTGATGTCAAATCTTAGTTCTTTAACGTCATTATGTTGACTTTATATAAAATGTTAAAACTTCCTGCCTAGCATTTGAAAATAAACTCCCTCTTCTATAAGGTAGATGTGGGGATTGCATAACAATACAATGTAGTTGCTTTTGCATTGCCTGACAATTACAGGCTGCTTGACAAATAATAGCACTTATTGTGGTTATTTTATCTTTGTGTTTATTACCTTATCCTATCGTCTGTTAAAATATGCACATAATTTTATCCTTGGTTTTGTTTTAGGTATCACATGAAAAAAAAATTTACTTTAAAAAAGTATGCTTAATAACCTGTATTCTTCTGAGCATTGAAACAATTCTAGGTAAAGAAGTTGATAACATAACTTAGGCTAGCAATGTTGTTTGAGAAAGAAATACATGCATTTATAGATTTACTACAAAGGCTCAACCATTGTCTCTAAGATTAAGAATTTATAGTGCTTTGTCCTCTGGTGGCATTATAATGCGAGTTTTCTTTATAATGAATCAACTTGCTATAATCTGTATTATTTAAATTCATGTAACATATGGGTTAACATCTAAAAGTAGAATTTGAGTCCATATAGCATATAATTCTGGTTCTTTATTAAGAAATTTATTTATTATTGACAAACATGTACAAAATTTATAATCACTTCTAAATCAGTTACTTATCTTTGAAATTCATTTACCTACAGGTCTATTCACATTACTCTGAAAATATGTCCCAATTAATCAAATTTTAGGGAAAATTCTTGTTTGCTTCAATGCTTCATTATTTCCAGGGCCAAGTCTATGCAGTAAGCAATGTATTTGCTAACAAAATATAACAGTGTTGATAGATATATAGTCTTTGCCCTCATGGAGTTTACAGACCAGCAAAATGACATATGAATAAAAGAACAATGTGTTTCAAGAAGTTTGTTGTGATATTTTACTAAAGCATGAGAATCTAAAATTTATTTTGCAACATTTTACATTTTAAAATACTACTTTTATACTGTATATTTTTCATACTTCATTTATTCTATTATTTCATGTCTTTGTAATATATATTTTATATATTATCATTCTCAAAAAATTCTTGTATCATGGTAGCAAATGGGAAGAAACTTACTGCCCTAGAAGCTGATACCTGTGACAATTACTGGATACTTAGACAGTAGCGTAAATACTAATGGTAATAGATCATTGGTTGGTTTGTATAATGTGTTTAATTCATATCATTTCAGATTTACACAATGCATGCCTCTGACAAGGCCTGTATATAGTAATTTCACAGATAAATGAATAGTTTGTATAAACTATTCTATTCCACTCCACTACTATAGTTTTACTTAAATTTGTTGCGGTGAGTCATTACTTTGTTTTCCATGTTAGAATATGAAATGGAATTTAGTCATTTCCTGAAATCATAGACTAAAAGGAAGGCAGCTAGTTGATTCAATGTCAGTGAGTCTACATCAGTTAATTCATCATGATATTTCAAGAGGCTTTTCTGGATTACTATGGAATTAGGAAAACATAGTGAGAATATCTAATAGTTACAAGAGATAAGAATATTTCAGAACTTTAAAAGAAAACCATTCTATAACTCTCTTAAAACACAGGCTTCCTTAAATGGGTTTAATGATTGATCCAGACAAATTAAGCCAGAGCTTTGAGTAAATGCTAGAGTATTTGAAATGCTGTGTTGACTTAATATTATTTAGGACCTTTCTCATAGCTTAGTTATTATAATGCAACATTTTTCACTTAAACATGTTCAGTAAGAAAAAAATAAAACAGAAATAATTTGCTTAATGACTTTTGTGTTTATTCTCTTAAGCTTGCATCATAAAACGCTGAAAGCACTGAAAAAAAGAGTTCATAATTTGTATAAAAAATTAGTTTAAATTACATTTCACCTGAGTTAGAGAGTTTGAAAAGATTCTCATTAGGAATGTAAGTACAAAATGTATATGTCCACATTTTTGTGTACTTCTCTTCCCAACTAATGCTTCTTCATTCTGTACTAAACCACCAGTAACAATAAAAGTAAAAAAATAAACTGCAACAACAAAACACAAGATTATGTTATTTATTTTTGAGATGTACAGGAGACAGACTTTCTAAAATAATATAATAAAAGAAATTGTCCTAAGTTATTGTTATTTAATGTGCATCATTTATCCCATGTCTATTTATGTGATAAACAAATATGCACTAATGACAATATTTTTGACATTTTTGTGTTATAAATGTGGGAAAGAAATGTAAACATACATTCACTATGAACACAATTATGTTTAATGTCCCCCCTTTACAGTTCTAAACAAAAAAACAAAACAAAACACAGCAAGAAAAACCTTGAATTGCAACCTGACTAGATTTTTTGAAACCATATTGCTATTCTTAACATTATTCCTACCACAATAAATCCATTCTTGCTTGACTCTTCATTCCTTTAGCAATTAACACAATTTATCAGGTCATGAATATGCAACAAAAATAACCCTTGACAGATTTTTCTCCATCCTGGTTATGAAACCAGGCTTCATTTTTCCATATGGCATTCCAACTGCTGGCACAATTGTTTTATTACACTTGGCATTAACTGTCTTATTACTGTCTTCCCTTGCTTTTTCTTATCAGTGTGTGTCCAAATTAACCATTTATGCAACTGAAAGCAAAATTATTGAATCATTACATTTAAAAAATGACAAGAACGGTTGGACAACTGAATCAATTTCAAGCAAAGTGCTAAAATAGATGTGGGCTGCATAAAAATTCAAATACGTAAATGCAGTATGGAAGTATCATTTTACACTTAATGCCTAAAATGTATAAACCTTTATTTTATTGCTCTAACCTTCATCCTGCATTGTTAAGAGAAATAGTAAAATTGGAAATAAACAGAATTCAAGAGGAAGTATGACTCTTCTTAGAACTACTAAAAGCCATCCGTAACTTTTGATAACATAAAGTCAGTCTGTTTCTATTTACTTAGTATGTGATATTTGTTCTGTGAAATTTTACATCAGTAGGTTTAGAAAAAACTCAGATAAATGAGTGAAAGTTTTCTGGCTTCTTAGACATTTGGATCAGCAAAAATCAGGGATGCCATATTTATTAGTAATCTATTTGGAATTTCTAATTTTCTCTTCAAGTGTTTTAAAATTATTGAGAATTTAGGAATCATCTGTTATCTTTAGGTGGACAGAATTTTTTTATTTTATTGTTTTTAATATTGCTTGTAATCTTAATAAAAGAAGACAAAAGAATAGATATGTACAATATTTGTAAAATATAGATAAAAATTTAACAGCTTTTTGAATGCTCTGTGTCCACGGCATATATATTGGCACAAAAGAAAAACAAAGACTTAAGAGAGACTATTGTGATAAAAAAGAGCAAATTTTCAAACCTAAAATTACCACTACCTGATTCCTAGCATGTGTTATTTCCATGGAATATATATTGCTGCCAATAGTAATGAAAAAAGAAAGACAAAAGGGAAATAGAAGAAATATACTAAGCAGTTAATCAATTGATTCAAATTATATTGCTTGAACGAACTCACAGAACCTGTTTTCCGAAAATGAAATTCTGTATATGATAACCTCTTAGATTTAAGATTTAGAGTGGTCATTTATTTTTAAAAATCAATCTATTGTGTTAGGTTTTAGAAGCTATCAAATATTTAAATGAAATTCAGAATAACAAACTCTGCAATGACGTAATAAATCATAAAAAAACAACCCCAATGCTGTTACCACCTTTAAGCAGTACTTTGCACATTGGACCTTGTGTCTAGCTGAAGATGAGAATGAGGTCTCCTAATGCATATCTGACAGAAGGTGAGGTGAGAGCTAATTGGAGCAAACTACAAGCATGTCCATGCTTCATCTTAATTCATGAATCTAATTTAAAACTTAAGCATAGCTCCAGCAAAGAGAGAAATGATCCTATTATCCTATGAAAACAAGTATAACATTACAACACGTTTCCTACCAAAGGGAATTTTTTTTTTTATTACTTAACACTAAAGTGCTGCAACCATTAGTACACCCTTTTAGACTTAAAATCAACATGTGTATTATGTGCCTGTTTCTCCCAATGGAGATCACAAGTGGTATTATATTGCACTGTGGATCCATTAGTAGCATAATGGCATATAACCACAGCTATTGCTAATAGTTTAAATTGAAAAGCAGTTTTTTCTTTAATTAAAAAAAAAGAAAGGAATACAAGAAGGGAAGAAGAAACGAAAGAAAGGAGGGAAAGCGTGAAAGGGGAAAGAGAAAAGGAAGGAATTGACAGAAAAGCTTCTCTAATTATACACAATCATCTTAAAATTATTTCTACTGTGTAATTCAGGATGTGGAACTTTAGGAAAAAAAGTGAATTAATAAGAAGGTCTAGTAATCTGAAAATGTTTTTCTAGCACTCAAGAATAAAAGGCATAGTCCATGTAAACTCATTCAACAAGATGTCTTTCATGAGACAAAGGAGAAGTACATCAGTTTAAAATCAGGGTATGTTAACTAATATGGCATAGATATCTCACTACATGTTAAATTTTGCTTGCATAAGTCATGTACGGAAAGAAAACTCAATTGGCTTCTCAGTGCGACTTACATTATCATCTTTATAGCAATTTTACTTGAGTTACAAGAAAGAAAGGAGGTGTAGAAAGTTTGTTATCATTAAAAATATGAACAAATCTGTTACTAAAAAATAGAAAAATTTATCTGGTAATATCTAAAGCATTTAAATAGCATGTCTTTAAATGTTTTTTTTAAATATATTTTGAAAGGATATGAAAATAAGAGGCAGGATATATGATCAAAATGTATCACACTAACTATAGCATAACTTTTTGACTATTAATATGGCAGACAGTATACTTAGAAAGTAATCTGTTGGGGAGACAATCTGGCTCACAGGTACTGTTTTTTTTAATGTAGAATTCAGTGTTCCAAGAAACCTAGCTGTATTTTTGGTTACTGAATAGTGTCCTAAGGCCACTAAGCTCCATTAAATTCTCTTTTTTTAAGGAGCCCTGCTGAGAATAGTGATTCTGATCATTATTTTCTTAGGAAAATATAGGCATATGTTCACTCATTCTGCCATGTTGCACTTAAGTGATTAAAAATTCATGTTCCAAGTAAGAAGCTGTTAAGTAGCTAATTATTTATTCTGTTTACAAGATATGCCCCAACTGGTTAGGGAAAATGGATGCTGGGGGCTGAAGAAAGCATTAAATATATTTAGGGTGAGAAGGCCAACCTGCCTCCTGGTGGGTATATTACCAAGTGGTACAAATTGAAAGAGTGCCTTAAGCAAACAAACCACCCATTAAATAAATGGAGTATTCATTTTAGGGAGATGTGAAATATCTTTTATCTCTTAAAACCTCACACACAAAAATATATTTGAAATTCATTATCAGAGAAACGCAATTCATTATTTACCCTCAAATTAGCTAGTTGAATGGAAGAACAATTTAAAACTGAATAAGTAACTTAGAAATGAGTTTTTCTCAAAAATGAAGGATCAGAAAGAAAAAAATCAGACTCAAAATAGTTTAAATTTTATATTTAAAAAATTCTAAGCCAAAATTATGCTCACTGAACTGTTTAAAATATATTTAGAACGAAATTGCAAAAGGTCACTCAAAGCCTCCAATAAAATACATTTCCATAAAACTTTTAAAATGAGTAAGAAGGCTATAAATGGAATCCTTACATAAGCAATGTAAAGAAACAAATTTGCATTCTGTAAAATGAATTCAACAAAACTCTCAGTTATGTTATTCTTATGATTAGCATAAAGGGTATACAAGCTGTGGAAATAATGATATTAAAGTGTGCTGTGGCGTATACATGAATATGCTATGTAATATCTATCACTGGGTTTTCAGAAATTGCTGTGAAGAGCAAAGTGCCTGAATGCATAGGTAATCGCAGAATATGTATATACCCAAATGACCATTTAATCACCTTTCTTTTTTTTCTGAAACCAGTCAGAAAGTGGAATGACAGTGGAATAAGATTTTTGTATAATAGTGTTAGACATTTTAAATGAATATGTAATTAAATGTTTGTTATGAATGTTTGGGGAGTAGGTTATATTCATTAATCACATGAGACAGATTAATAAATACCATATAATTAATAATATCCATAAAGTTTATATAATAAATTATACTTATAAAAAGTTTCTTCATAAATATAATTGCATAAATCATAATAAAACAATGTTTATCATTTTCTGATGATTTATGACAGTTTCAGATCATAATTATTGCAATTTATTAGCATTATACCACATTATTTTTTCAAGTCAAAGGAATAATATAGAACAGACTTTACCTCATATAGTTTCCTTTTAAATCCCAAAATTTAAGATTGTCACATTTTGTGATTTGTGATGGTAAAATAGAGGTTGTAATGAGTTATAGGTATATTTATGACTAAAACTAGTCAATTCAAGTCTGTGACAACTATCTCAATATTCTGATCACTATCTCATTTATAGGTTTGTTTGTGAAAGGTCTTTTCCAATATAAGTAAGCTAATGTGATATAAAATACAAGTGCATTTGTAAAGTTCAAAATTACAAAGATACTGGGTATATTTTTATCTTGTTTTATATCTACTTATCTGAGTGATTTTCTTAAGTGTAGTTTTGTACTAGGGAGAAGATGAAAGCATAAAGATTTTTATACTCCAGATCTGGAGTTTAATGCAATTAAAAAATCTGTATAAAACATTCAATAGAGGCTTTTTTCAATTTGGAATTTAATAAGCGCCAAATGGAAAAAAATTTAGATTGTTCCTATAGAAGTTTTCAAATTAGAAGTTTAAAAATTTTTAATAATCTAAATATTGACTTAAACCAGTAAGTCTTTTATAGTTTAGCCAAACTTTAAAGACACAGTCCTCTCAAAATCCAGACAATTTACTCCCAAAGAATAGTCCAACACAGCAAGACCTCCATTGCTCAGGTGTTGAACAAGTAATAAAGATTAGAGCCATAAAAGCCCTACAGCATGAACTTGCATCCTTGGGATGTATTTGAACTATGCCCAACTGGAAGAAACAGACCTAATAGATATTTAACCAGGGCATGCCACTATTTCTTCTTAATTCAGTGTAGGTAGATTGTATGATTCTAAAAATTTGTCCATGTCCACTAACTATCCAACATATTGTCATATGACTGTTCAGAGTAGTCTCTTATTCTTTGTATTTCTGAGTATCTTCTGTAACATCTGCGTTTTCATTTTTATTCTAGTTATCAGATTTCACTCTTTTTTTCCCCTCAAGGAACCTAACCAAAGGTTTGTAATTTTTTTCTCTTTTCAATGAACCTGCTTTTGCTTTCATTTATTTTCTGAATTTTCCTTTTTATTTCTATTTTTTTAACTTATGGTCTTTTTTTTTTTTATTTCTTTCCTCCTATTAAATTTTTCTTCAATGTTCTTTTTTTTTCTAGTTGCCTTAAGTGTAGGGTTAGATAATTTGAGATTTTTCTTGCTGTTCGAGGCAGGAGAAGTATCTATAAACTTCCCTCAGAACTGCTTTTGCTACATTGCATAAACTCCGTTAGATTGTGTTTTTATTCTTGCTCAGTTTTGAGTATTTTATTTTGTTTTTTAATTTCTCCTTGTATTTTCTTTTTTCACAATAGCCATCCAAAAGCATAGTGGTTACTCTCCATATAACTTGGAATATTTCAGATTTCTTTTTGTCATTGGTGATTAGGTTTATGTTGGTGTGTTAAAGTGGGATATTGAAGTTTCCTAGTATTATTGTATATTTTCAGTGTATCTCATTAACTCTGTTAATAATTACGTTATATATTTTGATGCTCCTTCATTTTGAGCAGATATATTAGTAAATATGTAATCTTGCTACTTGATCCATAGTTATTAGATACTATACATTTAAGTTTTTTTTTTTAAGCTTCTTTACCTGGAAGTCTATTTTATATTGTGGTTTTCTGTTGCTTTTTGTTAGATGCATTGTTAGGTTATACATCAAATGGATTATCCTTCATAACTAAGCCCACTTTTTTTTTAAGGAAAGGTGCATTCAGGAATGAAGGCAAGCAGAGATGGGGGGCTGGGGATACAAGTTAGTTCAACATATGCAAATCTACTAAAAATGTACACCATATCAATAACAAGGAAAAATATAATCATATCAATAGACGTAGAGAAATAATTTGACCAGAGTCAGCACCTACTTATGAAAAAAAAAAACCCTCCATAAAATAGGGGTAAACAGAACATACCTCAACATAACGAAGGCCATATATGATAAACCCACAGACAAAATAAGAATCATTGTAAAAAACAGAAAACATTTCCTCTAACATCAGGAACAAAGCAAGGGTGTTCACTATCACCGCGGCTACTAAACATCTTATTGGCTCTCCTAGTCAACTAGGCAATAAAAAGAAGATAATTGATCCAAATTGAAAATGAAATATAATAACCGCTATTTGCAGCTGACATGATAATCTATGACATAAAAACCCTAAAGACTACACCAAAATATTAGAATTAAATATTATTACAGTAAAGTGGCAGCCTACAAAATTAATACACAAAAATTTGTTCCATTTTTATTTCAAAACAATGGGATATAAAAAATTAAGAAAACTGTCCCATTTATAGTGGAAATCAAAAGAATTAAATACCTTATAATTAACTTAACAAAGGAGATAAAAGACCTGTACAATGAAAACTATAAAATGTTGTTAAAAACAGAGGATGATAAAGATAAGATAGCAAGATATCTATGGATGTAATTAGGAGGAATTAACATTGATAAAATGGTCATTTTGCCTATATCAATGTCCAGATTTAATGCAATCCCTAGCAAAAGTCCACTGGCATATTTCAAGGAATAGAAAAAGAAAAATTTTTAATTGTATGAAATCTCAAAAGAACCTGAATATCTTGGACAATCATCATTAGAAAAAAGGGTTAAACGCAGGGGTATCACACTCCCAATTTTGATGTATACTATAAAGCAATAATAATAAAAACTATATAGTACTGAATAACAATATATACACCTCTCTGTAACAGTGTTGTAGCAGACATGTTCAGCCAATGGAAAGCAGCAAGTTTTATGCATTCAAGAGAGTTGAAAGGATTTTATTAGTGCTGGTGGGTACCAGTGGAGTGGTCTCCAAAGACTGGCACCCTGAGCAGGAGTGAGCCACAGGTTTTATAGGCAGGGTTTTCCGGGGTAGGCTAGAGTAAGGTGGACACGAATATATGGAATTTTCCCATTATCAGTTTCTGTTTAGTAGAATCAGGGCAGGTCTGATGAATTGTTAATATATTTCTATTAGACAGCTGTTCCACATGGTCATTTAGAGATTATTTTTCCCTGTTAATTTTCTGCCTGGTCGATTTGTTCATTGCTCTAAGAGGGGTGTTGAGGTCTCCTACTATTAATGCTTTGCCTTTGATGTTAATCATCACTTATAATAATAGTCGCGTAATATATTTTGATATTCCCTCATTTGGTACATATATGTCTTCTTGCTGGGTTGACCCCTTAATCATTATATAATGTCCATCTCTGTTGTTTTTAATGCTTTTTTGGTTGTAAGTCTGTTTTATCCGATATAAGAATGATCGTTCCTGCCCTTATGTGTTTGCCATTTGACTACAGAATTGTCTTCCAATCATTGACTTGAGTCTTTGTTTTGCTTTTGAAAGACAGTAAATTTCCTGAAAGCAGTAAAAGTTTGGGTTGTGCATTTTAATCAATTTGGTCACTCTATGTTGTTTAACTAGTAGTTCAATCCATTAACATTTAGGTAGATTACTGATATACAGCTGTTAATAATTATTTCGTCCTTTGTCTTCTGTGTGTTGTTCCAGACAATGACTTTGTTCTTCTCTTTCTCTTATTAGGTGGTTCGAGTGTAAGTATGTTTTGATTGATTTCCCATTTTATTTTCTTCTTTTTTTCCCCTTTTTTTCCAGCTTTCTAGATAATCCTCTGGCAGTGAAACAGAAACCTTAGACCCGCCCAGTAAAACCTTGACTGGAGGGGTTTCTGTGAAACTGCGGAGACCTAGGAAGATGTTAAATGTCAAACAAGATAGCTTAAGACATTTAGGGTATGACCTCTACTTATGTAAACTGCTTATGATAATCACTTGTTAAACTTATGAAGTTATAAATATCCTGTGCTATTTGGGTTGGGGCTGTATGATTTGGGTCTGTTTTCCAGATACAGCCGTCAGCTAAATAAACTCCTCCTGAACTCTCTTCACTCTGGTATGTCTCTCTGATCTCCTTGGCTTCTTTGAAACAGTCCCATGTCCCTGTCTTGCTGAATGACCTCACTGCTTATTTCATGATTTCTAGGAGGGCTGGTTCTTCCAGAAGTTCCACCTGCCCCACAGTGGCCCAAATCTTGAATCCCAAAACTTCCATGTAACTCTGAATCCTGTCATTTTCGCCTATCCTTGTGGCTGAGGTTGCTACTTTGTCTCTATAGTATCTGTGCCTGATTTTCCTGTTTTTTTTGTTTTGTTTTGTTTTTTTGTTTTTTTTTTAATGAAAATAGGTGAATTCTTAGTTGCTCTATGGTGAAGTCATGAGTCTCCCTCATACTAGGTTGCTATCTTGAACTGAAGTCCAGGCTGCCTTTTTGGTTCCCTTTTTTGATCACGAGAATGAATGTACTGCTCTTATATTTGTCAGAATTTTATCTGATCATTTCAGGATCTGGTTTCCTGAAGTATTTACTCCCCTCACCCCCACCCTGTCTTTTTCTATTTCAGCCCCTCCCCAGGTTAATATACCTAAAAAGGTGTAGTCAGAACCACTTAGCCTGCTCAAAGACTTTTTATATCTTCTTCTCAAGGAATTTAATTATTCTGTTGTCTAAAACTTCCAGATTTAATTGACCATTTGATGACCAAGACCTCAGTGATTCCCTCAGCTTTTGAGGATGTCCCTGTGGAGACATTTTCTTATACTTTTAGGCTCTTATTACTTGACCACTAAAATTATTAAACTTTTTATCAAAACTGTGAAGGAAAAGGATAAAATTTCTTCTTTGTTGTATTCCTATACTGTCAAAAATTAACATTAGACAGATTAATAAGAGAATAAAGAGTTTAATAATAACATGTATACTTGGCAGAAACCCAGTTAACTTAATAACTCTCAGAAGTGGTTCAAACTTCCTAATCAAATAACTTCAAATAAAGAAAAACTTGCTTGAGGAAGGGGAAGTATAGATCACTTGAGAAAATTACCAGGAAAAAAGTATAGTAAACAGATATTGACTATTATTCAGATTTAAATTAGAGGGGAGGAAAGTGATACAGGAGGTAAAAGAAAACAAAAACTGAAAGTCATCACTTTCCAGCCAAGCATGGAAACAGAACCCAGTTCTGTGAAGTGGCCTCAGGCATTCTGGTAGTCCTTGGCTCCTTGTTGTCTTAGGTAAAACACTAATTAATGATTACAGCAATCTTTCCAGAGGATTACAGATAAGCTTTGACTTCTTTGGCCTCTAGGGCTCAGGAAAGGGCCTGTCTGGTATGACTCAGGCAGGCAGCATCTCATTCTGAAATTTCCATCTATCATTAAGATCAAAAGTCAGTCTCCTGATTCTGGATTAGACCTGGTACCAACCAGTTAGGATAAAGAAGCAACTGTTCAGGGTGTACATCAGTCAGTCTCTCTTTTCCTTTTCATATGTCCTTGGAACCTCTGGATCTTTGAGTTCACCATGTTATCAGGCACTCACACACACCTTGATTCTTCCTCTACTCAGTGAAAGATTTCAGATGAGAGACAGAAATACATGTACAGAAAAGCTAGTGAATTTATTGAAGTGAAGTACACTTTCAGAGGTGAGGGCAGGTTGGATCCCAGAGATTGAAATAGCACCCTCAGCTGCCTTCTCTCCAGCTTCCTTTCTTTGGTCCTCCCAGTTTCACTCATTAAGACCTTGGAAAATTGTAAGGGCCTATGGAATGCCACTGGCCTCAGATATAGGCAGGGGATGGATAACTTCCTCTTTCTGTTGAATCTGCTCCACCCATTAAGATAACTGAAAAAGTCCCAAGGCCTTCATTATGGCTGTCCAGAACTCTTGACTAATTAGCTAGCAAACAAACCCTCTCTTTTCCCCAAATCCCCTTTCTGTATCCCTTCGGGCCATCCCTTTTTTTCCTATCCCCTTTAAGAAATCCTCATCCTACTTAGGGAATGGGATAGTGATTTTTGGACATGAATCCATCAAGTCCCTAAGATATCAACAACTTGAATAAAAAGCTTCTTCCTTTCAATATCATGTCTTGTCCTTCATGTTTGACTATCACTTGTGACAGGTGGAAATAACTTTGGCACTATCAAGTCTACAGTGAATTTTGATTTATTTTCTTTTCTCACTTTAGAAAAGCTTTAATTTAAAATTTAAATTGTATATTATCAAATGTATTATTAAGTGTATTATTACATTTGTTATCATAGAAGCAAAGAATTCATATTTAAAATATAGATTATGTGTGTCAGAAAGTTAATAAACCCATTGTTTTCTTGGCTTTAAGTTGCTGATTTCATTAACAGAAATCTGAAGTGAAGAAGTCACATATGTGAGGGGTGTCAAATACAGCCATATTTCACTTATAGACATTTCGCTCAACATCAGATAGTGGTCCCAATTGGCTATATTAAATAGTGTAGGTTTGTATTAGGCTATATCATTTAGGTTTGTATAATTACACTCTATGATGTTTGCTCAAGGACAAAATTGCTTAAAGTGGTATTTCTCAGGCAATATCCTCCTTATTAAGTAATGCATAATTACCAATATCTTCATGATGAGTATAGTTATTCTGTGAATCATACAGACTCATATTTCTATTACTTCGAATTACTTTTATCTAAATTGAACAAGTATGTGTTTATACTTTTGAGTAAATGCTTTCTCTATAGTTTTCCTTAAATAACAAATTTATGTAAAGTAAATAAAAAGTTATCTTCCATAACTTATTGTGCATTGTTTTATAAAATTGATTTAGATCTATTCCTTATGGCAGAAAAAAAAAAGAATAGAGCAATTTGAGATCAGAAGGGAAGAAATTATTAGAAAACAACACTTGTGTACAGAAGAAATTTTCCCACTTTGCTGAGATTCTTTATAGATGAACAAATTAACATCAGATATAATTATTATGAGAAATACTCCATTTAAAATGACATTCATATGGAGAATTTACATAATTTTAAATTCAATATTTTATATCCTGTGCTAGAACATGGAAAAGGACTCTGGGGCAAGGAGAGAGGATTGTCTTCCCTAGACAAGAAGGGCTGACTCTTCTTTATTCTGGGAGTAAATACAGATTTCTTAAATAGAATGGGCTTGTTCACAGATGAACTTATTTCTGGATTAAGACTTTACCAAACTATATTGCAATGATCACTTCATAGATTAAGGGAAGAATAAAGGATTAGGAGGTGGCAATTGCTTCTTTGATTAAGGGGAGAGCAAATGGATTCAGAGAAATGCAGGAGCTTGTCCTTTGCCTCCAGGGCTGCCAATGGCCTGGGCTCAAAATAATCTTCATAAGGAGGTGGGAGAGTACTACAGAAGATCAGTTCTGAGAGACAAAAGATGATCTATTTTTAGTCCCTGTACAGTAAAAGATGGATTAAAAACAAGGTTAATAATGAAGTATTAACACAGATAACTTTTTCCTGAAATAACTGCCAAAATTCATCTTTCAGCTTTAGAATGCCGAAAACTTTTAACAATACTTTAAATTTTTAACCTGGTGAATAGAAGCTATTTGCCTATTTTATGCAAAATAATAGCATGCTTTGCATATTTCTATATTCCTAGAGAAGTCAAATAAATTAACATTAGTAAAAGTCCTTTGAGTTTAATAGGTTCTCACTTTAACAAATTAAAAATTTGATGCAAATTGGACATTTTACTCAGGTTCTCCTAGCAAGCTGGGGGCAAAGCAAAGATGTGAACTAAAATCTTTTAGTTCTGATGTTCAAATTGTGGCATTTGGACCTGGGGCAGGGGTCCTTAACTATTAAATTTCCCTAAAGTTTTCTTTCAGCTATATCATTCTTTCCATTGTCTTCTTTTTACTAAACTGGCACAAGTCTTCATCTAAAAATGCCTTACACCAATCATTCCTTATATTCCTAAAACCAAAAGTTTTAGGTTATTTTCTTCAGACTTATTTTTAACTTAACAAATCTAGAAACAGCAGTATAGATGAAAAGTTGTTGAGGGTTATTACTTTGGACATGGACTTTTTCACGGTGAAAACTGCAGAGGATCTAAGTTCTCAGGAGACATAATAAAAATAGACTAAATTACACTTCAGTATTTTTCCAGACCCTCCAAGTCTTCTCAGGAGAGTACTTTGTCCTTTTAAAAACACATGTTTTTATTTCACAGTGCTCAGTTATTAAAGGATATTTTTTTTCCTATTAGATGAAAGCAGAATTTAGAAAACATTAAAGTAAAATCTGCAATATTTGTTGCAGAAGACTTGTATACACACATTTATGTGGTTCTCTATAATATGTTATCAGGATGTCGAATACATCAATGTGGTATAAAAACAGAATATTAATCAAGTTATTTTAAGTAGTTGAAACAGAGTACAGATAGGGGAAAATGTAATCCATGAAATGAATTGACATAAATTCCAAGTAAAACCATTTAAATAGTCCTAATTTTCAAAATATTCTGCTCAAGAGACACATACTTAATCTAAAACAATCTTGTCCCACTCCAAACTTATTTATAAAGTTCCTATGATACATTTTTATTAAAATCGACACATACTTTTAGCCCCTTTATGATGAAAACCGTGTATTCATTGTCTTAAAATGCTATTTAGAGTCTAACCTAATGAATGATTACTTAAGAGTCTATCACTCATCTGTGAAACACAGAATATTTATATGAAGGACTCTAAAAGTGATTTATTGAAGAAACTATTCCAATGTCAAAGTATTAAGCATGAATATCATTTTAGAATAATAAGCTTTGAAAAGTTGCTGCTTAAAACAATATTCTAATTTAAGTTTGCCTAAGAAACTAGGCAAAAAATTTAGCTCATTATAGCCAGATTTGTAGAACTATGTCCATGACTCTATCATGAGTCTATATTTGTCAGCAGATTTTGATCATAGTATTGTCACTATCTGTACTATGTTCACACTGTATTACCAACTCACAATGGAACTATGTCGGATTTTCATTTCATTATTAATTAGTGTAAAATAAAAAAGGAAAATTTCAGTATTTTATTTTCACTTTTATAGTATAACCACTAAATTTTATGTACCCTAACATATAGGAAAAAAATCTAAAACAAGAAAATACAAAATAAAAGAAAACGCTACAAAGTTTTTAAATAGACTTTGTCCATTAAGATTATCTAGCCAAATGCATATGTATGTATGTATGTACTTATATATATGTATAGATTACTAAACTGCATTATTTATCTGTATATACATATATGTTTGTATAATAAATTCCATAAATAGACACTATTGATAGAAGTATGCCAGTTATATATACCAAGGATTTAGATTATTTCTATTAAAATTATCAGATACTATAATTTAAAGTCTTCTCTTGTTTCTTAACACATTAGTATATTGGAGATCTTTCTAAACATCTGCAGTGACTTTTGGGTTCAGATATCTTCTATTTTAATGTCGCGATTTTCTTCCAGCTGGAAAAATTTTATTACAATGATTAAATGTGTTGTCAAGAGAAAGAGTTCCCATATCAAAAAGTTATAGTGAAAAGGAATGGTAACGAGAGTAAGTTATACATATTTGAATTAATTGTGAAATTCCAAGAAACTAATGATTGGGCACAGTTTGCTCAATTTTTTCTCTTCTGGAATACTTTGGTACCCTGACATGAGAATCCATGTGCATGCATGAATATATATTTGTTTATATGTGTATGTATGTTCCTCTCATAAAAGTCATTAACCAAGCACTGTTTTTTGTCTATGACACTCATGCTCTGCAAATGTTATTGCAAATACAAGATGCGTCACTTTAATATTCTAATTAGATCTCATATGTCATGATATAACCAAGAAATTTTGCCGTTAAAAGAAGAAATTCTTTTGAACTAACTATAGAAAGCATAAGCTTTATTTCAAATGGGGGATTGGAGGTGGAATAATGATATTTTGTCAGAGAGATGTATTATTTAACTGTTTAGCATGTTAGAACACTAACACATGTACTAGATACATAATGATTGTTCAATATGATTATATTTAAACATACAAAAGACCTGTTAGATTCTCTAAAAAATGTTTTCATAGGTCATATGACTAAACAGCATTTTTTTTTAAGTGAGTAAGCACTAACTTAGTCTTCTGAACACAGAATTTTCTGAGAGTTTTACTTGGGTTCCTATACTTACTTGTCTCATTAATCATCAGGCTTTGCCTATTTGTACCTACCTTAAAGATTATAACATTAGATACATAATAATTGAAGTGGACTAAGTCAGGGAAAATAAATAATATACATATGTTTTTGCTTTGTTCTGTTTTGCTTTTTACATAATTAACAATTTCAAAATGACAACCTGAGATAGGATACAGGATCTCTGTTTCTCAGAAATATCTCCTTAATAATCCATGGTCCAACAGCACTTTCTTAGTATTTTCTCTTATTTGTTCCTTTCTTTGTTTTAAGCTGTGTGTGTGTGTGTGTGTGTGTGTGTGTGTGTGTGTGTTTGTATGAGAGAGTGAGAGAGAGAAAGAGAATGTTGTGGTCTACATTTTTTTCCTAAATTAAGCACCTATCTTAATCATGTGACTTCAGGATGATATATATAGCATTTTCTCTTTAGCAAACTACTTACTACTCTAGTCTTCCATCATTTTCTTGAGGAAACATTCTTACATTCTTACAGGAAAACATGTAGGCAGAAGCTTTATTTTTTAAATAAAATGAGAAACAATTTACCTCAATTTGTCATAGGGGTTAACCAATTTTCAGCTCAATTAACTGATGCATTTTATAGTCAAAAGACAGTTACACTCTTTGCATTTTTCGTTAATTCTTGGTGATTATCCACTTAGTAGAAGTAAATGAATAAGAGACAGGTAAATAAAAAACTTAAAGCAAAATTTCAATCTTTCGATCTTGAATTGCTACGATGAAAATTATATTCCAAACGTTTTATGTTGCAAAATTAAAATTTAAATGTATGAGATTGGAACATCTGTTCTTGTTCTTAGGCCTTCAGATCTGAAGTAGAACCTACACTACTGACTCTTGGACTCCCAGACTTTCAAAAACATGAATTTTCTGGATTCACAGTTTGCATAGATTATAGGATTTACACTTACCATAATTGGGTGACACAATATATTATCAGTGCTTTGTAACAGTTATCTTCATATGTATAGATCGCCTATTGATTCTGTTTCTCTGGAGAACACTAATACAAGACTTAAAGGACTTAAATGTTTGTTTCTAATTTTTTTATTTTTGGGGATAGAGCTGCTTTATGAACTCTTCAGGATAGTTTCTGTTGATGAAATGAATTAAGGAGGAAATGTCTATTCTTCCTTCACCCCAACTCTAAAATGTGGAACTAAGAGTTGCTACTGCATTTAAAAACATGAATCATTTCCAAATGGAAAGGAATGGGGAAGTAAATTTAATTAATTGTTTCTGGAGACTATATAGTGTAAAAGATAGATGACTTAGTCAGATAGTTGGAATTTCTCAAGTTTCTTAGGCCTAAAGGAATCATGAGGCTTTCCTAAGATTTAAAAATGAACTATAGATGTTGGAAGTGATGATACTATAAAAGTAGCTATATGGAAGGTAATACCTGAAACCAGGTATTAAGAAGTAAAATGAAATGCAACATTTTTACAATCTAGTAGAAAAAAACAGCAGATGAGAGAATTGAAAATGCTCTAAGAAACATACATGTAATAGCTCATGAGTGAAAATTCAGTTGCAAATAAATAAATGTACAATAGTGCATAGAATACTTCATGACAGTACTAGCAAGTTAAAATATTCCTGATAGAAAGGATAGAGGAGAACTGGAGATAAAGAGAAATATAGAAGGATAACTTACTTAACCAGCTGTAGATTGTTTTTTAATCTACTACAACTTCTAGGTGGAGCAGCAAAGAAAAATATGAATAATAATAGTTTTTATTATGCTTTAGAAATCATGGTATTTTCAGTACACTTTAATTTTTAATTAATTAATAATTAACTGACTTATTGTTGCCTAAATTGATCATAGAAATGCTATTCCATACAAATGAAAAGTTTTTAATTCATGGGCACTGTAAGAACTATCTCTACTTAATAAAAAAAAAAAGGAACAGTGAAAGTTAAAAAACATATACTTTTCTGTAACAAGAACACATTGCTGCATAGTATTAGTATTTTACAGATAATTATATTTCTACTACCTAAGAGATTCTATATCATACTCACTCAGTTATGACTCTGAAGAATTAGTATCCATGAATACTTGCGTGTTTACATACCATGTTTTCAAATTCAGTGATTGTAATGCTGTGTGCTTTAGATCTTTAGACAAAATTAAAGGCTATGATAAACCTAAAGTAGCCCTAAATAAATATGTGTACACACTTGTGTGTATATGTGTGTTAATCAGTTTATATTTGTTTTTAGAATTTGATAAATTTGTTATACTTGAATTCTAAATCTGCAAATTACATAAATGTACCAAATGAGATTATTTTTCTACATTATTGTTTTAGTCTTCTGATGGTGTATAGTAAATATCATATACTTAGCAGGTTAATCAACACATGTTTATTATGTCACTGATTCTGTGAGCCAGGGTTCAACAGATTAGCTGCTACTTATACTCAGTTTCACCAGGCTATAGTCAGAGTTGTTTAAGCTGTATTGTCATCTGGAAATTTGATTAGGGAAGAATCCTTTCAAGCTAATTTGAGTTGCTGGCAGAATCTTTTGCAGTTATGGAACTGAAGACTCCAGATTTTATTGACTGTAAATTGGAAGTCATGCTTATCTCTTACAGGATAGCTCAACTCTCAGAAAATTTACCCACTTCTAGAGCCTGTCTTCTCTCCTTTGTCATCAGGGTTCCCCAACATGATCACTAATTTAATTTAGTCAACAAGAATTATCTAGAGAAAGTGGACTGACTAACACCTACCAAGTCTCATGCAATATAACATAATCAAAGGAATATATAACATAAATAAATGGTCTCTTGCTCTATTGGTTAGACATGAACAACAAGTTTTGCTTAGATTCAAGAGGAGGGCGCTATAATACAAGGGGTAAAGAAAAGGGAAACGAATCAAAGGTGGCTACAAGAGTATGCCTGGTATAATTATTTTTCATCAGTAGAGACCATACTTGTGATAAGTACAAAGCACGTTATGATTGCAATAAATGGTGCATGAATATAAATTGTAATTTAATCATAGTCAATAGTTTGGGCACACTATGGTTATTTAAACTCTGAACCACATTTTATTCAAATATTTTGAACTTCTCACCAAAATTTATGCTAGAGTTGCCAATGAATCACCAGATTTATAAAAGTTATTTTTAGTGTGGATATCTATGTAAATGTATATGAACATTTGCCATTTAAATCATTCTGTATGTTTAATTCATTTCATTAATTACATTAATATTCTGTTTAGCCATCACTGTTTTCAAAACATTTTTATAATTTCAAACCAAAACTCTGTAACAACAAATGAACAATAACCCCACATTTGACTTTCTTTCCAATACCCCTGATCTAGTGTCTGACTATTAATCTGAATATTTTAGATACTTCATATGTGAAATAGTAATATCTGTCCCTTTGTGTCTGACTTACTTCACTTAATGTTTTAAAGTTTCACCCATGTAGTAGTATATACCAGACATTAATTACTTTTTGTGACTGAATAATGTGATTTTTATATACATTTTTCTGTTTTTGACTACTTGCTGCTTTCTTTTAGGTATTGTGAATCATGATGCAATAAACAATGTGTAAAAGTATCTGAGTTGTTTTAAATTATTTTGTATTATATTTTAGTATGGAATATCTAGGTCATATATTAAATCTGTATTTTATGTAATGAGTAATTTTGAAATTTTTCTATTGTGGCTATGGCAATTTAGTTTTCCACCAGCAATGTGCAGTGTATTAATTTCTACAAATCTTTGGCAACACTTGTGATTTTCCATTTTTATTTTTTGTTTTTTCACAGTAAACAAGTCATCCTGATTGGTGTGTAGTATGTAATTGTGTTTTTTTAATTTGCATTTCCCTATTGATCAATATTGAGCATACTTTCATGTGTTAATTAGCTATATATATATATATAATTTTTTTAAAGAAATATCTATTCAAGCAGTTTGCTCACTGAAAAAAAAATGGATTGTTAAGTGTGGAGGTTCTTTATTCTGATTTTATTTGTCAGACACATAATTTGCAAATAGTTATGCTGTTCTGTACATTATTTTTTAAACTATGTGCCCTTTGATGTGCAAACATTTTAAGTTTAAATAATTCTAATTTATTTTTTCTTTGGTTGCTCATACTTTTATATCATATTTAAGAATAGATAAATATGAGCTCATGAAGATCTATACCTATGTTTTTGCTGAGAATATAATGTTTTGAGTTTTTATATCTTGCTATTGCTACATTTTGAGAGAATTTTATATATTGTTTGATATGAAATTGTATTTTTGAATGTGAAAAATGTTTACCTAATACCGTTAGTTAAAAACTCTATTTGAAAGTTTTAAATAAACTTGGCATCCTTGTTAAAATTATTTGAACATACATATATGAGATTATTTTGGATCTCAAGTCTATTTCCTTGGTTTATAGTTTTCATTATGCCATTGCCACACTGTTTTAATTACTGTAGCTTTGTGTTAGGTTTTAGGATGGAAGTGATAGTCCTCAATTCTTGTTTTTCAGAATAGCTTTTATATTCTGGTGTAATTAAAATGAATGGAACTTCTAGTAAAATGTGGAATGTCAGTGATGAAGGTGGACATTCTTGTCTTATTTGAATATTTTTTAATTTTAATTCTAATGTCTAGTTTTAATTATTTTGTCTAAGAAATTGCTCTCCACCTTTAAACGAAAAACTGATCTCTTGAAGTCTCAGGCTCTCTTGCAGTCATATTTTTTAAAGTCTGGGTACTTTGGCATTTGACTTTCAGCCCACATATTTGCTAAATGAATATATATATATATATATATATATATATATATACACTATGTATATATATTCTATTAATTTGCATTACATTTCTACCAATTCATTGCCATGCTCATTACTTCTTATTTAATACTTGAAATAATTGAATGTTTAAATTATTAACTTTAATATAACAATCTCATCAAAATTTCCTAGTGTTGTAGCTGTCTCATCCATGTGCACATATTATATCTGTTTATCAACTTGTTATCTTAAATATTGGAGTTCATCCTTAAAGTGAACTTCATGTCCAAAATTTTAAACACTATCTAGGACACTCAATAAGCATCATAATATTTTTTCCATTCCTAAAATATACTGAACTGTTTAATTTTTTGATGAGTTACTCTTCTTTTCTGATCTTTTAACATAGTAGCAACAAATTATATAACCATGTTTAATGTTGACCCACACTTTTTTTGTTTTTTAATGTACTGCTTGTTCATTTTTCTGTATTAACTTTTTCTCTTTATGTTTTCTCTTGCTTTCAGCTTTGATCTATATATATTTTCTTATACTTATATTGAATTTGACTTGGTGTTTTATTAGTTGCTTAAAAAATAGTGCAGATGACTGAATTTTGCTTTAATTATATCTTATTTAAGCCTTCAAAACCATACATATTTATCTAAGATTTATGTTAACTAAGTCCAACAAATTTTGATACAGTAAAAACAATGTTGTTTTCACTGTCATTAGATTAAAATTAAAAATACTCTATTTGTGTATCATCCTTTATGTATTACTCATTTATGAATATTTGCATAATATTACAATATTTTTTGTAGTTCTAGATATATTAATGAATTTTTATTAACTTCAGATTATATCATTAATAGTGTATTTTTCTTATTAATATTTTATATTAAGAATCATTTTTGCTAGATAATAGCTAATTTTTTCATCTACTTTTTACTTAAAAATATTTTATCAGTTCTGAGATAATTGTTTATTATATCTCTCTTCTTTATGTTCTACATAGTGTCTTACATGCTTTCTATTATTTCTTTCTCCAGAGGGTACATGCATAATATCTCTTCTAGATAAAAATATTGAAGACAATCATAAAAATATTAAAGGCAATCTAACTAGACCCTTATTGCTCTCTTTCATCATGTTTTTTCTTTTAATTTTTATAACTGATTCCAAAGAAAAAGCAACAGTAATTATTGACACTTTCTCATTTCCCATTTATTCTCATACGGACTACTTGCATTAGGCACTAAAACTGTTTTGGCAAAGATCACCCATATCTTTCCAGTTTATCTACTCAGAGGACTTATTTGGGTTTTTGCTTTATGTTGACCTCTCTTAAGTATTGAGAAGATGTCATCAATACTTTTTACCTGCTTCTATTCAGAACATTGTTTTTCTTTAAAAATAATCTATTTCTTAGAGATAGCAAGGAATATGAGATGGACACAAAATATTATAAAATAAAGATAATGTAGTTAAGAAAAATAAAATAGCAATATAATAAATAACTTGGGGCAATTTTGGGTTAACAGTAGTGTTTGATCATGTCTGTAGATAATGATTAGTGACCCACCTTAAAAAAGAAAAGTTTATGTTTTTAAGTGTATAATTGCTCCATACTTGTCTTTTACCTTGTAATGATGGTCTCATTAGACACATTAGACTCCAGAAAATCATATACTACAAATTAATTTCCTCAGTTTACAGATGGAATTTGATTATATTAAAATGAATAGATATGGGGATAAAAGAAAAACAATTCCACATAAGTTTAATGAATACATCACTGTGAACATTTCATAAATGTTTCAGGTTTATTTTGACATAAATGCAGTATTGCATCCTTGAGAAGACTAAATACAATCTTATGTTATTACCGTGTTTAACCATAGACTAATTCTTTCTCCTACATAAAGTATCTGTGTCCCAGAAACTCCTAATGATTAGCAAAAAGATTTTGTAATAAATGACAACCATTTTATTAGGTCACAGACCATCTGCTTGAATCTATTCAGGAAAATAAGGTTTCAAATAGTTAAGAATTATAATCTGCTAATTATGAAAATAAATATCACATATCAATCAATTCACTATACTTTATTTAAAATATTTTAATGAACCAACATTTCATTATAACATGACATCTGTTTCAAATGTGCATCATTAATAATCAATATCTGCATATACACTGCAATCAGTATTCCACTAAAGGTCCAATTCTGTCCTTTACTATATAATTGACTCTTTTCTCCACAATGGTCCATTACCCTTCTTCTGTCCTCCCGGTAATCACCAATTTGACCTTATTGGCTAAAAGTGTATTTTTCATTTAGCTCTCATTTTTTTGTTTTCCATAGATCACATATAAAGGAAATAATATAGTTTTTATTTTTCTCCATCTAAATTGTTTCACTTAGAATAATGCCTTTATGTCCATTGATACTGTGCAAATGATAGAATTTCATCTTTTATTTTTAATAGAATATTTAATTGTGTGTGTATGTACACACACAAAGATCTGTTTCCTGTTCTTTGTTATTGTAATTAATATTGCAATAAAGATGGAATACATACTTAAATCTTTTCAATGTAGCATTTTTGTAATCCTTATATAAATACCCAGGAATAACTGGATTTTGTGGAAATTCTATTTTTAACTTTTTGAGGAATCTCCATACTGTTCTCCTTATTAACTGTCCCAATTTACATTCCCTCTAACAGTATACAAGATTCCCCTCCTCTCCATACCCTCTTTAAAATTCATTGTTTCAAGTCTTTTAGATATACCGTTCTCACAGTCATAAGGTGACATCTTATTGTTTTGATTTGAATTTTTCTAATAAGAGATGATGAACATATTTTCATATGCCTGTTGACTATTTTCTTTGGACAAGTGCTGAGTCAAATCACCTGCCCATTTTTAAATCCAGTTGTTTGTTTTTATTTTTAAGTTTTATTGTTTCTTTACAGTTTTTGTATATTAAATCCTTTTCATATGTATGATGTGAAAATATTTCCCCATTAATTAGTGACTTTTTGTTTCAATGATAGTTTCTTTCACTGGAGAGCAATTTTTTTAATTTGATGTAGCTCTATTTGATTTTTTTTTTCCCTTGCCCTGGTTATTTAAGCCTCTAAAGGCTTATCTCTATCTCTGTCTCTAACTCCAATATCAAGGAGTATATAGCCTATGTTTTATCTTACATATTTTGTGATTTCAGAGCTTAAGTAAAAGACTTTAATACATTTTTAATTAATTTTTGCATGTGGTGATAGCAGTCTAGTTTTATTGTCTTGCATGTGATTGTTCAGCTTTCCCAACACCGTTTATTGCATAGACTTCTTTTTCACCATCATATACTCCTTACTGCTTTATTCTAAGTTAGTTGTCTGTATACTTGTGGGTTTATTTCTGAGCTCTCAGTTTTGTTCCATTGATGTGTTTTCTTTTTGTTAGTTTGTTTTTAATATTTTAATACCATGCTATTTTAATTACCTTTTTTTTTCTTTTGTAAAATTTTAAGTCAGTGAGCATGATACCTCCATTTTTCCAGGTCAGGATTGCTTTTGCTCTGAGGGTATTTTGTAGATCCAAATACACTTTTATTTCTTATGCTCTATTTCTGTAAAGAATGCCATTTTGATAGGAATACATTGACTCTATAAGTTGCATTAGATAACACAGTCATTTTAGCAATGTTAATTCTTCCAATCCATGAGCACCAATTATCTTTCCATTTTGATTTTTTTCAACATCTTCTAGTTATCATTATACAGATAGGCTAAATCTATTCTGTGGTAGTTTTTTTTTTTTTTTGATGCAATTGCAAATGAGCATACTTTCCTAAATCTTTTCATTATTTGAACATAGAAATGAGAATAATTTTTGTATATAAATTTTCAGCCATACCATATAATCTCTGAAATTCTTTATATAACCATGTCATTTGTAAATAGTAATAGTTTACCTCTTACTTTCAAATTATAATGCATTTTGCATCCTTTTATTATTAAAAAAAAAGACATAAGCAGGCATGAAAGCAAGTAAGCAAGTCGGCGGGAAGAGAAAGGAGGAAGAAACATTTTTTTTTTTCATTTATTTTTATTTCACTGATGACCCCTAGCCCTGGGAAGCAAGCTCAGGTCCTACAGTGTGCCAACATCCTTTTTTGATCTAATTTTGCTAGTAAGGTTTACCAACACTATACTGAATAATAGTGTTAAGAGTCAAAACATCGCTTTCTTTCTTAGAAAAAAAGCTTATTTTTCATTATTTAGTATGCTGTTCCCTGGGGGAATTATCATATGAGGGCTTTATTATATTGAGATATATTGCATTTATAGATAACTGAGTTTTTTATAGTTTTAAAGGGTTTTGAATTTTGTCAAATGTGTTTTATGAAACTATTGTGATCATATGACTTTTTTTCCTTCCATTGATGTATTTTACCACATTTATTGATTTGTATACATTGTGCTGTTCTTGCATCCCTTAAATAAATCACATTTATTATGGTGTTTGATTCTTTCATTGTATTGTTGAATTTGATTTTCTAGTATTTTTGTTTCATCTATGTTCTTCAAAGATATTAGTCTGTAATTTTCTTTTTTATGTGTTATTGTCCTTGTCTAGTTTCAGAGTCTGGATATTGTTGGCTTCAGAAAAGGAGAGAAGCATTTCCTCCTGTTAAATTTATTGGAAGAGCTCGTGAAAGAAGTTATAATTTTTTGAATCATTATTATTGTATATATTGTTAATGAAGTAATTATGATATACTTTTGGTTTATACTGTAATCTGTATTTGACAAATATTCAATTTTATCTTTCTTATTAGCCACTTATCCTAGAGTTTTCCACAAATAAAAGCGATGAGAGAAATGGATGGAGAAAGAGGAGGGGAGACAAAGAGACAGAGAGAAAGAGAGAGAGAGAGAGAATGAAATAAATACTTCAATAATTATCGAATCAATTTTCTCTCTCCCAGATTTTTCTAATAAAATATGAGATTGAGTCATAGGGTTAAGAGACTGGGAACTCCTGAATCTCAAACGCAGTATTGACATCAATCACCAATGAATTTTTGTAAGGGAATGAGAAGAGAATCAGAAATAATATGAGTTTATTTATTTTCCTTTTATGTACAATGATGGACAAATACGTATCTCAGAATTTAAGAAAACAGATTAGTATGTTTGTGAGGAGAGAAAAAGCATACTTTTTTCTTTCAATAGTCAAATGACAAATACAGCTTATCTTTTATCTATAATACAAATTTATTACCATTTGACTTCAAAGAAGTATGGTTTTTACAATTTAAAAATTATAATTAAATTGATTTCTCTGTGACACTAAACTGATGTTCTTTTATAAATGTAGTTAATCTTGTAACAGTGATCTCTTTGTGTCAATTGCTTTTGAATAAAATATACTTTAGTAATGTAACCCCTTCTTGCCTACACCTTGGCCTTAAGAGCATCAATAATTATGAAAAATCCTCACCTGTTGTCAGGAACTTCTTCAATGTTTAAAAATACAAAGAGCACACCCTGATAGCCTAGCTGTCTAGTACACCCTGGGAGCAGTTCTACATACATCCTAAAGTTCTGGATTCATGACCCTGGACCAGAAGGGAAAACAACTAATGTGAACAATTAAATAAAAAATAAACTGCTTCTTCCAACTCTTCCTTCCTTCCTGCCTACTCACCTTCATTCCTTCCTATACCTTTCTTTTAAAAAATAAATTAAATTAAAAAGATTGTGTTATTTCATCACCAAATTAATACTGAAATCTTTGTTTAATTCTTCCAGGGATGAGAGTTGCATTATATTTCTGCTCCCAATATGGTATATTTTTTCTTTTGATTATGGAGACATTACTATTAAATAAAAATATGAAATATTCAGTTTCAAGCAATACGTTTAGACTAAAATAAACTTATGGCTATCCAAAATTTTTAATTACTAAAGAATAAAGTGACTTTTTACATTGCCTATTGACACTAAGATTTTCATATGAACCTTTTTCAGATTAGGTAAATAAAACTAGAAAAAGAAATGGAAGCGTCTTGAAATGCATACTAATATAATTTATTAAATAATATGATTTGCGAATTATTCATAAATACAATTATTGAGACTTTTAAAATATGTTCAAGGCAATAATTTGGAAAATATTAACATTCTCACATGATATGTAAAGCAATGATACCATATTATATGTGTAAAGTACGCTTAGTCATGTAAAATAACGTACAAAGTAGAAATTTGCCAAAATTCAATTGACTATGGTCAGTAAATAAGGTTCATTAGATCAATTTAACTTCTTTTATGTATTTCTCTGCATTTTATAGTGTATATGTTGGATTCATAATTAACTATTTATAATTATTCATTTAAAGAATATTTTAAAGAAATTCAGTTGTGGCTTTATAAAAATTTGCATGTTACATGATAAAGAATTTATAACTTAAGAGGTTATACTGTGCAAAATTCTGATAATTTTTATCAGATTGAACTCTATTAACAGAAAAAGATGAAAGCACAACATTTGAAAGGATGATTTTAATTTCTGCAAAATTTTGTATTATGCTCTGACTTTTATTCTAGTCTTCCATTTTGATTAAGCACCCTGGGTTTTTCTCTCAGTTTTTCAGCAAATCTAGCATGAATTGATTAAAAAATCTTTTTTAAAAAAGTTCATACTTGAGGTATAGAGTTGTCAGAAGTAGCACTGCATGCACTTTAACTATCTCTTATTAACCATTTTCAAATCTACCTCATCTAGGAATTGGGTTCTGTGAATAACTACTGACATATAAGGTAAAATTCACAGTCATTGTTTTTACATGTCAAATCTATTGAAACAAGTGAACAAAGAGTCTACACAGGACCTTTATTTAGCAAGTCAATTTTTACCTATCTCCTTTCAGAGGCAAGATTGCATCTAAATGCTGATAAGTTTCCACTGGAAAAATGCAAAACAAAATGAAAACCTAATACTTAAGTTATTGTCAGTATATATTGTGTTAGAGAATTGTCCTGTGGTCTACAGTTATACCATTACATTTATATTTTTTAAATACTTAAAATTTTTTAATATATTCCACTTAGACTTGGCCTAAATTCATGGTAATTTGAAACTATCGAGTAATGACAAAAGACTACTCTTTACTAAATACTCAGCAAAATGTATATGGTCATACACATAAGCTAGATCCTTATCGAATATGCTCTAGAATGGTAGTTATGGCAATTCACCAAAATCTCAAGATGGTTATTTTGTGTATTCTACATAACTAAGTCCTTGTATTTAGAATAGCTATGTATCTGCCAAGGGAAAGCAGATACTTTGGTTAGTACTTTATTTCAGGTGTTGATCTTTATTCAGTAGTTATTTAATGAATATTGATTATGGGCAATCATATGTTAATATTTGGAGGTAGAGAAACAATATAAAGTGTACAATAAAATGGCAGATACTGGCAAGTTTAGAACTTGTGTGTCTATGTTAACACATAAAAAATCTTTGCATAGACTTCCTGAAATGGAAATGTACTGTTAAGGAAGCATGTCTGCTTTTAATCAAATAGAATGTGCAGAATTGGCTAATAGTCAGGAATGGGACAGGTAAGCAATTGCCAAAATATTTCTGTCAGAGGAAGATTATTTGTTAAGATAGAGAATAAACATTTCATGGAAATGAAAACAGAAATTACTAAAATATAGAAAGAAAGGGATATAGCAAAATTTTTTATTTACAGACATCCAAATAGACATTTTTTAAACAAATAATGCCATGTGGTTAAAAAGAAATTAACTATTTCCATATGTAAATGACAAGTCTGATGTATTATATTAGACAATGCATACTTTTTAGAATTGTTGCATAACAAAATCAGCTTAAATAAATGAAGAGAATATTAGGTCTTCATATGACCTAGAGAAAAATTGCTAAATAACAATTAACAGCTTAGTTTAAATACATCATGAAATCTAAATCAATTGTCAGAAGAACCGGAAAAGAAAATTGTTCTGGTTCATTTGCTGATAAATTTCATCTTAAAATTTTCTTTATCAGTTACAACCTTAAGAATTATTCAAAGATATGAGATATTCAACTAATAGATATGAAGTTAAACATGATTAATTTGTTATTTAATAAGTCAATTTCCTCTCTGCTCTTTATTTTTTAAGATGTTTTCATATATAATATTGTATGAACTACTATTATGTTGATTTATAGCTAACAGAAATCCAAGTGGTCTGAAACAGAACATTATTGGAGTGGATATCTAAGTATCTCTGAAATTGTCCTAGACATTCTTTATAAGTCGTAGCCTCATGGTTACAGGATATTTGCTATTGGAAGTCACATTCATATTCAACATAGGGTAAAACAGTTTTCATGGTCAGTTCAAGAGCAATGATCTAAGAAGAACATGGTAATCAAAATGCTCAGACCCCTGTATCATCACAATACATAAGCCACCTAGGCCAGCAGAGATTTTAGCTAATTGGAGTTAATCTGAAACATAAGGTACAGAAGTGATTAAACAGTTACAGTCACAAAATTAGTTGTGGCGATGAAGACAAATTTTTTTCCATTAACATTTATTTTATAAATCATCCAGAAAGGTACAACCAGAGTCTTGACAAATTTATTTCCAGATGAGGTGAAATTATTATACCAAAGCAAATGGATCCTATTAAAAACTTATACTGTATTAGACATTTTATGTTTTTTCCAGATCTGCCTCAAGAACAAAACCTTCTATAGACTGTCAGAGACACTCAAAGACACCCCATGTTAAAAGCAACAACTTCCCCACAGTAACAACCTCTCTTAAAAATAGCTTAATTCCAAAAATTTGTCCACAGAGTGGCATTTCTTAAAACCTCCTGTTACAATTGTGCTGCCATTCATATTCTCCCACAGACAGATCCATTTTTCCTCACTCATAATGGGATGAATAAATGACAAAATGAGAGTTATGAAAGTATACTTCCATTGAAGATGTGCATATCCTTTAACTTTATCATATCCTGAATAGCCACTAGAAAAATCTTTTTTTACCCTCACGTGTACTTATGTCAGGTTGGCAGAGAGTGTTGTATTAATAAATGCTTTTTACATTTGTAATCCTCATTATAACTTGTTTTATGAAAGATAAATGGAAACACCAGGTAGAACTAGTTCTGGAATTATACTTTCTTTACACTTCATTGAAATATTTTTTATTTAAATATGACAGTTTATTTACATGTGCATGTTTTCCATTAAATGTCAGTCATAATTTATTCAAACTTTATATAAAACTATAACATCTGATCTCTAATATACAGTTATTATGCATTTAAAATAAATATATAAAACACGTATATGTAAAAGATATACACAATATAGAGCTACATGTCATTTAAGGTACAATTATCACTGATAGAATTAAAAGGTGATATCTTAAAAAATACTCCTTTCATAAACCAAATTCTTTATTCTTGCTTTCAGGAAAGAGTAAGGTTATTTCTAGCTTAAGCAACAAGGTAATATTAGGTATGACTGGAATTGCACTAGGCAGATGTGCAGTCACTGTAAATGCTAATAATGTTCTTGTTTAGCACGGAATGTTTATAATTTTTCATGTAATCAATGACAGACTCTGACAGATTTCTTTCAAATAAAGGTCAAATTTTGCACTAATTTGTCATAATTGATCTTTGCACAAAAATAGAAACAGGAAAATCCCAAGATTTACTGAAAAAATATCTTTTAAGATTCTTTCCTTTCTGCATAAAGTGCAATTCTTTTCTTATAAAAATATGTTTTTTATGTTTAGATTCATAATTTGATAATTTCTACATTTCCCGTATGTTATGACAACAAGTGTTTTTAAAACAAGCAATATTTGTAAGTAAATTTTGCAGGTATATTTCATAATGTTTATATTATTTTATTTTATTTTAATTTTTTTAAGAATAAGACAGGCATATCATACAAAAGGAAGAGAGAATGATAAGAAGCATTTTGCATTTAGTTTATTTAGTTATTTATTTTACTTGTTTCCCCTAGGCCCAGTTGAGAAATCCAGGTCCTCCACAGTTATATGTGGACTACTTACCAGGCATGGGCTAAACACCTGAGCCAACATATATATATATATATATATATATATATGCGCCATATATATATAATTTCAATGAAAATATACAATATTTATGAGAATTAGCACAATTAAGACAACCAACCATGGAAGTAAAACACATAGTTATTCTCAGAATTGTAGTATATGAGTATAAATCATCTGGTACAGTTCTCAAAAGGGGACAGTCTTTGTTAGAGGTCTTAGATACTGACAAACATCTATAATCAGAAGAAAACTCCCTATAAAGACTCAAATGGCTTTTAATGTCAACAGTATCCACTAATCTAGTTTAATGTTACTGTTGTAGATCATATTTGATACATTATAATTCTCAAATGATTTAGAAATGGGGTTCTACAACAATTTTAGAAACAAAGTTTCATTATATTATTCATCAATGATAAATAATTTGTGTGGTATAGAATATTGCATGATTTTTTTAAAAAACAAATTTAAATTGGAATATATTTTTGTTTTATGAGTTATTTGATAAAATATAAATATATATAAATGAATGAGCTAGTGATTTAGGAGATTTTTTTTTTTTATAAACCCCTTGTCATTTATGAAGATTTATAAAAAATCTTAAGCACAAATGTATTCAACCCATAAAAGACAAAACTTTTTTGACTTAATATTGTTACCAATTCTTTTCTTTAAAAACCTATAATTGTACTCAACTTTTTCTATTCCCGTTTTTAACATTCATTACTTTTCCTTTTATGTTTCTAGATTTACTTCTTTTTGTGAAAGACAAATAAATGGTGTTATGTTTTACTTCTCGTAACATTATTTGTATTCTGTGCATCTACCTATTTTTCTTGTCTTGACAACATCAGATTTTTTACATAATTTAGAGCATATACAATTATTTTACCTTTACTAGTTTGCTCTGTATACATTACTATACTACTACTGCAGACATTAAAACATTGAACTTTTCCTTTTAATGTTTAACAGTGTTATTTTGCTAACACTACTAAAAGCTTTATTCCTTCCCACATATTAAGTTGCTTTAAATTTTGTGAGGTTTTTTGAAAGGAAAGGTGCAAGCAAGAATGAAGATGAACAGAAGAGACAGTTCAGCATGAAAAGAGAGGAGGAGGAAACATTTACTTATTTTTTAAATTTAGTTGTTCATTCCCTCCCCTTGCTCCTGGTCATGAACCTGCATCGCTAGGAAAAGTATGTACTGGGTCTGGTGTCCAGTGAATTTAAGCATTAAGTCACCAGAGTGTACTGAGTTCTTAAAGTTCAAAAGCCACAAAAATACTACAGCTATTTTGTACCTTCAATTACTTTATTCATTTACATTACTCATGCATGCATGTGTTATTTTATTACTTTTTGCACTTCAGTGTTTTAATTTTCCTTCACTCTTAAAAATTAGCTTTAAATTCTCTTAACCCGGGTTGTCTTATATTAAATGTTGCCAGATTTTTCTCTGAACCATTTCATTTTACTGTTATTTTGAAGAATAGTTGCTTGAGTGAAGAATTATCTATATTAACTTCCTTTAACACTTGGAAAATGACATTCCAATGTACTTGCATAACCAGAGAGTAAATTGGGATCCAAAGTTAGCCATCCAAGACATCTGAGGAATCTGTGATTATTTTTTTAAGATACAATCTAGTTGCAGACAAACTGGGCTGAGAGAAACATGATGGATTATTGCAGTTCTCTTCCACTGAGGCTGGATGGCTTGCGATTATCTAATGAACTGATAGCTTCTCTGTGAGCAGTTCTGTATCTACAACCACCAATGCTACAAATACCTCATCATACTCTGTGTTGCCTTCTGCATGTGTTTTTTGCCTATGTAATGTTTCCCCCCCACAAGTGGAGTGAACTGATTTGAGAGAGAGCAGGTCTCCCACTGCCTCAATTGGCACCTCTTAATAATAAACCTAATGTGCTTTCATCAATATCCATCTTCTAATTACTGAACTTTCAGGGTAACGGGCAGCAGACCTGGACTGGGTAACATTTAGGTTTCCATAATTTCCATGGAGAGAATTTTTGCTGTCTTAATATTACTCTTTTGAAGATAATGTGCTTTTTTTCTCTGGCTGCTTTTTAGATATTCAATTTTTCTTTGATTTTTGGCAATCTTACTGTTTTGTGTCTCTAGGTGCAGTTTTATTTATATTTATTTTGCCTGAAGTTTGCAGAGATTCTTGAATATGTGACCTGAGGTCTCTCATCAGTTTTGAAACTTCCTAGTATTTTCCTTCCCTTGTTATTTCTGTCCCTATTATTTTGTCCTCCCAGCACCCCAAATTCAAGTATTGAACATTTTTATGACATCCCATCTAGAATTAAGGCTGTTTTATATAGTCTCCTTTGTTTTAGCATGGATATATTCTATGAATATATTGCACTATCTTCCAGCTGGTTAATTCTAAATTTAATTGTGGCTAATTTCTTTTTAAACTCATCCAATAAATATTAACATATTTTACTTTTTAAATTTTAGAATGTAATTTTTGTGTATTAATGATACGATGAAAACCTCCATTTCTATTTGAAATTCCCATCTTGTTCTCTATTTTTTCATATAAATATTGATACCATATTCTTGTTTAATTATATATTAGTAAATCTTGTTTATATAGTTATGTGATTATTTTTGTTATGTTTGATATTTTTTATTAAATGTCAGAGATTACTGTATATTAAATATATAGCTATTCTTGCCAATGGCATCTTCTAGAGAATAAGGCAATGTAATAGTGGCTAATTACATTAATTTAATAAATGTATTCATCGAAGCTACATTATTGACCTGGTGGAATGTAGTCTAGCTTTTGTTTACCCTTGCTCATCCTGTATTCCTATTAGAGAGTCTGATATATTCCCTGCAGTTTTTCTGATTTGGGTGAAAAAGGGCCATACCTTTAAGTCTTCCCAACAAAAATCTTAGAAAACTATGTTCTTTTAATAGATTTCAGTTTGTTTATAGATTTTATTTTCCTCATAAATGGAAGTTAAGAAGTGATAGATAATTATATTAATTGTATCAGAAACTATTCAGTAGAGTTTGGTTTGTAGGTTTGTTAAGTTTCTTTAATACACTGCTGCTGTAAATGCAAAATGGTGCAATTTCAATGGATGGAAATTTGGTAATATATAACAAAGTGACATAGGCTATAATCTTTTACCCATCACTGACTCTTCTGGGAAGAACCCAGGATACATTTCCAACATCATTCAAAAATTATATTCAGATGATCGTTCTTTGTATGCTGATGAGTATTTTTTTCTGATTGAAAAATATTAGAAGTTATCTAAATTTCCAAAATGAGCAATTGATCAATTTATTCAGTTTATGATACATATATGAAATGGACCACTATGCAGCTATTGAAGAATGAAAGCTGTCTCTGTTACTGATATTATTGATTTTGAGTAACTTTCAATGTATAGAAAAGTAATAGAGGCACATATGGAAAATACTTCAAATATATATATTTTAGCTTTTATAAGTCTGTTTGTATCTATCTATATATAATATATATAAATATACATTTACTCATTGATGATGGGAGGAGAAAGTGAGACATTAGATGGATAAAACTAAAATCAAAATTAAATTTAAAAGAATAATATAAGAATATTAAAAGAAAAACAAATAATTTAGGAATAAATTCTTTATGAGTCAATCCTAAATGGATCAATGAAAGGCTAACAAACTCCAAAGTCTTTTCAATGGGTTTATATTTGGTAGTGTTATATTTGTAATAATTTGAAACAAATCTACATGTAGTACTAGTGTGATGAAGAATAACATAGAAGAAAGGAGGGGGCCTTGAGAACAAGGAAGCAGGTTAGCAGATGTGCCAGTCAGCAGGTGATTAGCTAATCACCCAAGTCCTAGTCATCCTAAAGAGAAGTTAACAGAAAAGACATTTTCTTATCAGCCCATAAGAACCAGTGCCAAGTTAACTGAAATAACAAGTGGAAAATTCTCTTCCTCATGATGACCCTCTCTCAACTTAGCAAAATCACCGCTTTACTCTCCATAGTGAGACCTTATCTGTTCTTTCTGCTTCTCCTAATAAACTTGCCATGTGCTTTAATGAGTGTCTTTGTTGAATTCTTCCTCTGACTGACAGTGCTACATGGGACTTGTCACTGCTGTGAGCTTACTTGAAACAGCAGATAGCCTTGTTTTTAAATTATGTATATGTGTATATATATATATATATATATATATACATGTATGCATATTATATGTAAAGCCATATAAACTTACTAGGTCTGTTCATAAAATAGACCTAGAAACAAAAGTATCTCAGTGCCAATGAGCATATTTAGTATTTAGATCTTAATTTCTAAAGATACAATATGTTCTTCTCCACTAAAAGAAATCAGAGTGCTTTAATGAAACAGCTGATTCCAGACCTGAAACACTGTAGATAAAAATTGATGCCGGAGCAACTTATTCAGAAATAAAGATGTACTCTAAGGGATACAGATGTTTTTCACTCTAAATGCTATCAAAATCACAAAGTTGAATTCCTTTGTCCATAAAATTGTGCTGTTAGAGAAAACAATCCTAAAACTCTCTCTGGTGTGACATCAGGAGTCTAACAGCATTATGAAAAATTTGCAATCAGAATTTGACAGCCAAACCTCTGTAGGACTTCATACTCTCTAGACACTGACTGCTCAGCAAAAGGAGCTTATACCAGTCATTGGAGAAAAATATTCTTTCTACATAAAAATTGTTGTCACAAGCTCATCCAGTTGTCTGTCCAAGGAGTGAGAGAAACGTTTAATGGGACATGGGGACATGTAATTAAATTTTATCTCTTCTTTTTCTTCTTTGCACCAATCTTTGTTCTTTTTCTCTTTGCCTGTTTCTTGTTCTTAAATACTAACACCATTCTTCTCTGTCCACAGCAAAGTCTTAGCTGTTAATGTGTATGACTTCCAGGAAGTCACAGAGTAGGGGACTGAAGGGCTAAAGCAGAATACCACAAGTTTCTCAGAATTGGTCTTTTGTATATGGGCAAGTGCCAAGGACAGTGGAGGGCGGCTCCATAGGCAAAGGGAAAACTCCAGTTCCTCTAAGCCTTTAGTCGTTCCCTTAATCAAAGAAGCCAGCTGTCACTCTATGGGCCTCCACCCTTCTTCCAATCCAGAAAAGGTCTCTAGAAGAGTGTTGAAAGAGAAGTTACCTTAACTTTCAGAATAAGAATGTCAGTCCTTAGGAAGTGGTGAATCCCTTCTCTCAACAAGCTTCAGGTCTTATTTTCCATTCTTCAGCTCAGGATATAAATCACAGGTCTTTGCCAGCTACCTCAGAATTAAATACCATATAATATTTTCATACATATGTTATTAAATTTGGGCTTTTCTCTTAGTTAAAAAAATGTTGGGAATAGTCTTGAGTAGAGAGAACGAAATCTGAATGACCTCCAAAGGATCCACACTAAGATAATTTGAATATCAAAATAATAGAGAATATTGATGGAGTAAGACCCATTTAAAAGTGAAAACTCGTGAGTCCATACTGATAATAATGAAAGAATGCAACAGGGAAAGGGAAGAATGCCTGCTTACAGTAGAATTTTATAGGCTAATAGAAGGAGTTCTGGAAATGAAAATCATTAGCAACTATAATAAAATTGTCTCAGGCAAAACTCAATGTCTGGTAACTATAAACAGAAAGTTGTTATGGAGTAAGACATATACATGAGTAATAAATGTAGCCCTATAAATATCTTACTTACCATAGAAAAAAGAAAAGCAAAACTATACAGATAGCACCTGAGTAGGTTGTTAAAATTAACATATCAATAAGCTGCATATCAATATATAGGTTTATAAATGTGGTATCTCTAATAAGGACAGAATGCCATATATGTCATATCTCTGTCAAGAATTCAGGACATGAATCTAATCGCGAGGAAATTTTGGAAAAAAATCAAAATGAAGCATGTTCTATAAAAGAAAACAGTAGGGTGGAAGTACTCTCACAAAAAAGTCAATGAAACTAAAATGAGTATAAAACTGTAGATGTACTCTAAATCAAATGGGACTAAAGAGGCAGGACAACTGAATACATCATGAATCTAGATTAAATTAAGTATTTTGGTGTGGAAAATACATTATGAACAAAATATGTCAACTGGAATATAAACGGTACATTGCATTAAAGTAGCATACTACTACATTCGTTGAAATTTATAATTATATGTGGTTATGTTAGATATGAATCTTTTTCTTCTAAATAATTGTTAGAGTTTTTAATGAGATATAATTTACATATAACTATATAAACTTAAGGTCTACAATATGTTGATGTGGTACATTTCTATGTTACAATGATTGCCACCTTCACATTAGCAAATAACTTCATCATATCCCATAATTATCATTTATTTTTTGTAGTGAGATTTGTAGTAGATTTAGGATCTAGTTTCTTAGTAACTTAGAAGTATGTAGTGCAATATTGCTAATTATAACCACTTAAGCTGTGCCTTAGGTTTCTAGAATTTATTCAACTTCATATTCAATTGTGTATCATTTGACAAACATCTCTCCAACACCTGCACTCCAAAACCTTGGTAACCACTATAGTATTTTCTTTCTTGAGGTTGACTTTTTATGATTCCATATAAAACAGATGATACAGCATTTGTCTTTGTGTTATTTCTCTTATTTATGTTCTAGTTTTATCTATGTTGCTGCAATTAGCAAGGTTTCTTTCTTCTGCTGAATAATTTTCCAATTATACATGTACATATGACATTCATACATTGCAATTAAATTGTTTCCATGTCTTGAAATTGAATATTACTGCAATGACTATTTAAACAAAAGAAAGCAGGAACATTTTCAGTTACTTCAGATATATACTCAAATGGGAGTACCGAATCATATGATCTTGTGTTTTTAATTTTTTAAGGAATCTCCACACTGTTTTATATAGAAAATGCACCAATTTACATTCCCACCAACAGTATCCAAAGGTTCCCTTTGTCTTGACTACATAGTTATCTGTTTTTTTGTTTGCTTGTTTGTTTTCGGTTTTCTTTTTTTTTTCTTGTTGTGGATTTGATTACTATTTACTTAAGAATTGGTGATATCGGGCATTTTTTCATGTACTTGTTGGTCTTAATCTTAAATATATTACAAATATTTAGAAGTAAAGAACCATGATATATGCAACTCAATATCAAATATTCAGAAATATATTGTAGGTAGTTATTAAACAAGCAGGACAAACATCAATAATAATAAATTGAATAAAATATTCTGCTTGTTATTTTTATGTTAACTTGGTTAGGCGATGGTACCAAGCTGTTTGATAAAACATTAGTCTAAATTTGCTGTTAAAATCTTTTTGTAAACTTGGTTAATATTTATAATAAGTAGAATTTGTGTAAAATTGTTCTCCATGATGTGTATAGGACTCATTAAATAATTTGACTATCTTAAGGGCAAAAACTAAATTTTCCAGAAGGTGAAGAACACTTCATCTAAAACCTGTCCAAAGTTCTAGCCTTTTGACCGAAGATTGAAGCATCAAATATTACGTGGATTTCCAACATGTTGGTCTGTTGTGCACATTTCTTTCTCTCTCGCATGCACACACATATACACACACATTTTCTCTCTATGCACAATTGTTATGTTCCTCTGTAGAACAAATATAAGGGCATACGTTGGCATTATGTTCAAATATTATCATAGAATTTTTTCTGTATATCTGAAATTATTTTCATATTTATTACATTTTGAAAAGTTGAATTAAAATATTAATTATTTAAACTTATTCCTATGTGTTTGTGTAAATATATATTCATATATATTTGTGCCTGTGTACATATAAATTTTAAGTTTAATATATATTTTATATGAAATATTTACATATTTACAGTCAATAAATTATTATGCTATAATCAGCATTAGGAACTAGAATAGCACGGTATGGAATTCATTTCATAAGTATTAATAATTGATACATGATATTTTCTTGAGAAATAAGTTTTCTAGGAAACAAATATGTCAGTATTCTCAAAGTTGAAAGAAATATCATGCACTGCACTTCAGTGACATAGGGATGTAGAGAAATAGCGTGGACGTACTCAATGTTTGTTGAACCAGGTTAAACAATTTCCATTCACCATCCAGTTTCTGCCTCAGAAAAAAGAGGTCTATTCAACTCATTAATTGTTATTCTTATTATGCATTAATTTTATGAAATAAAAGCAATACATAGTTTTATCCAGGTTACTTAGGTAATCTTGTTCAAATCCTTCTATAGATAAACAAACTGAAAACATATCAAATAAAGGCATGTAACTAAGGACATTTAGTTATAGACTGAATTCCCTGGTCCCCTGACTCTTAATTGGTATGATTTCTCTATTATAGTTTTCTTTAAAAAAAAAAATCTTTAAGACAAGAATAATTGATATGAGTATTCTTCCCCACCAGCAGTTAAACACATATTTTCAGGGATAGACTCTTCCTTGGAGTTTTTATATATACAGAGGTTGGAGTAGGAGTGCTTGTTTTCTGATTACCCTCAGAATCCCAAGGCCTTATCCATTCTGAGGGACAAATCAAAGAAGAAAAATGGAAGGTCATCTTTGGGGCAGTGCTATTCAATTTGCTGTGCCAAGCTGAAAATAAAGGGCATTAAATATGAAAATCCACTCATTGTGGCCACCCTGATTGTATTCTGTCTTTCAGATCAGACTCACCATAGTCATAGCAACCCTAATGGGTGGATGTGCATTGGATCACATCATTTGCAGGGTGTCTTTAACTGAGAAAAGTTTTGTTGAAAATGTGTGATTAATGCCTTCAACTATTATCTCTAATTGAAAGACATGAAAGGGGGATCACTTTGTTGGCCCAGATAAGCCTATTGCATGACTTATTAAAGGCATATTCAGTCCTTGCTGAATTAATCTATTATTGCTTCTTGTCTTTGGTAACCATAACATGTTGTTGGAAGGCTGGACAAAATTTAAGTAACTATTTGAAACACAGCTCTAGTAATCCTCTAGACATGGGTGTAGAAGAAGAGGGAAATGCTGTTTAGTGCATAATTTAATGTACTTTACTTTTTGCATTAGTATTAAGCAGTGGTACTTTATTTTAATGTGTTTATACTGGAGTTATACATCACCTTAACATCATTAACTATTCAGCAAGATTCACAAACGTCTTCTCTCCATCTCTCCATAACATAACTAAAAAATAAGATCAATAGAGACACTTGAATCATGTGTGTGTGTGTGTGTGTGTGTGTGTGTGTGTGTGTGTGTGTGTGTGTAGATGGTGGAGGGGGAGAGAAAAAGAGACAGAGAGAGTGCACGAAAACTGAAAATAATCAAATTTTTCCAAGATATGAAGCTGACATTAGGTCAGTATCCATCCATTTCAGGTAGACTATGATTTATGGGAACAACAGATTTTGAGGAATAAATTCCTATCTATGAAACTGTATTAATCTGGGAGGGTATTTGACAAAAATATGAATCTTGGGCTATGAAAAGATGAACAAAGTATTATTATTTGTAGATACTTAGAAGTAGTTTTGCCTAAAAGTTATAAACAAAACTAGTGTTGAGTGTGTTGTTATTTTGAATAGGTAAAGATAAATTCTACTGTGCCAATGAGTTTTACTCAAAATTCATTGTGTGAATAACTTCATTTATGATAATTCAACTTGCTATGAGCAAATTAAATATAGGAAATTAAAGTTACAGGACAAATAAATTAATTAAAATATTTAATACATTTTTTCATTCAAATATGGTATTTCATAACTTAAATTCTAATAGACTATTCAGTCTTAATGTAATAGATTAAATCTGCACATAAGTCATTAATAGATATGTGAAAATATTTTTCAAAGGATCAAGCCTAAATAACAAATATAAAAACATGAGAATATAGGAAAGCATTAAAAATAACTTGAGTACAGGATGTTCAACAAAGCTTTCAAATTTCTGAAGAAAAATACTGCAAGGTTTAGAGGCATAAATATTACTATAAATAAAATCAAGTAAAAGTGAAAGTGAGCATGAATTACTGGTATCAAGCACAAATATTTTATCAGAATATGCAAAATCTTTTGAGATTAAAAAATGACACTCTGAATAAGATAACTTTGTGAACATTTATTCTTCAAAATTAAAATTTCTTCATTGTGTATAACCCTTAGCAGAGATGAAATCCATTATAACCATTGTGCATAACCCTTAGCAGAGATGAAATCCTGTCATTTGAATCAACATGGATTCATTAGAAGAGATTATGCTAAGTAAAATGAGTCAAAAAAAAATAAAGATAGATATCAGATGATCTCACTCATAGGTGGAATGTGAACAAACATAACAAAGGAACAGACAAAACAAAAGCAACCCTTGAGCAGTTGCAAAAGAATTAAGGTTACCAATAGGGAATGGGATGGGTAGAGGGATGGGAGCAAGTGGTGTCCATTGGACAATGGTGAAAAACACTTGGTAATTTGGTGGAGGGTAGGGTGTGTTGACATGTATCTGAGGAATAGGGAAACTGCACATATGTGGAAGCTACAGAGGAAAAAGAATGAAAATGTCTTTTGTATGCTAGCTTTTCAGGGAGCAGAAAATTTAAAAGAAATGACATTGTCTTGCCCTAAAAGAGAGACAACGTTGTAAGATTTACTACATTTTTTATAAACTAGGTTATGTGGATAAAGGTAATTTTATAATTTTATTGTTCCTGGGTATCAAGTAAATTTACTAAGGTATTGGAAAAGGGTTTGGAGATTTAATGCCAGATCCAAAATCGGTTCTCACTGACACACATGTTTAACTTAAGAAGTATTTTCTAAGAATATATAACTTTGCATATTTATTTTTTGAAAATCACATATAATATTGTTTGCAATTATGACTGTCTAAAATAATCTAAATTCTTATCAGCAAATAAAGAGTCTAATCACAGAAAAATATGTCCTATGGGATTAAAAATGTAGTCATTCAAGAGAGATATTGAAATAAAAATATTTCTAAGACACATTGTAAAGCTACAAAAAAAATTCCATTTATAGTCGCATTGGAAAGAACTTAATACCTTGGAATAAATTTAACCAAGAAATGGAATGACCCGAAATGCACAAAAAGACCGGTATATAAGATATAAGACATTGCCGAAAGAAATAAAAGGCAAAATTAATGGAAAATTATCATATGGTAAAGCAATCACAGATTGAAAGAATTAGCATTGTTAAAACGGCTGTATCACCTAAAGATATATACAAATTAAATGCAGTCCTCACAAAAATCCCAATAATTCATAAAAATAGTAAAATCTTCATTAAATTTATCTGAAGCTGCAAAAGATCAAAAGAGCAAAAATAATGCTGAGGGGTGGTGGTGGGGTAAAATGAAGGTATCGTGTTCTCCATTGGCAAACTATATTACAGCATAGTAGTAATCAAAACAGCATGGCATTGGAATTTTCTGAAAGAAACATAGATTAACGAAAGAGAATTGAAATCCAAGAAAAAAAAAAAAAAAACACATTGGAGACAAGTAAGTTATGACAAAGAAGCCAAGAGCATAAAATGAAGAAAAGAAAATCTCTATGATAAATGGTGTTGGGAAAATTTGACAGCCACATGCATAAGAATGAAACTAAACCATACACAAATATTAATTAAAAATGGATTAAAGATGGGTATAAGAAGTGAAGTCATAAAATACATAGAAAAACATAATGGCAATATTCTCCTTCATATTGGTCTTAGAGATGACATTGAGAACTCAACTCCAAGAGTAAGGGGTCACAAAGTAGTAATAAACTAACAGTAATGCATCAAACAAGAAACCTGCACAGAGAAAGAAATTATCATCAGAATAAAAAGACATCTTACAAAATGGAAGGATATATTTACACGTCATACATCCAACAATATAACAATGTACAAATATATTTAAAAAACTTCATACAATTTAATAACAAAAACAACATGATTAAAAAGTACATAGAGATGAGCCCTGGTGGAAAAATGGTTAGGTGCATGCCACATACATCCCAAGGTCCTGGGTTCACATCCTGGGACCAGTGGGGAATGACTAACTAAATACAAGTAAATACAATGAGTGAAGTTAATCTTCCTCCTTTCTAGTCCTTTCTACTTGTCTGAGTTCACCTTCATTGCTGCCTACCCTTTTGCTTTAAAAAAGCAAAAAAAAAAAAAAAGAAAAAAGAAAAAGAAAAATGAAGAATATATTTTTAAAGTGCACAAGAAATCTGAATACGCACTTTTTCAAATAAGAATAAAAGTGGCCAACCGATACATCTCTTATTGTTAGATATATACAAATCAAAATAATAATGAGATATTACCTTATAGCTCTGAGAATGGCTATTATTCAATAGATAAGAAAAAGCAAATGTTGAAGAGGATGTGGTGAGATAAGAACTGTCGTACACTTTTGTTGGTGCTGTCACATAAAAAGCAGTTTAGAGATAGTTAAAACAAAAGTAGAAATTTCATATTATTTGATTATCTCATTTCTCAGTATTTACCCAAATAATACACTAATTCAATATATGAATTATATATTCAATATATGTTATATAAAATGCATGTATTATATATATATATATATATTCCTATGTTCAGTGCAGTGCTGTATACAAGAGTTAAGAGTAGGAAAAAAACCTAAGGGTTCGTCTAAAGACGAGTGGTTGAAAAATATATGGTCTATGTACACAATGGAAGACAACTCAGCTATAAAAACAGATGAAATTATGTCATTTGCAATAATATTCATATACCTAGGTATTATTATGCTTAGTAAAATGATTTGGAGTAAGAATACAACCTGTGATTCAATTCATATCTGGTATATAAATAAAACAAACAAATAAATAAACTTTCAGATATAAGATCAAATTTGTGATTACCAGAAGGAAAGAGTAGGTAGAGGAAAAGTTAGATAAATGGAGTCAATTGTAATTTATATAATATTATAATGTAATATTACTTCATTAAAGTAAAATAATCACACTCAGAGACTTGACAGGAGAATATTTATATTGTTATTCAGTTATTTGTAAAGCAAAAACCTTTGTACATGGGTATACATTTCATACAAAATATTGGAATATTAAAAAAAAATTTTAAATAGCTGCATGCCCATGTCATTCTTTTAAAAATTAATTGATTTGTATACCTCAATTACTTTCAGATTTTGATCCTATTATATTCTATCTCTGAGACCTGAGAATATTTCTTTTCTATACCTCAGTTATGTTACCTTCATTGATGATGTACTGTGGTATATAATACTGATCTTGAATGCTGCAAGTTTATAACATTTTGTCCTAAAGTTTAGAATCCTTTTGTAGATTTTTTAGTATTTTCTATACACATAGTTTTATTTTTGGTGAGCTCACTGTTTCTGTTAAAAGCTGTGAATTTTATTTGTTTTGTTTTTTTTTCTTTAATTGAACTGAAAGACCTCCAGTACAACATTCAAAAGAGGTAGGATATTTACAACTTATTCATGATTTTCAGGAGAAAATACTGTTTTTCTCATCAATATATTAACTGTAGGTTTTTCATACATACCTATTACCAGATTAAAAATATTATTTTTGCTTTCTATCATGCTAAACATTTTAATCAGAATACATTGAATTTTGCCAGATGTTTTTTGCATTTATTAACAATATGATATGCTACTTTATTTTACTATTATAGTGTATAGCAATTGATATTTGTACATTAAGTCAACTTTAAATCCTTTTAATTAACTTCATTAATAAAATATATTATGCTTTTTGTTTACTACTGTGCTTGATTTATTAATATTTTTTAGGACTTTCATAATCAGGTTCATAAGTCATATATTTTTCAGTTTTCTTTATTGTGATTGTTTTGTCTGGTTTGGTATGTGTTGCCGCTGGACATAACAAGTGAGTTAGAAAGTGTTTTTTTCTCCTGTTTTTGAAGTTTTTGATCTATTCTACACTATTCTTTGAGTGTACTCATTATCTCTAAAGATACACTCTGTCCTTTTTGATACTGGTAATTTTTGCCTTCTCTGTTTTTTTTTCCTCTTGATTGTTTTTGTTACTTCTTTTTTTGTCTTTTCAAATGCTCAGTTTGTTTTATTTTCTTGCTTAACTGTTTTCACTTTTATGGACTTCTCATCTTGTTGCCTTGTTTCCTGCATATCTTGGGATTAATTTGAACTTCGTGTTTATTAAGATGGGAACTTGGGTATTGATTTCTTCTTTTTGACATCAACATTAAAATATATACATATTTATAAATAGACATATATACACATATTTCCTTCAATACATGTCTTTCATATTATGTCCCCAATTTTGTTATGTTTTAATATTTTTCTGTTTAAATATGCTATAATTTCCATATTATTTCTTTTTTGATCCATGGGTAATTCAAAAGCATGAAGCTTATTATTACTGTTGCATTCTCTTACTTTATATTTTTGTATGTAATTTAAATCTAGTGTGATTAGAGAACGAGTACTATATGATTCAGTTCTTTTAAATTACTGAGAATTACTTTATTGTCCAGCATATGTTCTGCGCTGGTAAATTTTTCATGTGCTTTCTCAATAAATATGTATAGGTACAGTATTCTATAGTTGTTCTTATGTCCAAGTAGGTTGATATGTTTTTCTGGTCTTCTATGTCCTTAATAATTCCTATCTACTAGCTCTCTCAGTAAGAGAAGAATATTGATATAGTCAATTATAATTGGATCTTTTGTTCAATTAGTTTTTGTCTGTTTCATTTTTCCTTCATGTATTGCAGAACATTCATTCTAAGTGCATTACTCTTACAATTTGCAATATCTTCTTGCACTCCTAATCTTTTTATCATAATGAAACACCCCTTTGTCTGTAGTCATATTTCTTTTTTAAAGTCTACTTTCTCTGACGTTACTAAAGCCATTTTAACTTTTATGTTTACTTTTTGTTTGGTATGTATTTTCTCTTTTGTTTTAATTTCAATCTATCTGTACTTTCAAATTGAATATATTTTTCTCGTGGATGATTAACAGATGCATATTCAGTCAGATGAAGTTTTATCTTTTGATCAGTGTTCAATATATTCATATCTAATATAATAATGCCTATGATTGGATTTAGGTCTACCTTTAGACAATATTCTAGCTGTCTCATCTCAGTTTTTTCTCTATCTCTATTTTTTGACATCTGTTTTATTAAATATTTTACTATCCTATCTCAATGTCTATATTGTATCTTAGTTTTTATACTATTTTAGTTTGCTTTAAGAATTTATATTTGCATATTTTACTTAGCATAATTTACTATCTTAAAAAGAACTTGATCCTAGTCACTTTTCACCTTTGTATTTCCATTTCTTCTGCTGATATACATATGACATTTATATGTGTTATAAACTCAACTATATACATATATATTACCTTTGACAGTATATTTTTCTACATAAAATAGATATGTGGCATATGTACTTAATTAAACATTTAATATTTATACCTACTTATTTTATTCATATATTTACTATCTACATCACCCTATAGTACTTCCTATGAATCTGAGTTTTTAATCTGTGTCCTCCTCCTTTAGCTTAAAAGACTAGCTTTATGCATTTTTGTTATTGTATTGTAACATGCCCATTATCAATAGAATCGGTTTGTCTTTAACATAAGGTATAATTTGATTAACATGGAATTATTTACTGATATTTATTGTCAGCAGTTTCAATATGCAATTCCATCTCTTTTGATATCAATATTTTGATGACAGTAATTAATTATATCATCACATTTTTGTGATGTTACTTTTTCTCTTGCGGCTTTACAGTTTTTCTCATTATTGCATTCAACAGTTCAATAGTGAGTTTCTTGGTGCTAATCCTATTTGTGTTCCTTGGTCCCTAGAGTGAATTTGTTTTAAAGCATTGATACAATTATTTGGGTAAATAGTAAACTCAAACACTTAAAAGCAATAAGATTTTCACCTTCTGTTGCTTAACCTTGTGTGGATTGAAGATTGCCCTCAAATATACAGCAAATTTGCAACATTTTTCCATTTTACATCTAACTACTTCTTAGGTTATCCTATGGGCATAAATATCTTACTTTCACATTCTCTGCATTACATTACATCTGCCACCTGTCTTTAAATTAATCACTTCTGAAAGATAACAGTTGTGTGTTTTACATTCATTGAGGGTAAATAAAAACTCCAATAGGCAAAAAGGCCATTTTTTATGAGTACTTAGAGTTGATCTTCATATTCACGGATTGCATATCTCAAATTTCCCTACTTATTATATTTCATTTGTAACCCTAAAATTAATACTCTTTGGCACTCAATCACAGACATACAGAAAAAAGGTTAAAAAAAAATGTAATGACACACATTTCCTCTGAGGTGAAAAAAGATAATGCTCTGCCTTCTTGTTTAGCTCTCATGCTGTAAACAATTGTCTTTTCACTGTTTAATAACACAGTTGTTGAATTTTTGTGATTTATTGGTTATTTTGTTTTTAAAATGTTCCCTGGCATAGTTCTTAAGTGCTGTCTAGTTTTCTGAAGCACAAGACTAATATAAAACCTTACCAAGAAAATTTACATTTAATTAGACAAACTTCATTCAGGCATGAATTTAGTGCTATTGGCCATGAGTTCAATGTTAATGAATCAATAATATATATGAAATAAATTACCTTTAAACAGAAATACATATGAAACAAGAATGTGTACTGATTGGTTGATGAAGATTGTGACCAGAGGCTACAAGGAATCCAACCCATTCTTCAAAAGGCAATGATTCAGTATTCACTAATTCAGTTTTCGTGACAACTTCTATACTATACCATACTAATATAAATTGCAGGAATCAACTGTACTTCTCAATTTGTTGGTAGTCTTCTATCATTTTTTTAGTGTCCTGAAATCATTGTTTATGATAATTTGGCCTAGTTGCAGACTTTTTTGTAGCGTTTATTTTTCCAGTCTTCTCGTGTGATTTCTGGAAATAGAACCTATTTTTTTATATTTTCAATATTATAAAACTAGATATTATACATGCTGTAGTTTTATAATATATTCATAAATTCATTATATTATTAGCCATAAAATTGTGTTATAGAGTAATTTTTGAGAGACTATAATTTCAGCAATGTGGCATTTATAGTCAGACTTTGTTTTTTTTTCCAGCTACTTCACCAAAATAAGCCTAAATTATTGGAAGGGATTACACCAAAATACTACCATTTTATATAATTTTCCTTGACGCATACTGTATTTAACAGAAATTTTAATAAATCTAATATGTAGAGAATAAATAAAGTGAATTATCTTATTTACGATACATGTAAACATGGCAAACATTATCAGCTTCAAAAGCAATTCAAATTTCTTTCTCTACCATAAACCTGATCTTTCCTCCAGAGTTCTGTAATAATCATTAATTTTTGTTTATATTTCTTTAGTTTTGATTAATTTAGGCATTCTGGAGCAATTTATTTTGTTTAGCTTTTACTAATTTTGGAATATATAAGAATAGAGTCTTACAATATAAACTTCTATTGCATCTGGTAACTTTTATTAAAATTTTATTTATAAAGTATAACCCAATTTTAGTTTACTCATTTTTATTGTCATGATATGTCATTGAACTTATACCACATACCCATTTAATCGGTTCTACCATAGATGACCGCTGAAGTTGTTTCCATCTATTGTCTGTCCCAAATAATGCTGCTATGGATGTCTGTGTACATTTTTTTTGGTACATGTAACAATTTATCTAAAATCTAAAAACAATGGTAGAATTATTGTGCCATTAGACATGCAAATATTATAATTTGATAACAGAAATGTTTTTAAAATATGACAGTGATGTATCACATTTGTTACCAATGAATTTTCAAAGGTGGTATTTCCTTAAGTTTTTAATTTGCTTCTCTCTTACAAGGTGGATTACATATAGCATCTAGTATTTTCTACATTGTTTAAGGAAATTCCCTTGATAAGTCTTTGGATGGTTTTTATTTTTTTCATCTGGGTTGATTTATTTTTCTTATTGACCAGAAAATGCTATTTTTATTTTGACATTAGTTCTGCTAGCCTTTTTCACATACATAATTGAGTAACATGCCACAACTGTTATTTGTATTCTGCTTTTATCTATAAATTTATATAACTTTATCTGAAAAATCTTGTCCAACCTCGAAATTTGTTCCCATGCTCTCCATGACTCTAGTTAAGATCAGTGCACTTTAGTTTTGTTTATGTACCATTATATTTGTATTTGTACTTCTCACTTCCTAAACTAATGTCTCTCACACTACATTTATATACTGCTCCAAGGACAGGAAAAAAATCTCACTCATTTCTGAGCCTAACTAGTTTCTCACATTGAATGCTCAGTAAACATTTGTTTATTAAAATGCAGCAAATATTCAATCATTTGGGAAGGGTTATGATTAGTATAAAATCATTCAACATAGTTATATAAGAAATAATTATGCAGATGGTAACCTCGGGGAAACTATCCATGATATTCTTAAGTAGAAATTTGAAATCATCCTCATCTTCTCATATCCCTTTTGCATTTCATCAGTCAATCCTATTAACTGGGTTCTCAAATTGCATATAAAATCCTATGAACTCTCTCTACCCTCTGCATTATTACCCTAACCTACAAGCTTTCATTGTTGCAATAACCTCTCTTTACTTACCTACTCTACCTTATAGTTATCAAAACAATTATTCAAAAATGCAAATCATATGAAAGAGTCCTCAAAAAGATCTCTATATTATTATCAATACTACTCAGAGAAATTAAAGTCAAAGCATTTCAAAGAGTCTAGAAGACTATAGATGATCTGGTCTTGCCTTATATCCAAAAGCATCACTATTTTCGGCACCATTTATTTTTAACCTATACTGACTTTCCAGATGTTTCTCATATCTGTTTCAAGTCTTTGTGCCTGCATTTCCCAGGACACTTACAAGGTATTCAAATAGATTTATACCTTGCTGTCAATAAGTTTTTGCTTAAATTGCATATTTTCTGTGACTCTTCCCTGGTAAGCCTGCATCAACTTGAATCTTTATGCTTATTTTCTTTTCTATTTTTATCTGAATACTTACTATCAATCAAACATTTAGCATTTTTTACTATCCAACATGAATAATATTGTATGAATAAATAATTTTAGTATAATATTCTTATTTACATCATGTAAAAATATAATTTCCAACAATAAAGAGGTTTATTTTCCCTTTTATTAACTTCTGAGTCCCTTGTGCTAATAATGGTTAACTGGTATATGGTAGAAATTAAATATGCTGAACAATTGAAACAAAATTATGTAAACCAAAATTAGAGAGGACGAAGAAACACCTGTACATCTTGGTTATTCTACCCTTCCGGGACATAAATCCAGGACCTTGGGATGTAAGTGGAATGCGCTTTGCTGGGAGGCAGTTGACCAGACCACTATTCCGCCAATAATAACACTTCTGTATTTAAATTTCAACATATTTTAATAAAGCCCTCAAACTATGCTCAAATGCAAAACCAAAACAAAACCAAAAACTTAGGCAGTTAGCATATCCCAGACACAGTGTTATATGCTGGTTCATTGTTTGGAAGTCATTTTTATAATGATACATATGCTTGAAAAGAAATTTCTCTTTAATTGTCATCATATTTCAGATGCACAGTGAGAAACCCATTAACTATGACTTGTCACAGAGAAAAATAGAGGAATAGAGGAATCTTTCTTTGGAAGCACACAGCTGGCAGGGAGACAATTTCCATAAATCATTAATAACAAATTTCCAGTGTTTGTCCTTTAATTATTTAAAAATAAATACTAAAAAAGGTACATTAAAAAACTCCCTTTAAAATATCTGCTCAAAATTACTGGCATATTAATAAAAAATAAATTAGGATATGAAAACAAAAATAGAATTTTAATTAGCATTTCCAAATTTGCTAAATTCTTTTTAATATACCACCAACTATCCTAAAGATGTTAGAATAAGTCATAATTTATTGTTTCTTCCAATTCTTCTATTTAACTGATTACTTCTGTAGGCTGCACCTGGGCTCACTGACATGGTCATTTTCAGCTAGTGACAGGCTGGCCGGGGAGGTTAAAGATGGTTTCACTCACTTGTCTGAGAGCTGCTGACTGGATGTCAGCTTAGGTGTCTTGGTTCTCAATTTCCTTCAGGTAAGAATAGACTTTCTTATATAATGGCCAGATATGTAATAAGAGAAGGAAGATAGAAACTGAAAATCTTATGAGCCCTGGGCTCCAAAATTCTTGCCATTTATTGCTCAAAGTAGGTTACAAGGGCTGCCAAGATTCAAGTTGTGAAAAGCAGGTCCACTTTTAATGAGAGAAACTGTGCACAATCTTGGTCATATTTTATTTACCATAGTGCCATACGACTATTTCATCACAGATTACAACGAGTTCTGAGTTACAGAGATGACATTTAAGATTTATAACAACATGCAGATTTATAGAGGACTACTGATTTAATGCAAGATAAAATACAGCCAATAAATAAATAAAAACTCAATGTTATGTCCAAATACTTAGTTCATTTTTCTAGAAACTCTTGGTTTTATGATTTTCATCTCAAAATTAAGTAGAATACATAAGCAAAACAGTTTTTCAAAACAAAGTGGAGGTAAAACCAACTCAATCTGCACAGTGAATATGTTATAGACATGATTGAACTTCTCTGTACTGGTTCATGAGTAGAAGTGTATAACGCATAATAACTGCCTATATATATTCTAATTCATAAGAAAAGCATTATGTAAATATATTAAATGGTTCAAAATTCCTTTGGGAAACATAGTGCCCAGCATGCTACCAGTAACATAGTAACCAAAGGATTAGTTACTAGAATCAGCACCCTTATCAGATCAGAATCAAAATGCAAAGCATAATTTTAAATATTATATTTGAACAGGATTCGATTAAAAGAATAAACTGAGGAGTAAAGAAAATGGGGTGACATCTCAACGGAGATGATTTGCAAACTCATCACATACAACTAGAAAACACATTTAAAAGTCCAAGGCATGAATTTAGGGTGCTTTTGATGTGTTTTTATTGCAATGTCTGTAGTTTAGGCATGCTAAGAACACTTACATTTTGACATTATTCAGAGACATAGAAAGCAACACACACACATGCACGCACATGCTGATATTTTATCTAATTTGAGGGTTACAGAAGGTCTGAAGTATTGTACAAATACAATGATTCTCAAACTTTATTGTTAATAGACTCACTGGAGAGATTACTACAAGGTCCCACTCCCACATTTTCTTTTGGTTTAGTAGATCAGTAGTGGTGTCTGCAAATTTGCATCCTTAATGACTTCCTGACGATACTGTTGCTGCTGATGCAGGAAAACACTTTGTGAAATATGAACTTAAAACAGAATGCCACATCAGCCTTCAAATGTTGCACCCTAAATTTAAGATTAGCCATATGCAGTACACCAGAATCTATACAGCAGCTCCCTCACTACTGCTCCTAGAAAAAATATTTTTAACTACTGCAGAGGTCTTTTTTTCTATCACTAACCTGTGATTCAGTGCATAAATACTGGGTTTGGCAAAGTCTAGAGCCCATGTTAACGTAGCTGTAAGACAACTTGGAGAGGTAACTCAAATCATATGTTCAGGGAGTTTCCCAAACACAGAGGTTCACATTGTGAACATTTGGAAATAATGCCAAATGTATGTTCCAGGAAATGAAAACTCAGTTGGCAAGAGGCAATTCTCACTTTTCCTAGAATTTAATCTTGTAGGTCTCAATGTGGAGGAGTTCAACTATGCTTGGGTTGCTCTTATATTTTGTAAATAAAAGGAAAGCTTTGTAAAGGAAGCAGCTTGAGACCTAGGCAAAGAATTTTACCTAAGTGCTCTCTAAGTTAAAGACATGTAATCAATCCTTGAGATCTAATTTCTTGTTTGCTACTTACTTGTATTCACGATTAAAACTTTAGAAGGTATTTAAGTTTTACCATTAATCAATTATGCTGCTTTGAAGTTAATTATTCTGAAAGAGAGGGAGAATGTCTCTCTAAAGACTGATGATAATTAAAGCAAGGTAAATATTAAGAGGAAATAATAACTCAGATGACAAAATTTAGGGCTGCTGATCTTGCTGCCATTTTCAAACTTTTAAGATCTGAAATTTATGTTACAGGGCGAGTGGAAAATTAGTATGGAAGGTTACATAGAAGACTCTTTTAATAATGCAATATGGGGTTAAGGGTATGAGTTAAGATGATGACATGAAAAATGGACAGTAATTTGGCAAACGAGTATAAATGGCATAAATACTGGGTTTGGCAAAGTCTAGAGCCCACGTTAATGTAGCTGTAAGACACTTGGAGAGGTAACTCAAATCATATGTTCAGGGAGTTTCTTATGCCATTTTCCCTCATCTGAGGGAAAATGATGGGTCTTTGTGACTAAATAATTGAAAGCAGTGTAATATTGCTTCAATGATAATTCCAAGCATAGGAGTCCATTCTAAAAAGACAGATAAATTAGTAGAGCAATCTTGCTTGAAGAAAATACAGAAAAATTGTTTTAACCTGTTGTATTTGTGCTGATGGTGAAATATTTAGTGGTTATTTTGATAAATAATACCAGAAACAGGAGAGCTGTTATTCTCCAAAGAGAGCAATTTTCAAATAACATGATAGCTATGTGATCAAAGGTTATGGCCAGAATATTTATAAATCCAAATAATTATTGAGAGTAGTATTTTTAAGAAAAATATTTTTTTTTCTAATTTTTAGGTACTGAAGTGTTGGGCATGATGGGCAGTCATAAACATATTCTTAATACCTGTTCTCTTAGCCAAAGTTATATACTAGGAATAAATAAATATCTTTGAAGTTGCTATCTGCAATGTTTATCACGTGACTTAGAAAATTAATGTATTATTGGAATTAGGAATATTAGTACATAGGAAGACTTCTTGCTCTTTGAATCATTGCCACATAATTTGTGGCTATATAAACATTACTAGAATAGTTCAGAGTGCATATTCAATTGTTAATAAATATTTGCTTAAATAATATGTGTATTCTCTTTAAATTCTGAAGCAGTTATGGATGCTATAATGCTACATAGAGATCAATGGCAAATGCCGATTTAATATTTGCAAAAGCTTTTAAAATGCATTGCTGATTAATCTTCAGATTGACCCACTCACAGTATAGAACTGTACTTTTAAGCATATTTTAGTAGATTCAAAATAAGTTTAAATTGGTTCTACCCAATACACCTGTACTTGCAGAAAGAACAGCGTGTAGAATATGTCTTCACTTTCTCATTCCAGTGGCTCTACTATCCCTCTCTTAGGGAAGGTGATTCTCCAGACTTCACATCCTCTAGGAATTGTTGCACCTCTAATTCTTTAAATTTGAGCATTGTACTTGTTGGTATAATCCCATATTTTTCCAGGTCCTAATTCCTTCATCTTAATCCACCTTTTCTTTTACGTATCATGGTTGAAATGCATCTTTTTATTAAAAAATATCAATCTCCTAATAGTTTCACTATTATTCTGATGCAACTTTGGCCCTAATAGAAGTCCCTTCAGTCAATTTCTGGTCAAATATCTAATAATCCACTTTCCCCTTTGTTATCCTTCAGAAACATACACCATTCAATCTCAATGTTGGAACATTTATTTCTCACCTCTGAGTCCATCAGATTGTTGATGGCAGGGCAACTTCTACTATTATTTTTAAATTCTCACATTCTAATAATTTTGAAAGAACAAATTGGAAAACTATAGTAGAATAAAAAATTTATTATAAGAAAGAAAAAGTAATATGCGCGTATGCAGAGAGAAGAGATTTTGAGCACAAAATTACTGAGTGAATTCATACAAACTGAGAGAAAAGAATCCATTTTAGTTAGTTTGAAATAATCTTACCAAAAATATCAGGATTAATAAATTTATATAAAAAAACATTTGGGAAAAGAGTTCAAATAGATGTTGAAGAGAAGATCATTGTGAATGTCTGTTCAGTTATTTGACCACTATTTAGCCACTTCTTTTGATGCCAAATGTGAACATGCCCTTTATGCATTAATTATGCAGTGAGTAGCATTATCTTTCGTTACTTGTGCCTCTTGGAGTAACAAAAACTAGGACAAAATGCATGTCAATATTAAGTTTAATGTGTTCAAAATTAATGAGGCAAGAGATTAGAACATAAAATAATTTGTATTAATTTGCAAATGTTCATAATTCAAAAGTATTTATAATTCAGAATATAAGAATAAATTAGAAAAACTAATATATATTTCAAACATAGTTGCATGTGTATGTTTATATATTAAAACAAAAAATACATTAAATAAAATTTAGGTCAAAATTAATATTCTAATAATTATGAATGATAGCAAAAAATCACTTAACATAAAATAATAATTAATGCACTTATTTATATATAAATATATATTTACACATATATCAAGCCTGGCAATTAGATATGCCACTTGATTTTGTTTGAAGTAAAATCTTTAGCTACAAAAAGCACATGTTTTTGGCATTAGCTAATTTCAAGTATTTTTCTCTAACTTTCATCCTCAAATAATCCCAAATTTTGCTAACTGGGAAAACGCTTTTCCTTTCTAATGCAGGAATAAAAATATTTTCATTAACGAATGCCTAAAACTGAGGTTTCCAATTGATATCAGCTAATTTTATTCTTTTTTATTTGGATCAATAGTTTTATTGTTAGTTTTGTATACTATTTGTCTAGAAAATCTTAAAGAGAGGTCTATTCTTGAATGATAGTTCTCTCCAATTTTTATATATTTAAAATTTTGCTTTATTCTTCTCCTTTTCCATTCTTCTTTCTCCTTTTTTTCTTCCTTTGGAAATAACTAAATGAATACAGAAAAATACACGAAAAGCATCCAAAAGTAATCTGCTTTCCTCTTGCAGTGATGTAAAAAAGTACATTAAAATATATACATGTCATGCAAATAGTTTTAGGATAAATTTAATATATGGATGCTACTTTGATAAATACATTTGTCATTGACACCATAAGCATTCAAGGACATATATATATACAGTAATGATAATCACTGAAAAATGACTGTATTTGTTTTTATTATCATATGGTAACCAGTGTTTGCAGTATTTGAATATATACTCCTATGCAATTTTTATTATAAAGAAACTTAATATTTATCTCCTTACCTTTGAGTCACCAGTCACTTATAGATTATTCATTAATCTTTGTTTACTCTTTGAATTCTTCATTAAAATTCCCATAATGGACAACAGTTTGTTACCAATTTGCCCTTGGTTATTATATTCTGTAAAATATGCAGTTTGGGGGTGGGGAATGGTTTTATTTTATGTGTTCAATATTAGTATTTGAATGGCTGCTAGTTATTGTTTTTATGTTATTGTATATGTAATTTGGTGAAATTAAAAAAAATTTGAAATATTTACAATTTAGCTTCAAAATAAGAAAATCAACTTTTTTATAATATAATTAATTTTTAAACCTTCAGAAACTGGGGATAATCTTCTAATGAAAGCAATGGTCTTGATTAGTGCAATAATTCAAGATTTCAAGGAGAATGGGAGAGAGGGCACAGTGTGTGCAAAGGCTATAGAATTGGTAGGCTGATACTAAGTTGCATTGACATCCTACAGGGAATGAAAAGGTGAACTATTAATAAATAATTGAAAACTAGGTGTGAAGTTTCGGGCTTTTGGTAACAAAGAAGCCCTTTTTCTGCAGCTGTGGGAGAACAGAAAATATGAAGACTAAATTCAGGATTTAATATTTACAGTCCTTGAACTTCAAAGGCCCATTGAATACAAAGATGATGAAAGTCTGTTATAATAAAGTTAGAGTCTTGGTTCAAAAAGTCAGGTTCTCTAAAACATGGAATAGGGGCAACTGGCACCATGACACCCAAGATTTTGGTTCCCTAGAATTTTAAGCCCTAAATTTACAGAGGTGGTTCCACCCTTCCCTAATAAGAACTGTCACTTTCCTCTAATGGAAAATCACTGAAAAGTCCTCTCTCCCACAACATAACAGGATTTCTCCCTTCAAATCTTTTCCCAACTCTGTGATTACTGCCAACTCTAGCATAATCAAGCTAGGCATATGCTAGGCCTCATGCTGGAGGAAAGTCAATGCCCCAAAGAGGCTGCAAAACTAGCCAATATATTTCATTTAGAGTTAGGAGAGTGCCAGTGTGATTGGATTAAGAGGATGCTTAATAATCAAGGGGGCTGAAAGGACTGTAGAGGAGAATGGTTTATTGATTTGGGGATACTATTGCTATATAATATAGTACATCAGTAAGGAACCCAGAGTCATGTTAACTGAATGATTTCTAGAAACCTGGAGAAAACATAGTTCCTTTGGAGTGATGTGAAAATGTTTGAATTTCCATAACTGGTGGCAACAGAAGGAATTAAAAGGAATTAGCAAGCTGGGCATGGTGTAAGAATAGATGACTTGAAGCCAGAAGAATCACCATGCCCTGTGTTATGGTCATTAACAAACTGGTGAGTGGAGCATCAGCATCACTAACAACTTCAGTGGTTGGTGGCTCTTCTCTGTATCCAGGCTAATGGCATGAGAAGCTGTCTCAAAGTTTGATTTGTTTAGGTATGATGTGCCTCTAAGAATTGGACATCAAATGATTATACTAAAATGTCAGAAGCCAAGTGGTCACAATGATGATAACACCAGCAAGATCAGAGGTCTAAGAAAATCCAGTCAAGGGAACTAGAAGTGCATAGAATTATGGAAATAAATATTAGAATATGTCATTCCCAAGAACAAAATAGATAGACAATCAATGAGAGAAATGAATAATATAAAAAAAAGAAAAGAAAATGTGTTAGTGGGAGTTAAAAGGAAGTTTCTTCATAAAATTTTGTTCTTTTTACCCGATTTCTAGGATGACAGAGTTTTCTGATATTAAGCTGTTAAATATAATAATAAATGTCCTCAGGAGAAAGGACTTTGCAAACACAGAGCAAGTATATGCATAATTATCACCAATGTTTCCTCAATGGACCAGAAAGCCATGTGCTCATATGTACTATGCACTAGGGAAGAAGGAATAACAGACATTTTAATAACTATTGGCAATAGAGTCTGAGATGTATGAATCCCTAAAGACTCAAAACATCACCATAGACCCCTGTAAAAACATTGGCATGTGGGAGTCATGTAACATATGAAAGCCTGGCTAAAGTTCAGCCACTGGGTCTATAACATCCACAGACCCACTTGATTATCACTTCTCAAGACTCTAACTATATAGTTAAATCTGATATACTTGGAAATTGGAGCAAAGTTCATATTAGAACTGTGGAGTAAGAACTTTTATTATAGTGGGGAAGGCCAAATGGGAATCTGAAAATACTACCCCCTTGGCCAAGGTAGTAAATTAAAAAAAAAAAAATTATATTTCTTAAGTGAGTTAGAGAGGAAGTGGTGAAGCATAGTGGTACCCTTAAGTGTCTCAAGAATGCAGACCTTTATACACCTTCACTTCCAGTCTATGCACTAAAGACACCAAATGAATTCCACAGATTGCCTAGAGAAAACTTCAAGTTCAATCAATAGGGTAATCCCAATTTCAAGTACATGCTAAATTTGGTATCTTTGTTAGAATAGATCAATACAATCTGAGTACCTGGTATGTGGTTTTTGATAATGTGTGTGTGTATGTATGTAGTGTTAAATATTACAAACACTTCTCATTCTCAAAGACTAGCAAATCCACAAGTGGAGTGTCCATGGTGGCAGAAAAAGAGGCTGTGCTGAATCCAACTGCTTGGATTCCTAGTTACAAAAGCTTCCAGATTTGGCTCCTCTAATTGCCCAACATGCCATCAACAGAAAGAATGTTACCATTCCTCACAATAAGTAGCCAGCTACTTTGTTTGTAAGTTTACTTTGCTGAAGCCCTTCCATTTCATAAAGACTTTCTATAAGTTTTCAGAATAACAGGTAACAATCCTGCTATTCTGGCGATGAGTTTATATTTTCTGTCCAGAGAACCTCAGCTGATGCCACCAGCTGAAGACTTATGAAGTGCCTATATCCTAACCATGGAATTTTTACATGAGGAAATCTCATTCCTTCAGGAATGAATATGTCTGTCACTCTACAAGGAATGCCACCAACAATATCAGAGGCATTAGCTGAAAGTGAAGAAAATGTGAATGAATATGGAATAAGAGGATGACTAGCAGTAATTATGGACCTCCATCTTCTACATCTTCCCTCAAGGAAGATTGCCAAATCTCTACAAAATTCACAGGAGCCAAGACTGTGACTGAGATGGGTGGGAGAGTGGGAGGGAAAGAAGAAGGGAACAAGATGGTGGTAAAGGACACTGGAACCCTGTTTCTGGCTGTGGTGTGAAATACAGACAAACTGAGGTGTGACTCAATGTCCTAAAATTCACACAACAATGAAACAAAAGAAAAAATCAAACAATTTCTAAAAAATTTTTAAAAAGGCCCAATAAAAGCCTACAGTTTTCTTCCAAATGTCAAGTGAGTTAGAACACCACAAATGTCAAGCTCCAGGAACACTGAAAGTGCATCTCTCAATTCTCCAAAAAATAACTCACTTCCAAATGCAGCATGTAGGTCTGCTTCATTTCTTACATATGGACTCTTTGAGATTCCTGGATCTGGAGACTTGTTTCATTCTTCAGGTTAGGGAAGTTTTCAGCTATTATTTCTTCAAATACAATTTCTGCCCCCTTTTCCCTCTCTTCTCCTTCTGGTACTCCTATAATGTGAATGCTGTTTCTTTTGATGTTAAGCCATAGGTCTCGGATGTTGTCTTCACTTCTTTGCATTCTTTTATCTCTTTGCTGGTCTGCCTGAGTGCATTCTTCTGCCCCATCTTCCAGCTCACCAATTCTATTGGAGGGTTCATCCATCTTAGTTTTGAGTCCTTGTATTACATTCTTTAAGTCAGCTATTGTGTTTTTTATTTATTTGACATGTATTTTTAGTTGCTTCATTTCTTCTCTCTCTTTTTTCTATTTTTCTTCCTTTACTGTTTACTTGATTTCTATGAGTATGCTTATCACTGTTGCCCTAAATTCATCCTCAGATAGTTTGAGATGTCTGTTGTATTCAGATTTTTCCCTGGGCTTTTGATTGGATCCATCATTTCATGTATATTTCTCCATGTCTTTGCTCTGTTTGGCATTCTGTTTATGTTTCTGTGGGTCAGGCTTTCCTGCAGTGATGGCCTTGTGTAGGGTATTGACCTGTACTGAGTAAGTCTGGGTATTCATTTGGACACTGGGATTTCTTGACTTTTATGGTGTCACCACTGGTTGGATTAGTTGAAGTTCCTATGTAGGCCCTCTATTGCTGCCCGACAGTTTTGTCTTTGGGGTTTCTTTGTTTGGGGGACTCAAAGCCTTCCCCCAGCTTCCCAGCTCCTAAACACAAAGATCACCTTGCTGTTGACACACAATTGACAATTAAGCTGCAGTTTCACCTATACCCACAGGGTGGCGATAGTGGGTAACATCCATCGTTTCCTATTTTGGGGGATTCTCTTTTTTTTTAAGCCTAAAGTCAGGATTTTGGGTTGGCAGAATCTCTGGTTTCTAGGTCCTGTGACTCCAGGGCAATATGTCAATTTCCCTCTCTTCCTTCCGGTTATGGCAGCCCCCAGTATAATTGTCTTGCTGGGCCTTCTATTCAAACAACCAGGGCACTGGCACCTCTTCGGCCCTGCACCTAGACCTCTCCCCCAGTTCTGTACCCAGGTCCCAGTCCGTGGACTTTCCACTGCTTTGGCGATTCCTGGGAGGGCGGTTTCCTCCCAAGGTTCCATCCTCTCCACCATGGCTGGAATCACAAGTTTGAGTCTTGCTTGTAGCTCTGAACCCAGATATTTTTGCTTACCCTTTGCTGTTTAGTGTTTGAGTCTACTTTTCCTTGATATTTCTTTCTGGAAAATAGGTGAATCTGTGGAAAGGATGTGAGTCTTGCTCCTCCTACCATGTTACCATCTTAGCCAGAAGTCACTTAAACTCTTTGTAATGTTAATTTATGTCAAAAACAATGAACTATTAGTGAGTTTGAAAGCTTAATGAGTCACATATCATTCAGTTTTAAGTGTCTGTGACCACTCAAATTTCATTTACTATCATCTCTAGATGTATCAACTTTTTTTTATTTATCTATTACAAATTGATAATTCCAAATTAGATTCTGCCTTCCACTTGCCTGGAAAATTTTCCTTACTCACTGTCATAGTGTTCTCAGAGAATGACCATCTATTTACGGTTTATGTCCTGTACATTGTCCAACTATTTGTTAAATTAATTTCCTCATTCAAACAGACGTACTCATTGAATTAAAACTCTAAGTAGAAATTTGTGAATTTTGAGATAGTTTTTAGTTATATGTTCTTTGTTGACATTAGTGCAATAATAAAAGCCAGGTATGTTCATTGAGTCTATTTCGTTTCTGCCTATTTGTTGATACAATATATTGATAATAATGGGGACAAATTGAAAAAAAACTTCTTAAATTTATATGTATCTATTTTTGCCTTATATTGCCAATTTTTCTTTATGTATTATGCAGTTCTGTTATTAGATGCAGACAGTTTGGGATTTTATGTTTCCCTGTTGTATAAAATTATTTATAAATATAAAAGTAACTTTTATCTCCAATAAATAATGCATATTTTATCTTGAAATTAAGTTTGATTACTATTATACTAGCCATTTTATGGTTATTATGACATGCTAAATCTATTCCCACACTTTCAGCATTAAATTTATACATAACTTTATATTCGAAATACATCTCCTTCAGACATCTATAATTGGGTCTTTTTAAAATCATGTGTGATAATCTATACCTTTTAATTGAAATGTTAAACTCATTACATGTAGCATAATTATTCATAACTTATCTTCAATTTCAAATACATTTTTTATTTTTCCTGTTTTGTTCCTTTGTTGGTGTTTTCTTGCTTTCTTTTATTCTAATTTCTTTATATAAATCTTATTCCCTATATTGAATTTCTGGCTGAGTGTATTTTTTGGTGTCTTTTAATGATTGTTCTAGTGACTATAAAATTATATTTAGCTTATCTAAGTGTACTTAAAATTATCATCATGTAACTTCATCTGCCAGAGTTATAAAGTATGCAAACTTCACAATATAATTAAGTACAGCATCCTCTATTTGTTAGTATTTTCATGTATTTTAGTTCTACAGAAATTATAAGGAACAATTTAAAACAGTATCATTTTCTATTTTAAGGAGTAATTTGTATTTAAAATCCCCCCCACCATAAGACCTTTCATATTTACTACATATATTATATTCTTGGTGTTCTTAATTCCATTTTTAGATCTACTTTTTCACCAAATATTCTGGTATACTTAACCTTAAACCTGATTAATTACTGTATTTAATTCTGATAGAAAAGTTTTTTAGCAATAAATTTTCCCAGTTTTCATGTAACTGATAATATCTTAATTTCACCCGTATGTTTGCTGCTTATAGTATTACAGGATTTTTTCCCTTTTTATCATTTTCAGGATATAATTTCCCTTTTTCTGGCCTCTATACTTTGTTTCCTTACATACAATTTATCATTTTTTTGTGCCTGTTTTCACTTTAGCTTTTACTTTTAAAGTTTTGATATGCTGTTCCTGATTGGCTTTTTTTTTTTTTTTAATGTTCTTGAGACTCACTGAATTTATTAGATTTTAGGTTAATTTCATCGCAACATTTGAAAAATGATGATTATGCTTTAAGTTATGTTTCTAACCCATTCTCTTCTTTAGAGCCCTAATTTACAGGTTTGGGTGATCACCTATGTCTTACATGTCCCTGAAGTGATGATTGTTGTTATTACTTCATCTCTTCTTATCTCACTTCTTTAGACTGAAGAATTCCTAAAAATCAGACTCCAGACCCACTAACCACCTTGCCATATTCTGTCTGCTTTGTGGTTTACCTATTGATGCCTCCTTATTATTAAACATCACACACTGAACTGACCATGTGTGTATTTCCAAATAGTGGCATGGCGATAAAATCTCACATCAAATATTACTTTGTAACAGGGTACTCAGACTAAGAATTTTGACATTTTTGACTAGATAATAGGAAGACTGTTCTGTGCAATGTAGAAAATCCAGTGGCCAATTTGGTCTCCATGGATTGGATTACACCAATCCTTCCTTCTGTTACAACAGTCTAAAATATATATAAACATTGCCAGATATCCCCTTGAGAGAAAATCACCCATGGTTGAATATCATTGCATAACCATGTTTTTCCTTAATTTATCTGCACAGCTACATAGTCATTGAAGAAATATTAAATATTCAAAAACAAGATAAATTAAATTTAATCGGAAACTGAATTACAAAATTAGTCAAGATACAAGTTTGAATTATGTATTTAAGAACTAACTTGATTTACAGAACTATGCCTCATAGGTAATTATTCTGAAATGATTTTTCATGATGTGTTCAGTATGGGGGTTAGAAAGAATATAACTGCATCCTTAAACTGCAATCAATTTCAAATATGTCAAATGCAAGAATATTGCTAACTATACATATGCATTAAATTCACAATCTTTTCTTCATAAATGCTTTTGAAATTAGAGCAAAGGGAATGTCAGGATGTCCAAACTTAGCATATGACCTTCTGTAAACTGCTGTGCTTGCTGCCAAGCTGTGCATCTGTGGCTATGCCCAGCTGGCTTATTGTAGCTATTTAAATTGGGGAATCTATAATAAGAAGTCACCACTTACTTAACCTGCTTTACTGGGACACTTAACATATAAATTAGGTTAAAAATTCTAGGATTTTGTCATTGTCTATATTGTATATGTAGATGAGTATAGGCAAATATGTACTTGCTTATATCTGTGTACAAATACGTTTTATATCATCTATCTCCCAATTTGATCTATTTTGTCAATATAGATTTTAATTTTATTTTGATAGCTGGGGAAGGACATTGGGAGCCTTTTAAAATTAATGTATGTCGGGTAATGAGTATATGGGGGGTACACCTGATATATGTTCACTGAGAGTATGATAATCATGAGAAGGGGAAAAATAAGCTTTAAGTGACATATATGCCACTCAATAAGGCAAAAGAGATAAATTATAAACAAATATGGAGTTATTAGTTTTGTTTGTGATTGTATTATTAGAACCAAACCATACTTTGTTCCAGAAAAAGGTAACATTTCTTAAAGGTAAATAATCTTAAAGAGTAATCTGCATTGCAATCACTTTTTGATAAGACATTCAGGAATTAGTTGTAAGCATAAGTGTGTGCTTGGTATGCTGTCAAAAATTTATTAATTTTAAAAGAAGAATGACTTACTAAATACTATTTGGTAATTTATTTTTTTCAAAATTCATATGACAAATTAGGTAAAATGTGTATTTTAGGTGAGAAAAAGCAACCTGGTTGATACTGTAAATTTTCTGTAAATACTATTAATGCATATTCAAATGTATTTCCTGATAAACAGAGGACACTGGTCTTTAGTGATTCTAAGCAGGTCTTTCTCATGAGTTCTGTTCTATGCCCTATGTAAAAATTGTGACAATACATTGAAAAACACCATATGAAATAAATTAAAGCTTACATAAAGATGAAGTTGTCAGATACTTTTGATTTTATATTTTATCAAATAAGATTTTATCAAATATTGCCCATTTGTTATTTTAGTTGACAAAACATAACAATATTTAGTAATACCTCCAGAATAACCAATGAACAATGAGTAACACTGATTATACTTATAAGATATAAATTCAAGTAACTGTCATTGTGTGGAGTATAACACTTCTGTCTCTCCACAGTAAACAGAACACCCCTTTTCCATCACTATCTTCACTTAACTAAGTGCTCTGAAAGGCGACTCTGGTATAAAATTCGAAGCAGTCTTGGGATTAGATTCCAGTTTCATTTTTCCCATTTAATATCTAAGTAGCTCTTTCAGTGAGAACCTAGACCACAATAGAAACCACTTGAAATTTTAAAACAAAATGGTCTTTAATTTCTATTAAAATGAGTAGAATTTCTTCAATTAAAATTAATAGAATTGGCTATGGGAAGCTGAAGGAGATGAGTTCAAATAAGGCAGTAAGGTAACCTACAGACGAAAGCCAACAAAAATTACTAGAAAACAAGATCAGAAGGTCAGAGGGAGGTAGTTCTGCTACTGGAGGCAGGGTCTAGATCATTTAAAAAATCTGGCCAGAGTGGCCCTAGTTAGTAGTACTGGGAACTATACAACAGAGGTAGCAGGTGGTACAAAGGGAAGGAGAGAAAGACAGGAAAAGAGAGGGAAGAGTAACCTGACTTTTCTCTTTCCTTTATCCTTTCAACTTCAAGTACTGCCCCATTCCCAGAAGCCAGTCTGCAGTGAAGTGTGAGAAATGCTGTGCAAAATCAGCTCCTTATATAGGAGAGAACTTGGGAAGGATTAGGGAAGGCTCTGAGGAAGACAGGGCCCTGAATATTCATAGTGTCTCACATGTTTCCCCATCTACAGAACAAGATTTGTGGTGGCCATCAGATTTATAGTGGCCATTATAGTCAAGATTAATTTAAAATTATGTGCAAGCTTTCAAAAGCCTCACGGTAGTGAAAATTGTTGCTATTATTACTAGAAAGAATCTAGCGGTTCTAGAACTAAGGGTTCCTCCTTTTGTTTACCTTATAACTTTGAATATGTTACCCATCTGTGATCATCAGTATGACTCCAAATTGGGTATTAGATTTTTTGATCCCCAGAAAGGACAATGGAAATTTCTAAAAATCTGAAACACTGAAGTTAGAAATGATTTCATTCCTAAAATGGCTTAGGGTTTCATTTTCAGAATGGCAACACAGGGAGCTCTACTCTGCTCCCCAGGAAAACTGATGAAATTATTTAAAAAAAGGTCTCTGAAAATGGTACCTAGAATACAAAAACATTTTATATATATACATATATATAATATATAAAATATATAATCCTATATATATATAATGATTTCAATAAAACTGACAACTCCTTAAGAGCAAGAGTCTGTGGCATTTTGACCATAACCATCTTTCTCCTTACAACTCTCCAGCCCAGTATAATGGAAATTCCACCCCAGGCAAGTGACACAAAGAACACAGGACTTCCTCTATCCCCAGCACCCAGTCAGAAATGGGGTATCAGCATTTCACATTGTCTTCCAGTTATCTATTACAGAGACTAAATTCATATATGCAGCCAAGAAGTAGAGCCTCCATCCTCCTGTGTAGCTCACACTGTGGGATAGAGGCTCTGACTTGGGCTCTATGTTCTGAGAGTAAAGGAGCCCTGCCCTGTTCATCATCACTATCTTGTTCGTAACGTAGAGGTTCCAAGTCAGGACAGGGAAGCTGAGAACAGAAACCGAGGCTGCCATCCTTCCCTCTGCTGAGTGCTCAGGGCCTAAAGAAGACAGTAGTCAGAGAGAAATGCACCATTTCCATTGCCAGTTCCCAAGCAATGGGCTTGGAGATGGTGCCCAGCCTGGGAGACAGAGAGCCTAAAGTTCTTCCTAAAAGAAATATCTTTGTTCACAGCAAAGTATAGAAAAGTTTAACCTATAAAGATCTCAAAATCATGGAGGATGTGGTAGAAAGCAGTTAGGAATATCAGTTAGGAATATCCTGGTAGCTTTATTGGTGATATAAGCGAGTTTATAAGAGAGAACCAGAAAAAAAAGACAGCTTAGTAGAACTCTGCAGGGAATCAGCACAAATCTTGAACACTGACCTTGAAAACTATCCCTGCAAATGAGTCAGCTTTAAAATGGCTCATCCTTTGAAGTAATTTGTGCCAAAGAACTTTATTAAAGACATAGAGCAATCAAATGGCAATTAGTGGAGCTTATCTTTTAGATGTAGTTAGGAAAAGAGAAGGTCAAAGAGAGTCCATATAAAACCATTGTCTTCCTAGGGGGACTGTATGACTGCAACTCCAAGGAGTAACATCTGAAGAGTCATGCTGCTGGGGAAAGAGATCACACTGCAATAACCTAGCCAGTCACTACACAGACCAACAGTAATAATCAGCCTTGAGTGAAGGGTGACAAGTGTCTATATTTACTCCAATATATATTTTAAAATTTATGTATACATATGTATATATATAAAAAGTACAAAGAGAGAATTCTGAAATTCTGATACAGAAAAAAATGAAGCAATAGAAACTGCTTGTGAAAGCCATCAGAAGTCAAACTTAACAATAACTTCAAATGAACCATTATAAATGTATTAAAAAGACTAAAAAAACAATAATTTATCTCATCAAATATCTATATCTATATCAATAGAAAATGCAAACATATGCCAAATAAAATGCTAGAGCTAAAAATTGTGTAAATAAAATGAAAGGAAAAAAAATTCATTACAGAGACTTTTAACCATCAGGAGAAAGAAGCAGAAACTGTGAAGAAAAAGACTGTGTGGCAGATTGATAGAGATTATACAGCCTGAATATATAGAGTAAAAAGAATGAAAACAAAATAAACAGGGCTCCAGAGAAAAGTGGTGTTAAGTACACCTGCATATACTTTATGGGACTAGCAGAAAGAAAGGTAGAGAAAGGAGTAAAAGAGGCACTCAGAGGAACAATGGCTGAATACTTCTGAAATATGCTGGAAACCATTAATCTACATAGATAATGGCCATTACTGGTATGTGGAGACTGGAATTATACACTGGTGGGAAGAATGTAAATCAGTGCAACCACTTTATAAAGATCTATAGTGTCTCAAAATGCTAAAATTACTGTCATTTGGTCCATTGATTTCACTCATTTCAGGAGAAATTAGAACATATATCTACACAAAAATTGTATATTGATATTCATTGCCGCACTATTAACAACATACTAAACATTGGAAAACTTCATATCCTCATCAATAAAATTTTATGGGCAAATATTGCCAATCAATATACTAGACTACTGACCATAAAATGTAGTATTAATACATGCTATACATTAGTGAAGCTTGAAAACATGCCAAGAAAAAGAAGTCAGTCAAGAAATATCAGATGATTTCATTTATATGAAATACCCATGAAAGGAAAGTCTTTAAAGATAGAAAGTAGGTTAGAAGTTACCAGGGGTTGAGGAGAAATAGAGGCTTGGGATATTGGTTACAGGATACACTGTTTGGTATTGAGGTGACGAAATATTTTGAAATTCATTGTGATTATAACTGTGTAACTATGAATGTACTAAATTTTAATACTAAATAAATTAGCACTAAAAATATTGAACTGCACATTTTAAATGGGAAAATTAAATGGTCTTTAAAAATCTACCCTTATGGCACACCCTGGGAGAGGAGGTGTTGGGTGCAGTACATGCACATCCCAAGGTCCTGGGTTCACATCCCGGGGTTGGCAGGAACAACCAAGAGGTACAACTAAATAGAATACTTCTTCTTCCTCTCTCTTCCTGCCTTCCTGCCTCTGCTCACCTTCATCCCTGTCTGCATCTTTCCTGAAAGAAAAGCAACCAAATAAATAAACAAAAATTACAATAAGTCATGATTCATAATTCTTAGGGAACTATAAAGATAACATAGAATCTAGTTACCACTATTGTCATTTTGTCATTTATTTGAATCATAAACCATTTTCAAAGGTCAGAAATACAGTTGTTTCATAGTATAGTTTTTTAAAAACTGTAAACTACATACTTTCATGGATTTTTCTGCTAATGATTATTAAACATTTCTAGAGCTGGACCTTACTTCACCAAAAAGAATTTCAAGTAAATGAACTTGATGTTCATAACTTTTGCAAAAATGAGAAAAATAGACATATTAGAACCTTTAATTTTGATCTCTTTCCCTGTAGTTGGGACTGCGTTTTCTTTCCTTACTAGGGCAGGCTGAGCACCAAGAGATGATTTTAGCTTTGCATTTGCTTGCTTTTATATGCAGGTGTCCTAACCTTAACATCTATTAAGTACAGTCTATTTTGCAGAAAAAAAACTGTTTATTTGGCATTAGTACATTAGACAAAAGCAAGAATGTAACAAGAATGCATAAATTGCAAATGCATAGTGCATAACTGAATATTTGAACATGTCTCCTAGCAGTGGGGTATTTGATCCTTATAATCCAGTTTACTTTTTTTTTTTTTCCTGAGAGAAAAGGGCATGCTTATCTAGGATTTATTACATCTATAATTTCCACATGACAAAATTTACTTTTAAGTTTAAAATGATGTTATTTCAGTCCCCGGTGTCTGAATGTGATGATAGTTGGAAAAGCAGACAGAACTACAAACGTCTAATCTTGGCATGGCATTTGCTTTCCATTTTCTTTAGTGTGCACTGGTGGGATATTACTGAATGTTAAAACCTTGGCAGAGTCACTAGTGTGTAGAATCTATTTATCTTGTGAGCAGGGAAGTGAATTTGAAGTCCAGAGAAACTTGTTGATTTTTTAAATTGCGGCTGATTAGTTTTTATTTCTTTCTATCATTAAACATTTTCTTTGGTCATGTATAGCCAGAAGAAAATTTATTTTGCAGCTCATTAAACAGAGGTATGCAGGGAAATATTATATCTCTTAGGTACAGGATATGAATTTCTACTTTTGTTCTTTGTGAATACATTGTACTCTTGTCAACAGCTAAGAGTGGCCCAAAAGGAGGCATCAGTTAATGTTACCACATACACTTTTCTTTCTCTATGCTCATATTCTTTTATTTCAAGGAGATATACTACACAAGTATTGTGTCTTGCTTCTCACATGAGCCATCTCACATTAACTTTTGCTCTTGTGGGACTGGATTTTTCTCCTCTGCTTTATAAAACCGAGTATACAAAACATATAACTAGAATACTTGCTATTATGAGAAAACAAACAAACACAAACTTGGTTCTGCTTTCTTTTTAACTGGTTCAAATGATCTGATCTTAAAATCAAAATCTTATTTATTCCACATATTTGACATTCTGGGTAACCCTTTCTTTCTTAAAATTGCTCTGATTCATTCCTTTGAAATAGCTCTCAAAAGCAGCTTTTTGATATTCAATTGTACTGCAAAACCCTTTAAAGAAGTGAAATTTATTTATACATATATTTATTGAGAGACCAGTACGTGTCAGGCATTCTTCTAGGATGTTAGGATATATTAGTGAAGAAAACAAAATTCCCCGCCTTTGTGGAACTTACAATTTGGCAAGGACAGACATGTACAAATAACAACAGAAAGGTAATAAATAGTATATCTAAAATTTCATGCACTATAAGAAAAGGAAAATGTAGACGAACAAGGGAATTGACATTGTAGTCGGTGTGACGTAGTTTGGTATAAACAAATAAATCTCAATATATTTAGCTTTACGTTTATCATATAGGTTTGTAAAATACATGAAGGTATAATCAATAAAACTATCTTCTATCTGTATAAACAATAAATCTCAATATATTTAGCTTTATGTTTTTCATGTAGGTTTATAAAATACATGAAAGTATAATCAATAAAACTATCTTCTATAAAACTTTTCTTTGTGATATGTCTCCTATGTCAGTCCTGTCACTGCATTTTTTACTCATCCTGTTGCAAATGAATAATATGATTGAATATAGATGTACATAGAATTCAGGTATTTAGAAATGCAAAGGCATATGGATATAAAGATACAGATATAGATACAGATGTTTGAGTTTAGCACATTTTATTTTTTCTATTAGCATCCAATGATGTATATTTGTATGGACTTCATCTGTGTTAGGAAATGCAGCATCTTTTCATCCTATTAAAATCTTGACTTAGTGATAGAAATAAAGAAAATAATAAAGTGAGAGAATAGAGTAGAGATTCATAGTAAATCTCTTCAGCAATAAAAAAAATTTCTGCAAGTCACAAATCTAGGAAGGGAGACCAATATTTGAGATTCCAAGATGGTTCTTTAATTCTTTCAGAGGAAGATGACTACTCTCCAGTTAGTGTACAAGTCTCTATAGGCAGAAATGCACTTGCATTTTTTTTATATCATTCAGTGTCCATGACATAGTCGACATTCAACAAATAATGGTTTATAAAATCTATCAGTTAAGAGATCCTATTGTGAAAGATATTTTCTCTTTTTCAAGGTGCAAGACTGTCACTTATTATATATTATTATAAATTAGTATTACTTCAATTTTTAGAAAAAAGTGATGTATAAGGAAGAACATATAAAAAAGTATAATGCTGGCAATAGATCCCTTAAGCAGGTACAAAGAAATTTTGAATTATTTTTCTGTGTTCAATTATACCTCAAAAATAAAGTATTAACTTTTTGAAGTGATTATGATCAGCATCATCACATTGTTTATTCATTTTTAACAAATCTCATGAAAGTTTTATATATTTCTAAAGAGGAAATTAAGGCATTGCAATTCAAGTAGATGTTATGGGTTCAAACTGTTATTTAGTTTGTTAATTTGGTTGAATTCCTTCAAAATATGACAACAGTGGTAACTGAATTCTAGTTTATGCTAAAATGCTGGTTCCTTCATTCATTAGTTGTATGGTTTTGGACACATTTTTAATAATGCAATGTACCTTTGCTATAATCCTCTCATCTGAAAATTGGGCTAATATGAGTAATTATTATAAGATTACTGTGTTTCAAATAAATTAGTACATATAAGACTTAAAGAAGTATTTGCCAGTTTGCAAATTCTAAATTAATGGTAAATTATCAGCAACAGAAGAAGTTAGGTCTATCCACTTTAGCTATACTTTCTGAGAAAGTGTTCATTTTCCCTGTTTTATTGGAAACTATTTCCTTCCTATCTTCCTTTAGGGAATTTATATAAATATTGATTGCTTAAAATTTTTTTTCAGGTATATTTTATTTGGAGAACATATTTAAGGTACATTAAGGGAGTTATCATATATTTAACTATAAATTAACTGATGTTTGGTTAGTACTGGTAGTGCATATTCCTAAATGTTATGTAGTAAAAATTTTCCTTTCATAGATTTTTATATAATATTTCTTCTTGAAGTAAAATATTGCAAATTATAAGAATTACAAACTCAACCTTATTCTCTGCTAAATACATCTGTAATGATATATAGCTATCAGTCAGAACACAAACTATAATATTCATTTTAAATGAGCTTTGTTTTCTTTTCAGATTCCATTTGTGGAACCGCTTCAGTAAATGATTAAATTTTATTGGAAATGAAGAAATTACAGCACAAATAATGGGATGGGATAATGAGTCTATCTGTTGTTACTCTTTTAGATTCCCGCTATCCCAGGTACATCTTATCAAAAATATTTACTCCTTTTTCCACTTGAATGATTCATAACAGTTGTCATTCTACCTTTCTTTTCCCATCAGTTGAGAAGTTGTTCCCACAGATCTCTGATAATAAATTAACATTCCAGCATGTGTATACACACACAATTTCTTATTGTTACCTATATCATATTTAATTTATTATTCTATTTAATTTAAAGAGAGAAAGGGAGAGGAGAAAGAAGCATTTTAAGGAAGGAAGAAAAAATAAATGCATTTAATTGTTCATTTTGGTTTTTCACTCTGGCTCCAGAGGTTGAACCTGGGTCCTTGAACTTTATGTGACCTGCACATTAGCATCTCAACTGCCTAAGCCAAAAGAATGTGTCCCCTATATGATAAATTAACTTTGGGGCTGTTTATGAGTGTGAATACGTTTCTTTAAAAAATGAAAAGCTTTATGATAGGTGATGACATTTAACGATTAAGGCTTAGCACAGAAGAGAATCATTTATTTCATATAACAAAGTAATCTCCCACGTGAAATATACTAACAATAGTTTTAGCAATCTTATGTTTTCTGTTTTCCTATGCCAGCCAGTGTGCCAAAAATAGTTTTCTTCCTCCTCTCTTTCACCCAGAGACCACTTGGTTAATGCCTAAGATAAGCTAAAGTGGAACTTCCCAAGAAAAACCTTCTCTAAGTCTAGCATTGTATTGCAAATAGTAACCTTTGTACTGATTAGTCTTTAAAGTGTATCTTTTCAGTGAAATCAGCTTTGGTTATTCCGTCTATCTCTCCCACAGGCTGAAAGTTCCTTGAAGGAAATAATTGTGGTATATTTCTGTAGTATAGTTTATGTACAACATTTGTGGCAAAGTATTTGTTCATCGAATAAGTGAAGTTTAATATGGAAACTCAAGAATACTTATATTTAAGAAATTGCCTTTTTATATCGGCAGAAAACGTTATGTTATGCCTTGCTAGTATTGTAATCATTGTCTAGAAAATGCAAGAGACAAAAATGATAAAAAATAAAGCAATAAAATGGAAAGATTTTGATGGAATTTACATATTTTGTAACTTAGTGGAATGTAGTCTCAGAATCTTTTCAATATATTTTTTATGGCCAGGTAACCAGTGCCCTTGATTTGGGCTTTAGAATACTTGCAAGTAGTTTTTTGTCTATAGTCTATGTAAAGGAGTTCATGGTGCAAGGGGAATACTCATCTAACCCAGCTGTATTTTTCTTAATTCTCTACTTTTAGATCCATGAGATTACTTCTATATCTGCTTCTTACCTTCCTTCCCTAACATAAAGGCTATTGGTTTATATTCTTTATGATTGTATTATTAATCCTCTTATGGGGTGATAATGACTTCTTTACTTTATGATACTCCAAAGAAATTAGATGAAGTATATATTTCACCTCAGGTCCAATTTACTTGACTTCAAGTCTAAAACATTATCCTGCTTAGACCATGATTCAATCCTCTAACTAATGCAAATTTTCATGAAAATGTATCTTCCTTCACTTAACCTCATCAATGTCATTGATGTTTCCTGAGTCCAAATATAGCTATAATATTGTTCCTTCTCAATATTTTCTCTAGGACTTTCTCATGCTAGGCTGCATTTATTTTCTGTAAAACTTTTGATGAATATCTCCTGAATTTTTATTCATGCCAGGAGAAAAGAGAGAAAAATGTCTCTCTCCCCTGGCTATTTGAAAGAAATACATAATTTCAATCACATTGATTTTTCTCATAATATCTTTACTAATAGTTAAGGAAATCCCTTAAGAAACAGTATTCTCGCCTTGCAGATACTAAATGAATTTAATCATTTATTCATTTGCAATTCAACTTCTTTTCCTTATAAAATAAGTATAATTTAACAATTCACATTCAACTAACCACATATCGCATGATCAAATTTATGTTTTTAATTTATCTGATTGTCCTAATAAAGGTGTCTAGAAAGATACAAACCTAATTTTAATTATGATACCAATATTTTCTGGTAGAAAAGAGTGGAACAATTATTTTGATTACATTTTTCTTTTCATAAAATCAGCTAGCTGAAATAAACATTTGTTATTTTTGCAATAATAGCTTTACTTTCAGTGATAGTAATATGTATAATTATCATCCAAAGAATTGATTTAAGCATCCAGATATTTTCTTTAAGGATCAGAGAATGGAAAAGAACATTGTAAGCAAAAGTTAAAGAAAGAAGGTATTTCATTATGTTTAAAAAATACCCTAAAATAGACATTTGGATTGTTGCAAAATAATCCAGAAAATAGCAACAACTACAACAGAACAATAATTTCAACAAGGTCCCCTACAAGCTTTTCACAAGTTTTAAAGACTCACCAGACATTCAATGTCTTTACCTCAATGATAATTAAGTTAAGCTTGATTAAAAACACCTTACAGAATGTTTAGTACACACTGCTTTTTGTAGAATCAGAGATACTTTTTAAAGAATAAAAGCAGCTTGGTTTGTATATAAATCATAAACAAGGATGCAGGCACCTTCAATTTTAAAGCAATTTAAATACAAGCATAGGTTTCTGTTTTCAAATTTAAGAATTTTTAAAAATATTTTATTTGTTGTTAATATTCATTTCTCAATCCAGAAAATGATCTATAACCACTTAAGATTATTTTTATCAGCATCTTTTCAAGTTTTAATCCAAAATTTAAAAGACAAACTATTACCAGAACTATGTAAACCTTCTTTGGAATTTGTATAAAAGGACGTCATAATGAAGAAAAGGTAATGATGCTTTTCAGTGTAGAGATGCTTGTCCACCAATTCAAGTATTGATTTGTGAATTTTGTATTGTGAATTTTATTTTTGTATTAACATCTGCTCTTGGAAATGACAAGGTCATGTGGGAATAGGGGGGTGAATTATATTCCCAATAAAATTAATGGATGTTATATTATCTTGTATTTTTAATTGGCTTTAAAAATTCAGTGCAAATATCTATGTCACAGGTTTGCCCAAAAGGCAATTTTACTGTGGTTTCCTATGGGATAGAGTAAATGCAAATCATACTTAATATATCGACAGATGGACCAACAGAGGATTTTACTTCAGAGATTTCTGCTTGATTCTAGGTTGTGCAGAGTGGGCTAAGATAATAACAATGAAAGCTGAAAATCTCCTTATTCACATGGATTAGATAAGGGGTGTATAGCGACATCAAGATTTGAAGACTTTGGAAGACAGCAGCTGTATAAGGAAAATTCCAAATAGTATTGAAGAAAGTTGAAGTGAATGGACAATAAAGAAAATTAGAATTAATTACTAAGGGCCACTCAGGTAGTCAAGAAAATTATCACAAACTTTTATCACAATAAGTTAGGTCCAAAGAAGAACTTTAGATCATACAATGTCAATGGTAATAAATAAGAGAAAAGTCAATATTTGAAAATTATTTTATTCACTTTATTACTTTACTTAAAACATTTATAAAGAAAATTAAGAACAAGTATTTCCTAATCTCAAATAATTCCAAGACAATGTTTTAGATCTCTAGTAATCTGTCTTTCTCATACAAATGTTCATAAAAATTATCCAAATTACAAATATGCAGAGTATCATGGGTTTTTGAAAAGCTATCCTAGATCATTGTTCAAAAGTTTGTCTGAAGTCTTCTAAAACAAAATAGATTTCCCTTTTATGTAATGTTTTGCTTTCCGTTAATTATTACCTGGTATCTATATGTTAGGTACTACCTTGAAAAATGCTGATAATTTATGAGTAATGCTTGCCTAGTTGAAATGCTAATAATTTCTAAATTGGTAGAAAAGATAATTCAAATATATATTTTATGATCAACCTTGTAGCTATATTTTACAACTCCATATAATTTAAACATTCTTTTCTTTATAGACTATACATATGCTTTGATCTTTTATCTTTTTTTAAACCAGCTTTTCAATTCTTTTGACTGTCAATGACTTAAATTTTCGACATGTGTTCACTATATGCCCTTGTAAGAAAGTCACATTTTTATTTTTCTGAAATGCCTATACTGACTCTTTTCTCTCTGAATTTGAGAGCAGGAGCTTTGCTTTAGCCTTGTATCCCTCATTCTGGAACTTGTTTAGGTTCCCAATAATTTTTTTTTTTTTTAAAAGACATGTCAATAATTATAAATGTATATATAAACAATATATAGATGTGCCCTGGTGGAGTAGCAGTTTGCTGGGCTGCCTCTGGACAAGCACAGTCCATGTATATTCCAAGTACACTGTAGCATTGAGATCAGAGTAGCAACCAATGTGAACAACAAAAGAAAAATAATGTAAAAATATAAAATAATATAAAATGTTTCTTTCTCCTCTCTCTTCCTGCCTCCCTGCCTAGCTGTGGTCTTTCCTGCTTAAACCTTCCCTTTAAAATAGTATGTGGCAATAACTACTAGATGTACTACATACATACATAGAACATATATAGAATATGTGCATGTTTATTTATAAGTCACATTATATATGTTATAAGTTGAGTATATATGTGTGTATATATTTATATGTATATATATATATACTTTGAGTTTGAAATATGTGTTGATATATATTTCTGACAGCTTTGGTAAATAGAAAGCAAACTACTTGTGCAAAGTAAGACAATATATCACATATACAAAAGGAATGAACAAATAAACTCATCTCAGGAAAAGGCTTTTACCTAAAGATGCTTTAATGTCAAGGGGAAGAGATCATCTAGTAACAACATATCAGGTATCTTTTTTCAATCCTTATCTGACAAAATGTAAAAGCCTCTAGAATGTGCCTTTTAGAATTTTAACACAAAGCTATTCCAAATTCCAAAATACACCTGGCAACCTGCTAACATGCGACTGTCTATCATAATCTTATTCTTTCTGTTGATTCAACTGGATGTATTTAAACTCTGCATCACAGACATAATGTGGCTTAATCCTGACTGATGTACTCAAGTCCTAGAGAAGGTGGGTATAGGGAAAGAAATCCACAGTAGGGAAGGAGAGGAATTATAGACTGAATGTTGATGAAGGGAGAGAGTAATTTAGACAAGGATATTAAAAAGGAGTTTACCTACTAAAATAACTACAGACTATGTATTTTCAGTTTATAGAATTTCCACAATTGCCACCAACAAGCAAATGAGACTTCTCTATCCCTTCCTGTCATTCCCATATATGCAATTCCAGATCTTTTCATTTTATTTTTTTTTAATAATTATTGCAAATGCAGAAGAAAATAAACTAAGAAAAACAACGTATCTATTGCTTATATTCAGTTCTAGAGTAGGCTTCAAAAGTTAGAGGTGTGTTAGTCAAAAAAGATATACTATTTCTAAAACAAAGAGGAATTTTCAGTTAGAATTATTAAAACTTCCAGGCTTAGTTTGGACATGTGTTACCATATTTTTAAAGATCTTTTTCCCTACTGGACTGCATAGCTTCCATTTACTTTACCAAATGCAATCACTTCGTGTGTTTTTCTTTCTCATGTTGATTACACAAGAAACATATCTCTCTAAATTTCTACCCTGCTTATAGCCTCAGTTCAGTTAACTCTTCTTTAAAAACCAAGAATTCCTGTAGAAATTATGAGGTCCTTATCTATATCCCCTTGAATCTCAATTTAAATACTCACTAGTTGGCACGTACAGACATTCAGCAGGTTACATTTTTTTTTAATAATCTTTAACTAAAGGGAAATTAGGATATAGTCAGGAATTCATTCAAGAGTGTAGCGATATTTCTACAAATTTATCTCATTCTATATCTTACAATTAATGACTCTAGTATACTTCTTTCCATACTTCAGTGCTTTTTGTTATCCAGTTCGTTGCCTCCCTCCAAAAGTTAAAAAAAGTATTTTATCATATAGTTAGTGCCTTTCATTCTTATATTTCATAAAAATTTAATAATATATCTATATACCTCTTCTCAAGATGCAATCTATATCAATACAAATCAAATCATATCTTCATGAAGACAGCTTAAATTCGCCAAATGTGTATATTTTTCAAAAGCTAATATAGTTTATTTATTTGAGAAGGTGAATTGAACATACTTTTGACTATTTCTACTGCAAAGTACATTGAGAAAGCTAGGCATTATATATGAAACAAACAAACAGACATCAAACTTGACACTTGAGTGTCAACTTAACACTTGAGTGTTAGAGAGAAGTGAGACCAGGTAAGTACTTCAGAACTCAGGAAGAACAGATTAGTGAGTTCCCTATGTTTCCTTTTGTCTAATATTAAAAACTTGAAGGTGATAAATAACAACAGCCTGGAAATTCCAATGGACACTATCAAAAGTCTCCAACAAAGCCTGCTTTCATTCACTAAAGGACCATAAAATGGGTAGTCCAGTGAGAAAGAAAACCTTACACAGTAACTGCTTTATTTTATTCAAATACCACAGAAGAAACGGTGCTGACACCCTAGCCAATAAAGCTAAAAATCTGTCACATCTATAATTGCAACAAAATAATAAAATATAGATTGGTGGAGTAGAGTTTTGGTCAACTGTGTCCAGTGGAAGCATAGTCCACATATATCCTAAGGATCTCAATTCATGTCCCAGGTCGGGGAGAACAGCTATGAGGCAGTGTGAGAACATGATCCATGTCTCACATTGAACGTGTCCTCAGTGGCTAGCCAAGCTGTGCATGGACCTGAATATAACAAGATGGATTGTTTGGGATGATAACTGCCATCTTCCTGCACTGACTGTAACTGAGTTGTCCTGCCCTGGAATTCTGCTGTCTTTGCCTTCTTGACTGTTCTTTATTTTTGCCCACTTGGCTGTTCCTATATGATCACTAGCCTCCCTCTGCTGATACACCCAATACAAGAGTCTCCCTCCTTGCAGACTATGAAGTAGCTTTCTGGAAGGATGCTCAAACTACAGTCACTGCAAGCCCCTGTCATGATTACAATAAAGGGTCTGTCCTTGCCACCTGTGTATTCTCTTTATTTTCTCAGACTGTCTAATAGGCAGGGCATAACTCTGTCAGAACTTGAATTCTTGCATAATGATTGGCATAGTTGCCAGGATAGTCCAGGGACTTCCAATAAACAGAGGGAAGTGGGTAGATCGAGAGGAATCCAGGGTGGACCAGTGAAGATAAGTGGGGTACACATGGTCATGCTTGTGAATAGTTGGGAGCCACTGCAAGACTGAAGGGTATGGGTATATTCATGATGTTGTGTAGTAGAGGAAAAGAGTGTGTGGAGGGAAAAATGGACAAGGACAAAGGACAGCAGAGCAGTTGTTTCTGCTATGGTTTGACCCTGGTGCAGGCAGCTAGGAAGGCCATTAGGGAGCATTTGTTGGTGAAAGCTCAGGCTCACAAACCAGCCAGGCTGAGCACAGAGAAAATCTGGGGCGAATCACTTAGAAAATACAGAAGCTCAACATTAATAACTACGCAGGTAACAGCTTCAGTGAGTTGATCCTTACAGTGTGTCCTCTCTTAACAACCAACAACTGCAGGTGTTGTGACGATGACTAAAATAGACATAAATGAACTGTCAATCTGGACCTTACTGAGACACAGGGATACATTCCGTACAAGTTCCTATGTTTTTGTCTGAAAACAGATACAAAGTTTCCAGAAGGAAGGTTCAAATAAGTAAACACCAGATAAAATATCTGGGTGTCATCACAACCCCAGGTCACAGATATGTCTGTATTGCATTGAATAAAATATTGGCGTGGAAAATCAATGAATTAAACTCAAAGCTAAAATGCCTGATATCCTTCCGAGCCCGGTCTTCAAATTTTGGCACTGACATTGTTCCTATAAATTATCATTAACCCTACAGTTTGGACAAAGAAAGAACTGAAACAAAACTTAAACTGTGTGATTTCAAAAGAAAAGGGAAAATGTCCTTGAAGTGTTTTTCACCAAGGAAACAGTAATACAAGCTGGACTGAATACAGACATTGTACCTAAGAAAAAATACTGGCAACTTTCTTTTTGAAGCTACTTTTTAAATACAAGCATCAAGTTTAGAGAAAAAAATAAAGAAATGGACACTTTGAAACTACAAACTGATGCTTTACCTCTTGGTTTTCTTCTAAGCAGGATGACAGGAAATAAAAAAAAAAAATTATACAAGACTTTCACAGAGAAAATTAAAAATAAGACTCAGGACTCCTACTTCAATTTTAGGAGTAAGATTAAGAGATCTCTGTCCATGTCTATGTGTATGTCTCTCTGTATATGTGTCATATATTATGAATGGCATTGCTGAATTTAATTTGTATCTAATTGGCTTATGGAAGGTAACTTCAAAAAATATTTGCTGAAATCAAAATATAATGATAAAATAAATAAGAACTAGTTTACATTAATAGATCTGGCCTACATAGACATGTTTTATGCCACCTGAGGAAATTATATGGTTAAAAAGCATATACTGTTTGTGGGTACTCTGAGCTAGAAAATTTTGCTTTGCCTATTTTCTTTTAAGAATCTCATGCACTAAGGAACAACAGGAAAATAAATGAATATAGTAAGTAGCCAGGATAGAGAAAAGTAAAAAGAGAATGATTGTGTTTCTAAATAGAAAGACATAAACGATATGGGTTTATTTTTTGTAAAATAGTACTAAAGGAAGTAGTTTTGTCTTTAAGTAAAATGACTACTCAAGAATTTAATGAACAGAATTTAAATGAATGTTGACATATACTATGAAGGTTTGTATGACCGAAAAATATTTGTGGAAAAGGTATTTTGAAAGAAATTGTAGTTTGAGCACACTAAGACTGGAATAAATTTTTATTGTATTTTGCTTTGTTTCACATATGGTAACTTGTTAAAGTTATATTGTATCATATATAAATAAGATAAATAAGTATAAATAAGATAAAAAACACTTTGTAATTTGTTGACAGTCTTCCTGAACCTTCTTAAAATCAAATTCAGAATAAGGTTTCATTTCAAAGAAAAATATGGGAAATCTTAAAGAGCTCTTAGAATATTCCATATCATAAATGATTCCTTCTTTATGAACAGAGAAATAGGAATGACCACAAAACAACTGGAGTTAATTGGTATAATAAACTCTTATGAAAAGTGTTGTCAAAATGTAGTCTAATACTTAGTCTTCTCAGCATGTTTATTTAAAAATGTAATAATTAATATGTATGTTCTAAAGTTATATAATATATAAAATTCCTAAAACTCTAATTTGTTCTGGTAGACTTGTTATTCTGGTTGTTATTCTAAGGTCATGAAATTAAACAACGATCCATGTTAAGTTGTTAATCAGATATAATTACATCTTTGACCATGTTCATTCTAAAGGTGTTTGCCAATTTAATGTGGCAAAGACAAACATTAAAAATAAAGACTACATTCCATTGCAATATTCCATTATAAAGATAGTATGTTGCTAACCTTTGATTCACTTACAGATTATGAAGATATGTTCCTCCCTCCTTAAGAATCATCTACAGAAGAAGAAAGAAGCAATGGATCAGAATGAACTAAAAGTATCTGAGTTTTAATATTTTTTCAGGATTACCTGGTTGAATGAGACAAAGGTGCTGTCACCATTATAAATAACATACAGGCTTATTCTGTCCCTATATCCCTTACACAATTACAGGAATCATGGCATCTAATGGGATATTGGAAGGCATCCATCCCACAACTGGATTTTCTTCTGGTCACTATATAAATTATTCTGAATAGGGGTCACCTGGAATTTGGGGGGAAAGCAGAATATTACCTCAAAGTCACCAAATGTGCTGTGCAAGCTATGCAAGCACTGGAACATATGGTTTAGACCCAAACCTGTAAGCTAGATGTTCATGTGACCCAGGATGAATCTATCTGGTGGCTCTAGCAAGGACAGATGAGCTGCTCATTAGGTTTTGATCTCAACTGTGGCTTGTGATCTGAAACTGAGGCCCATTGCAATCTCATTGAACAAGTTAATGCAGCATACCAAACCCTGAGATTTTAACACATCCAGCATTCATGAAATCAAAGAAAACATCTTCTTTTTTGTGGGGTGGATTCAAGACATGACTGTGCAACCTGAAAACTCTGTGTTGTAAGAACTGAGAGTGACCAAATAGAGCACTTAATTGCAGCAATGTAGCACTGAAGAATCGGATGCCTTGGCCTGAATTCAATGACTGGAATATCCCCTGCGGAGAGCACAAACCTGTGGTTTCACTGAAAAATGAGACTTGCTTACAATAATTACAACAATCAGCTGGCAATCATCAAATCAGTCATAGATCTACCTGTCTTACAACTCATCAGGGACTGGAATAATTGAGAAATACAATGGCCTGTTGAAAGACAAACCCACTTTATGTGGAATGGACAGCCTGATTGCATGAGACTTTGAAATGCTTAAATGAATGCCCATGCCCTGGGGCCATTCTACCTGTGAAACTCCATACCTGATCCTGGGAAACCCTCACATTATTGCAGGCCCATAAGAGCAACCAAGCTTGCTACTGGGCATTAGGTTTCAAAATAACATACTCTTGTCAGCCTGTGAAGACATAGTCCCTGGACAAAGTACCCTCACCTGACCTTAGAGAGTTCAAATTGGATACGGATCATGCTTCCTGGTAGTCTCTTGGGTGAACTACTCTGTGTGGGATGGTCTGAAGTGACTCACAGCTCTACAGGTAGAATTGTAAAACCTGTTGCCCATTGCCTTGAGCAGAACAATGGCAATCAAGGGGTAGCCATACATCCCCAGGAGAATGCTGATTGCCCCACCAAAAGCATACACTGATAATATCATCAGTAATCTTTTTCCCCCAAATGGGTAGCATATGTAAACAACTTGCAATAACTACCTTAGCTAACTGTATTTTCTGCACTCTAAAACCAGATGATACATGCAGTGGTGCTCCTTGATAAAGAGGTGAAAGTTGTGTTGCAGAATAGAATGACACTAAGTTTACAGCTGTTCAGGAGGAACTCACGCACTAATTGGGCCCGAGTGCTATATCTGTATTGCTAATGTCTCTTATGATGTCTCTTTTACACTACAGGCTATAAGCAAGGAGAACCCTGTAGCTTCTATCTTGGAGGACAATCCCTTCTCTACATGGTGATCCTCTCTCTTGTCTTGGTGGAGACACATATTCCTGGGCAGAGCTGACTTCTAATTTTAATCACCTTGATCTTCAGCTTATACTGCTGTAGCATATGGATGAAATATTCAAATATTCTAAACAGAGAGCTTCCTCCTGGAAGAATGAGACAAAAATTGCGAGGTTGCGTGGGTAAAGTTGGGGTGGATTGGCAGGTTAGCGTGAGAACATGACCCATGTCCACATTGAAATTGGGCTCAGTATTGGCCAACACTGAGAACAGACCTAAATGTAACAAGATGGATTTACTGTGATGATAACTACCTCTGCTCAAACTGATTGTACCTGAGATGTCCTGCTGGAATTATGCTTTTCTTGCTTTCTTGACTGTTTTTCGTTCTTGACCAGTTGGCTGTTTCTACACATTCACTCTCCTCCCTCTGCTGATACACCCTATAAAAAAGTCACTCTCCTTGTTGATGGTGAAGAGTCTTTCTGGAAGCATGTCCAACCCACCACCATCAAAACTTCCTGTTGAGTGCAATAAACGCCATGACCTTGTTACCTGTGTCTTTTCATGATGTCCTCAGACTATCTACTAGGAAGGGCATTATTCTCTCATAATGTTAACACCCACATAACAGTAGCAAGATGTACAACAAATAACATAAATGAATGGTTCTTCCTCCTCTCTCCTCTTATCTTCTTGCCTACTTGCCATTCATAATTTTTCCTTTAAATAATAAATAAAATAAAATACTTAGAGACACATTTAGCCAAGCATGTAAAATATATATGCATAAAATATAAAAAAATCAGCAGATTTGATGCAATCCTTATCAAAATAACGACAGCACTTTTATAGAAGTATAACAAATAACTCAAATAAACCAAATAAACCCAAGTAGCCCAAACTACAAATAATTTCTGTGACATAGAATCACAACAGTTTCCAAATAGACAAAGTAATATTGAGAAAGAAGCACAAAGCTTGAGACATCACACTTACTGATTTCAAAATATATTACATTTCCATAGTAAATAAAATAGCATAACATTAGCATAAAAACAGACAACTAGATCAATGGAACAGAATAAAGTGCCTAGAAATAAACACATGCATATATGGTCAATTAATTAGTAATATAGGAGGACAGGTAAAGAATAGTCTCTTCAATAAATAATGTTGGGAAAACCGAATTTCCATATATGAAGGAATGAAATTAAACTTTTATCATATACCACACAAAAATCAGCTCATAATGAATTAAAAATTTGATCATAAGACTTCAATCAATAAAACTCTTAGACGTTTTATTGGGAATAAATAGAGGGGAAAGCTCTTTTTCATTTATTTTGACTATTTAAGAAAAAGCTGATATCAAAAACACAGTCAACAAAAGCAAACATAAACGAATAGAACTAAGGCAATTCTAAAATTTCTATTCAGCAATAGAAATAAAAAATGTATAATCCACAGAATGGGAGAATATTGCAAGCCATATTATCTGACAAGGGATTAATATCCAAAATATATTAGGAAATTTTACATCAATTACAAAACACAAATAACTGATTAAATGATGGACAAAAGATCTGAAAATATATTTTCCTAAGGAGACAAAGAAAATATCCCACTGGCACTGGTAATGATGTGTAGCATCATTAGCAATAATGGAAATCAGATCAAAATCACCATGAGGTATCATCTTATACCTGTTAGAATATCTGTTCTCAAAAAGACAAATATGTTAAACTTCAGTGAAGGTGATGAAAACAAAGCTAAAATAAACTGTTGATAGAAAAGTAAATTGTTACATTCATTGTGGAAAATGGTATAGAAGTTCCTCAATAAATCACAAATGGAGCTACCACATAATCCAGCAACCCCACTTCTGTGAATACCTTCAATGAAATGAAATCAGTATCTAAATGAGATATCTCACTCCATTTTTGCTGAAGCATTATTTACAATAGTCAAGATGTGAAAACACATTATGTTTCTGGCTGTAGGTGAATATATAATGAAAACGTGGTGTGTATATATATATATATATAATGAAATATTATTCAGCTATAAAAAGTAGGTAAGAGAAAAGAGGATTGATATAGGTGCAGTTATTGCAGAATGAATCTTTGTGGAGATGGAAATATTTTGTATCTAGACTGCTTAAGTATCAATATCATGGCTGAAATATTTTCTGATACTTTTGCAATATACTATCATTGCATTAAGTAAGGAGTACATGATATTTCTATGTACTGCATCACAATGGTAGATGAATATTAAATTATCTCAAAACAAAATGTTTGTTAATAAAAATAAATCAATTACGTATGCATACATCAACTTGGGTGAATATCCAGAGAATTGCATTGAGCAAAGAAGCCAACCCTGATTATGTTTTTATTTATATTATTCTTGTAATATAGCAAGTGAAATTGCTTTCAAAAAAGCTAATGTAATCCATAAAATAGTTTTAATTCCACATGTTATGTTTTACTAAATTTGTATTATGTACATACATTGCTTATCTCCTTTTAAAGAGGTTAAGCATCTTGACAGATAAAATTATGTATACTCTACTTCCTACTTCTGTTTTTTTTCTAGCCTTGATGCGCAGGTTCAGTGAAGTCAGAAGATATTCCCTAACTCTGAAATCTTGGAAAAAAGTTAATAGCCCAATCTGAACTACAATTTTAGCAAATGAAAGGAGTAATTTTATTCTATTTAATTCAAAATGTTATTAAAAGCATCAGTTTAGGCAATGTGTTCCTAAGACTTTATAAGCAATATATATGTAATTTGCTCTTCTTGTTTCTATTACTAAAAAATAATTAGGTGTGCTTAATCAATAAATATCAAATGAATGGCATAAATGAGTAGTTAAACCAATTTGGTATAACATTAGGAATATATAAAAATAGCTTTATTTTTAATCACAATTTGTGTACTCATAATGGACAGTCAATAGAAGGTAGAAGTAGAACAAAAGGTCATTATGGCAACTTTTTTAATGAGTCATTTTAATAAAATTTCCAAATTTTGTTTTCCTTTTTTTAACCAGTCAAGTGGTCATTAACTTGAAAATTACAGATTGCTTTTCATCTAAGTCTTATGTCCTAGAAATAAATTACTTCAAAATTTTTACTAACAGTGTCTGACATGCAACCTTTGCTTAAAAGTGCTTATGAGAATAAAGGAAACTTATAATAAGTTCAGAGTTGCTAATCCTCAGATCTCCAACCACTGCTTGAATGGGGTTTGCCAGAATTCAAGAGATATTTGACAAATGAGACTTGCATGATTTCAGATTCTGAAGATATCTTATTTTCTGCTATATACTCCACAATGATTAACATAGCATGGGCAAATTAATACCTCATGATTGATTGGCTTATACATTCCTCATTTTAGAACTTGTCTTTATCCTACTATTAGCCTCCTTAAGATTTTTGAAGAGAAATATTTAAATAGATGTTGAAACACTGAGGTGAATGACTCATTCTGAGAAGAGTATTGTATCAGCTCCACAGCTTTAATATGTGCTAGTATTTTCTAATTCACAGTTACAAGGTACTTGTAACCCCAAAAAGTGCTTGAATTGTATCTTGTATTTACTTTGTTACACGCATTTAAAGTAATAGAAATTTCTCATTTCTGAAATAAATACAGGTACACTCATTGCAAAGGGACATGATTTATAAATCTCTTGAGTCTTGCTAAAATATTGATTTAGAATTATAAAACAACAAATAATTTATCAAAAGTATGTCTTAGAACTAAGGTATATAAGCAATGATAATATGAATAAAGCATGATGAAAAATCAAGTAGGATGAGAACCATGTCAATCCATTGTTGAAAATATATTTCATCTAGTGTTTGGTAAATCAGTATAATTGAACTCAATATTTGAATATTATAGAAATTTGCTTAATTGTGAAGAAAATCTATCATGAGCAAAGAAAGTCTTAAATGTTATATTTATGGAAAACCAAGGATCATGGCAATATTGCTTCCTGACTGAGGAGCTACTAGAGGGGAGAACATGGTCTCCACCAACCAAAGAATTTATAGTCTCCACTCAGGAGAGCACAAGAAATCTTCCTGGGAGCCTCTCTGGTGCCAGAGAACTACAGTGAGTGAGTATTATTTTCCCTAGGGATCAGCAGAGCTCATAGGTACAGACTTTGAATTTACTTTCTGACTGGGAAGCTGCAGAAAGCCCAGCTCCAATCTTCCTCAGACACTTCAGTCTCTATGCTAAGTAGAGCACAGGGATTATTTCTGGTACTGAAAAGTGATGGGGAGTGAGATTCCCCCCCCCCACCCCAATGATCAAAGGAGATCATAGGGACTGCCTGCAAACTTTGTCCTTGTATTGGAGAGCTTCCTATCAGTGTCCCACAGGACAGAAATTCTCCCCCAACCCCACAGAAGCCAGCAGACAACAGAAATAACATTGGTGATTTACCATAAGAAAGAAATCTAGAGTAATGAACAGGCCTGCTCACACTGAAACCAATCTGCTGATAAGAGCAACACCAGGACCCAACATGACCACAAGACCAAGGAATAAATCTAAAAAAAGAGAGAAGACCACAGTGTTAAAATCAAGGCAGAGAGGCAAACCATGCCACAACCATCCAAAATCCATGTATGACCCAAAGAGAAAAATACGCCTTGACTTCCTTGAGATGATCTCATTTACATAGATTGGGACAACCTAACAAAAAAACAGAGAGGAAAATGCAAATAAAAACAAATGAAAAATAAAGCAATGGATACAGAAAACAAAGGCTCAGATGACAGTAGTAAAGCTTTATATATTAGCGATCACACTAAATGTGAATGAATGGAACATACCAAACAAAAGACACAGAGTGGCTTGATGAATCAAAAGACAACAGCAACAAAACAAGAAGATCCATCAAAATCATGGGAAAAAACAAACAAATTAAAAAAAAAAAAACAAAACTCGTATCAGATCCCAAGAGAAATAATGGTTAAAAGTCAAAAACTATGGAAAAATATATCAAAGTAACAGTGATGAAAGTAAACCAGAAACTGCAATACTAATTTCAGACAAGATATACTTTCACCTAAAAAGAATATCATGAGGCAAGGATAGGTACTGAATTACAGTTAAGGGAATAATTCATCAAGAAAAAGTAACTTTAATTAATATATAAATACCCAATGCTAAACCATCTAAATATATAAAGCAATCACTGGCCAAGTTAAAGACAAACATTGACAGTAATTAAATAATAGTAGGGGCCTTCAATATCTCACTTAGAACAGTAGACAGATCACCAGTGGGGAAAATCAATAAAGAAGGGCCCTAATTGAAACAATAGATCACATGGACCTAACAGACATATTCAGGGTGTTCTACCCCAACAAAAATAGTATATATTATTTTTCATGGTACAGGGAACATTCTCAAGGATAGACTATATCCTAACACACATTTCTTTTTTCTCAGCAAATTTAGCAAATTTGAAATTATAAAAGCATCTTATCTGACCACAGGGTGTGAAACTAGAAATGAACCAGAAGAACAAAACTGCAATAACCACAGGGATGTAGAGACTGAAAAAGATGCTTGTATACAGCTCCTGAATGAAAGATGAAATTAAGACTTAACAGGAAACAAATGAAAATGAAGAGGTGAGCTACCAGGACATGAAGGATGTGGCAAAAGAGAGAAGAAAGCTTATGGTCACACAAGTGAACATCAAAAACTAAGACAGAACTCACGTTATATCCCTAATCTCACACATGAGGTAGAAAGAGAAAAATTAGAACAAAAAAATCATCAGAAGAAATGAAATCAAAAAATTAAAGCATAAATAAATGAAATTAAAAGCAAAAATATCATACAAAAGATCAATGAATCCAAGAAACGTTTCTTTGAAAAAACAAATAAAATTGATAGATTCCTGTCTAGATTCAAAAGGAAATAAAAAAGATCATAAATGAAAGAGGTGAGATTACAACTAACGTCACAGAAACACAAAGGCTCATGGGACTACTATGAGCAACTACATGCAAACAAATTTGTCAATCATGAAGAAATGGACAGATTTATAGAATCCAGTAACCTCCCAAAACTGAACCAGGATGACACAGACAACTTAAACAGAATGATCACAAGCAAATAAATCTATAGAATAATCAAAATTTTCCAAAAAACAAGAGGCCAGGTCCACATACTTTACTAGTGAATTCTACCCAACATTCAGAGAAAAGTTAATCCCCATATTCC